>CM062831.1:13830657-14430657 GCA_031772345.1 Himalopsyche anomala | reverse complement strand
AATTCTTTAGAATTGTTTTTTAAAACTTTTTATAACGTATGTGAATTGCGAAGAAAAATATTTCAATGATTGAAAGTCAGTTCTGCCATTGCTTATTTAAAAAAATAACTGATATTACAATGATCATTGCTTAGTAAAAATTATATCTCACTTTTAGTACTTTTAGTAGTAGTAGCAAAACCGGTCCTGATCCAATAAATTTTGTGTGGAAAAAGTACTCAAAATGTTTTATTATTTTTATTATAGTGTCATTCCACCAAGTATTGACAGTAAACACCTTAAAAGTGATCATTGCTTAAACTTGTATTTGCTCTTTCGAGACAAAATAATTAAATTTATCATAATATACATTGTTTTTATGTTAAAATAATAAATAAGGTGCGGTAAAATACAAATAAATGTAAATAATACATGAAAAATAATCCAAACAATATGTACATATGTGCGCCAGATAAAAAAAATAATTAAAAACATGGGTAGGTGAAAACGATCGTGATACTATGAAATATGCAATGGTGATACAAGATTTATTGGGGTCAGCTAGCAGATGCGTCAATATCTCGTAAAGTTGGCGTGATTTATCTGTATATAATATATTGACATTTTGTCTTTAATAATTGGAAATGCATAGTTTAAGATTCGCGATTGGCTGGATTCCTTAGGTTGCCGTCGTAAATTTTTGTGATTTATGTAACCAATTGAGGGAGCTCACTATCGTTTCTGTGACGATAAAACTGTTCATCAACGTATTGTTGGTAAGCTTAATTTGCAGGTATCGTCTTCTTCAAAGTAAAATTATCCAATGCATTCAGTATAATGGGTGGGTCAGAATAATGATGGATCAAGTCCATCAATATCCACCCAGAGATATTTAGAATGTTAGTTATTCATTTGGATTCCACATTTTCAATCATCACAAGCATTAAAAAATAATCAATTTCTTATAATCCCTTTCCAGGAAGTATTGATAGTAAGCATTATTAAAAAAAAAAAATGTATTTGTTAACAACATTTTCTTAAACATTGATCACGCAAATTCCTTAATTGTTTTATTGGAAAAGTCATCATTATAATATAATATTTAAATAATACCATCGTGGTGTCAATCATAAGTTATACATAATAACATAAATGCTTAGAATTAAAATAAAAATAAACAGTTTGATTGACAAAAATTATGATGTGAAATATTTTTAGACTACCTGTAAAGTCTCGGGGTTTTCAAAGTCCCGGGACTCGAGGCGTGATAAAGTCTAAGTCCCAGGACATCCCGGGACTCGAGACTTTTATTTACCCTTCAAAAAAATTATAATTTTATTAAAATTAAATGTTTGCATGTAAATATGTATGTGTGTATTTATGTATTACATACTCTCGACGCCCTTTGAAAGTACGCGATAGTAAAAATCGCGTTTTTTTATATAATGTTTAATAATTATCATTTTTTCTTGTATAATGGATATGTGCAATGCTTACAGTTAATTTTTAAAAATAATGGATGATAACGGTACGTGTAATGAAAAAATATCAATGAAGCCGCCGTCAGGAGTAAATTTATAACCGTAACTTCACAATGCAGGTTTTAGACCTTTTTTGTCTTATTGAGACATTGGTATCTTTGTGAAATAGTGAAAAAACATTTGTACATAAAACAACATCAGGTGTGAACATATATTTTTAATATTTAGTAATTTGCTTTCGCTACAGTTATATTACGCTCCCATCTTATATCTGCTTTCATTAAATACACATCAGTCCTTTTGAGGGTTTCTTAACAACAAGAATTGCTTTTTTTTTCAAAATTAAAATGTACATGTTATCAGCAAATTGTAAATCACAGTCATAATTTCCGAGACATTTTCCAAAAAAGTCCCGGGACTCAAGACAGCAAAAAACCCGACAAGTCCCGGGACGTTTCGACACAGAATCCCTAGTGTAAAGCGATTGTACAATATTATAATACATTTTTTGCTTCTGCAATTCTTCGTCTAAACAATATGTGCCCATCCCTCAGATGTTAACCAGAGAATAATCACTGATTACTACAAATTATTTTTCTTTAACTGTAAACTGTCATAATGTGTATTATCTTTTTTTAGGATAGATAGGTGATATTTTTTGTGTAAAACCAAAGAAAGTGAGTGCAAATGACAAACCTTGCTGATTTACGGCTTAAAATTATCATATTGTTTGTCATACTGTAAGCTCAACGTATCGAGGTTCACGATAAAGCAGGAGTACTTGATAAATAACAACTGTTTGCTAGTAATATTGTTTTAGACTTTTAGACGAGTTTCAATGCTCAAAATCTGAAAATAAACACACGAAACGACAAATTCGAACACTTACGGTGTGATATGGAGATATCAATGTTAAGAGTAAAACAAAAGAAGATTTTTTTATTATTATATTGTGACTCAATTAGACTAATAAATGCTGATTCAATCGATCAATCGATTAATTGGCGGTGGCAAATAATTCTTCCAAACTCGGTGCACATATTCAACGAAAACAATTGCTTGGCAGACGTTTTAATTCTATTTTAAGCCAATGTTTGTCTGCTTTAAAAAAATATACGAACTCGTCAATAACTCAAATTGAATACGACATCGTAAAAAAATGCAACGAATATTAAGCACGGAAAATATTTGGATCACGTTCAAAATGCTGATTGTTCTTAGATAATTTTATTCACGATAAAGACAATACAATTTATTTCATCGGTGATTTCAATGGTTTAAAAACAAATTCTTCCAGTGGCGTCTGGTAAAATATTTGCCACAATTGTACTTTTTTTACGTTTCCGTTTCATAGCCCATTAAGACTTCGAATGAAGTGTTTAAGAGTAAGTGATTTAAATCAATTGCTGTAAGCTCGTAACTCAATACCTTTGTAAGCTGTTATTTTACCCTAGTGTTTGAAACTCTCGTGCTTTTCTGTAACTTGGCTGAGTCACCAAAGGGTTGTTCTACAATGATTAAAATCAAGCCGTTTACTATTTTTCCTTAAAGGAATTGACGTGGCTAGAGTGAGATTTCTTATTGGACATTGACGTATAAATCCTCACCTTAATTAACCACTTGAATACCAAGCAGACACAGGTGTCCGGAACATATGCAAGCGAACACGGATGTCCAAGACATTTAAAAAATCAAATACTTGGTATTCTTATAGAATATAAGCAATATTTTGATGAATATGTGTAGTGCTATCTATACTGAGTCAATAAAGGTTTTCAAATTTTCGAATTTGAGTGTATATTAGGGATAATTATTTTTATTAAAAACACGCAGTATCTCTGGGACATATTAATGATTTATTTACGCGGTATTCAAACGGTTAATGATATATTTCCAATAAATTTAAGGTTAATTGAAAACAGACTTCAAAGTTCTACTCATAGCAACAGAAATTGTAAATCAAATCAATATTCTTGTTTAAAAAAAATTCACTCTGTTAACATACATAGGAGCTCAGAAAATGCAGTTTATATATGGCCAAATATTTTTTTACTGTGACAACATACGATTACAAAAAGAAAACTTCGGCACAAAAAAATGTTTTTAAGGTGTTGTATAATTAGAGCAAGTGAGTCATTAAAAAATAGTTACGAATCTAGCATAAAAAGTAGTAAACATTATTTTGTTTCTCATTAAAAATGGTTTACAATTTTTGTAATAATTTTTCTCCTTTTTAGTACATACAATAATGATTTCATCGATCAATGCCATGAAAAGACGTATTTTTCAATGTATTTGGCTAAATAACACTGTATGTACTGACCTATTATAGCTTTCAAGAATAACGAGGGTTTAGGTTCTTCATTTCAGTATTTTATGTCATTATCTCAATAAATAAATGAGATATGTTTCTCTACAACAGTAGTATTAAAAAATACTATTTATTTATCAAATAGTTTCATGGTGTTCAATTGTTTCAGACATCATTCATTTTTTAAGACTGAGTAGTATGCAGTGGCACCACTTCTAATTCAAACCATTTGTATTACAAAAGGAGTTGCAGTGGTTAGTTTCTTCAAGACTCCGACTTCACAGCCCTGTGTATAACTATGTTAAATGTTTGCGTAACGCTTGTTATGATTTTAAAAAGACTGTTTGACAAAGCCAAGTGCCCTCGTTTCGTAAATTTTTTCATATTGTTTTGCTAATCACGGTCAAATTATGAGTTTATACATTTTAAACATGACTTGAAGATCACTGTCAGATGATAAGAAAATTTAATCATGTGAAGAAAATTACAGGAGCCATCATTTTTATCACTTCCTGAAGTAATTTAAAACACTTAATAATAACGCAAGAAATGTTTGTGTTACATTACTGTAGTTCGTTGGCATAGAAACTAATAACAAATAAAAATATACCGTATTAAAATTGTATTTTTTCTGCATAAAATTAATATAGAGCGAAAAAATAATTCATTAAAATGTAAAAAAAACTTTAAATGTCGGTAGCTCAACGAGATATTATACAATCAAAATATGTGCGTGACAACTTGAAATAGGTATTTTTATAACACGAGATAATCTTTACGATTTTAATAATATATGATATGACGAAAGCCACTGTTTCCATGACACAAGCTCATTTGACAATAATAATGAATTGCAGAATCATTGACATGTAGATGCATATAATCTAATAAGCAAGACACTCATATAATAATAAGTGTAACTGGATGAAAACGTTAACCTCAGCGAGGCTCACAAAGTTTCCTGGCAGCCGCGAGCCAATTTCCATACAATGGATATTATGAATCGTACATATATCACTTTGTAGTGACTTCATACTTTTTCCCTTCTGAGTTCTGCGTGACGTTATTACTGAAGAGGTTGTACTCAACGGTTGGTTCTTATTATTTCACTGCGATGTGGCTGCTTAAGCGAAGCCGTGTGGGTATCTATCTATCTTCACTGTAAGTGATATTACGTTTTGATCCAAAAAAAAACAGTTATACACTCCCGACAAACATAATTTATTATCAAGTATATTCTCCTACAATTTTAACGTTATTAAGAAAGTAAACAGTCCATATCTTTTCCGGTTCTAAGCTCAAGAAATGCGACCTCAATACTCACATTTTCTTAAATATCTATTTTAATATGGGTGATACAATGTTTGTAATTAAAGTATTCTTATATCATAGTTTTTTTGAATTTTCGTAGTTTATATAAATACGCGATAACGCGATAACGAGATAAGCGCCCGCGATAAGCGATCGTTCGTAAGATAGCTGGGCTAAACGCGTCAGTTGCAATTTCATATGTGTGCTGGGATGACGTCTTTTTTACGCGCAACTTAAAATATGATTATTTATTAAAAAACCACGGATTTTTATTTAAAAAAAATGTATGAGGAATGATGCAGAGAGATATTTTAAAGCCCTTAGACTATTTTTTTTTTGAAATTCATAAGAATAAGGCCAATAATGAGGAAACCACTGGGGTCCCTAAGCGACCCCCATCGGCAGAGTAGTATTTTTCTAGTCTTCGAGCATCGAGAGATATAAGCAAACCAGTATCAAAGATATAACCCCTTTTATCTGTTGCTATATTAAAAATGTTTATAAATAATTTAATTAATTATTATTCAGGTTATTTGAGTATGTTTCCTTTTAAATAGTACGATCTTACAACCAGCGCTGTGTAATTTTAATTGTATTTGAATGTCGTGGATTTTGGTGTTTTTTTCCGGAGTATTTAAAAAAAAAAAAAAAAAGATTTGTGTTCAAACCACAAGCGTCCATAGTGATTATACTACATACTAGGCTGACTAAAAATGATCTGATAGTCTATACCTATACATACATATGTACATAAGTTAAAAAATGATTTTGTGTTGGAGTCGTTGTTTTTTACCCGATTTCACAGACCTATCATCGATGCTTTTAAAGTATGGTGGTCAATTTGTTTGCGAATTCCACGTAACGTAGTGGGTGAACTGAAACATTATCATAAGAAAAAAGACCTAGAAAAGCTAGAAGCAAATTTAATAGTTACTTGAATTTAAGCTGTCTGTTTCTTGAATGACTATGCTTAATTTTGTATACACGATAGTGAAAGAAGGTAGAACGAGCAGCTGTCATGTGTTTCGCAAATTTTGATATAATAGAACAGTTACTAATGTTGCTATATTTTCAGTCATATTTTTTGAAAAATATAGAATTAAATATCAACCTACGTGCATTATATATTTTTACTCAGTGATAAAGGTTGGAATGGAACTGTCTTTAATAGGTTTTAAATTTAGTATTAATTTGTGTCTCCATTTTTTTGTAATAAATAAAATTTTGCAAGGTATACGATTGTTATGCTTGTTTGATAATTCACAATTAATATTGTAATACATAGTGAGTTTTATTTTCATACAAACATTAAGATAATAATGCGCGCTAAAGCACAACTTTGCACATTGATTCGATTTTTATTGAATCTTCTTTTTATGTATTCAATTGTATTAATTGTGGCCAAATGATAATATCGCAAGAAATGGTTTTATGGTTTTTTTATAAGTGACCGAATGTTTCTTACAAAGAGAGCTTATAAGTGCAAAATTACACCAATAAAGCTAAAAAAAAGTATGTACTTGCATACTTTTTTTAATTTAAAAAAATAATAAATATTATTCTTAAATATAGCTGACAGATGTTGGTTCTGATTGAACACCTCGATGTTTTTTTAACTATTTTTAAACTACTTAAAAATTTTCATAGCTATAAATTAAGGTTTTATATCAACGAAAAATATAAATATTAAAATTTATTTAAATTCGTGACACAAAAGACAACGTAGAAAAATGCTATTTGTAAAAATAACGTATTATAATGGTCGAAAATCATGTTTTATTGACTTTCAAAATAATCTGTAATTTATAAGTTATATTTCGGCATAAAAAATGTAGCTTATATAAACAAATGTTTTCTAAGATGCTAACTGGTTGTTTAGTGCATAAATTAAGTTGTTTAAGTGGATGAAAATAGTCACCTACCATTTAACACGATGTAATAATCATTTGGCTTACATTTTTTTTCATTGAAAAAAAAAACCAATTTCATATTAACATTCTTATTCTCATTAACTATCACAATAATTAAATAAATCTATTATAAAAATGAATAAATTAATTTAGGGAAACTACTTTTGTTTGAATATTACAACATATTTCAAGATTTTTATACTTTAACTACTGCCCGATAATAAAAAAATCTAAGAAGGCATCTGTTTGCATTTAAATAATTCAACAATAGTGAGAGCTTAAAAAATAGAATCAAGCATTTTTCAGTCAAAAAATAATTTTAATATATAATTATATCTAAACAAAGGAAGGAAAAGGTTTAAGGCTAAGCCAAGGTAAGTTAAGTTTTACATATTTTAACTACATTATGCGACATCGCAAAAAGTATTTCATTTTTATCTCACATGAGAAGAACCTCGGTGAAAAAAAAGCGGAAGATGGCCGTCCCATCCCAATTTAGGAAAACGAATAATATTTTGATCTCATTACTACAGCTTTGTTCATTTGACACATAGAGAGAATCATAAAACAATGCCAACTTTGTCATTGAGTATAACATATGGTAAAAAACTAAGTAGATAACATTGCATTCTCAAGATACTTAATATCACTTAAACTATGTATATAGCAGAGTAAGTCACATTTTTTTTCTGTCTTTATTTTTTTAGCACAGTAGAGAGAGCATGGTTCAAAGATATGTCCCGTGTAACTCTGTATCGGGCCAAGGATATGAGGAATACATTCGTTTTTTTTCTTGATCGTGTTGCGTTATAGACGCCGGTCAAACAAACTCGGCTGCATACACACGACGGGTGGTGATGAGATAATCAACAACCAACTCTACATGAGCCCTCAAGAGGTGAAGTGAGTTAACTACTAATGTGGTAAAAAAAAATCTTGGACTTTTAAGTACAAATCACGGTTTTACTTGGTGGTTTGGTGGAGTGCATATTTTTACTTTACGGAGATAACACTATTACAACGTGTATTTACTGTATTTCACTTTACGATACTTTAATATTTCCCCTACGGTGCCAAAAAATACTTACCGCCCGTTCTTTGATGGACTGTAAAAAGCCAGGACGTAAATAAAAAAAACATGTTTTTCACTTGATTCGTTAAGGGCCAGCAACATGAGGGAAATATTTTTTAGCACTGTAGGAAAAGTGTTAAGACGTGTAGAATATTACAACGAATCTACTTTTCCACTTGGCTCATTTCACCTCTAATTGGCCTATATATATGTTTCTGATGATGATGGCGATAGAAATAAACAACACGTTTTTCGAGTGAGAATAATATTTCCACCGTAACGACTATGAGTAATTGGTCTTAGCATAATTTTAATAATTTATTCATATGCATTCAAATAGAGTTTCGCTTATAACAACGGTTGTAAATGATATCAGACACTCGGATTATGTTCCTTGTGCAATGTTGGTTGTGTACGTGTAACAGTATTAATATAATTATATGTTGTGACCGCTTTGTTTTCGTTGAATCATTTACAAAGAGCGACAGAGGTGTCGGTCGAGATTATACGCTTCATATTTAGCTGAAGGTTTAATGAGCGAGCAGGACTTCGCCCACCTCTTTTGCCAATGAGCCGAGATCGAGTTAGAGATCTGCAAGGAAGTGAAACATATTCTTTACTTACACCCTTTTTGCAATCCCGATATTTCGAGAATGACAAATCTTCCAATCTCTGGATCCGACATAAAATTGTGTATAAATTTTGGATTGAAAAAAAAATTGAACGGTCATGTAGACATCCTGGGATTTACGGAATTCTCAAAATGAAAAGAAGTGAGTCTTTCTTTTTCTTAACTCTTGCGCATCTTTGCTATCCGAAATCCCAGGATTACTACCATTACAATTCCGGGATTTCGGGATCACAAAATTAAAAGAGATCTCGGGATTGGAAGCCCTACTTATAATCCTCTTTTTGTGCTTAAGTAATTTTTATTTAACAATTAAATTAGATTTTCAATATTCAGATTCTTACTTTTTAATCCATGTGGAGCATATAGCCGCTTATGGAGGTATCTCAAAATAACTCTTCTTACGAGGACTGTATGTAACTCAATTGCTCAACCTCTCTTTTTCCAAATATCGCTAAAAAACTAATCGCTCTCGATACTTCCAGTTATTGAATGATCGGAAGGGTGGGAGGGAAATTTTCAGACATCAACTTGCCAATTGAACAATTGTTGTTCGTAGTGGGAACTTGAACGAAAACCAACATGATAACCACTGCGTTATAGGACCCGGACCCAATATATTAAATATTAAAATCTTACTCGCATTGAATGTAAACGGTTATAAAACGATTCAAGCTATATAACTAGCACTCAACCATGTTCTTCAGACATGGTTAAAAAATAAATAAAGATCTGTCTATGTATTGAATTAGTATTTAATTTCTGACTTTGATTATGGCAATTACACGTGACTTCTATTAAATAAATACCATTACTCTCGTGGAAAAACATTATTTGTCATTCTTTCCCTTCAAATAATAACAACTGCAAATAATAATCAAGCAATCAAACCATTTTTTAACTTTTCCGGTTCTAAGCTCAAGAAATGCGATCCCAATACCCACATTTTCTCAAATATCTATTTTAATATGGGTGGTACAATGTTTATAATTAAGGTATTCTTATATCATAGTTTTTTGAACCTTTTGTAGTTTATATAAATACGCGATGCGATAACAAGATAAGCGCCCGCTTATCAGCGATCGTTTGTAAGATAACTGCGCTGAACGCGCCAGTTGCAAATTTATATTTGTATTGGAATGACGTCTTTTTTACGCGCAACTTAAAATATGATTATTTATTAAAAAAAACACGGATTTTTATACAAAAATGTATGAGGAATGATGCAGAGAGATATTTTAAAGCCCTGAGACTATTTTTTTTTTTTGAAATTCATAAGAATAAGGCCAATAATGAGGAAACCACTGGGGTCCCTAATTGACCCTCATCGGCAGAGAAGTATTTTTCTATTATCCGAGCCGCGAGAGTTTACCTGTTTCAACTACTTAATTTTAAAATTGTTCACACAAACAAAAAATGACGGTTGAATACTGGCTAATAGAATCTAAACAAACAT
Source organism: Himalopsyche anomala (assembly GCA_031772345.1). Classification (NCBI taxonomy): domain Eukaryota; kingdom Metazoa; phylum Arthropoda; class Insecta; order Trichoptera; family Rhyacophilidae; genus Himalopsyche; species Himalopsyche anomala. The sequence goes on along the minus strand of CM062831.1, from coordinate 14,420,509 downwards.
TTAATTTTCGTAGGTTGTAAAATGAGAAAATAAAAATGGTCTTAAATTAACGATGCTACCATGCCTGTGTTTCTAATTGTGAATATTATAATATAAATTGACAGTACGAATGAATATTTCTAGGTTAAAAGTAGATTGAAATTTCAATAAGAAAATAAAGTAATGAAACTTTCTTATCAATTTTTAAAATTTCACGACCCAGTCGACAAATAAACAATACCTCTCAAAACTTTTGCTGATTTCAATCGACCGAAATAAAAATAACAGGATTGTTTTTAAAAAACCCATTCAACTATTTATATTTCTCAATGTCTGTTTACCAAAAAGAAATCAAATAAAGACAAATTCAACGTGTATCGTAATAATGTTTTTCTGTTCGCCAATTATTAGTTCAATCTATCTGTCAATAAGCAAGTATTTTGGCCGGCTTATCTCGTTCAAAGACCATTCGAATTGTGTACTTCTGATAAAAACGTAAAATTCCTGATATTTGTGACGGTTGCTAAACGTTGCAATGCTCAGGTGTATATACATATAAACCAAAGTAAATGCAATGACAACTGTCGTTGTAGCACATTGACACGTGGCTTATTTATGACAAATTTATGCATGACAGAATTGCGCATGCCTCGCAAAAAATATAACACTGCAATAAATAATTAATAATTTAACAGTGCACATTATCTGTTTCATATTTCCAATTAACATAATATTAGACACCGCAATAACACACGAGCGTACTTATTTGTACAGTTTTTTTTCAAATTTAATTTTTTATACACAATTAACGTATACAGTTAATTGATATTTTCTTAAAATAAATAAACAGCAGACATATTTTTTTATTTGTACGATAGCTACTCTTTTGCATATGGAAACAAAATATATTAATAATTGGAAAACACTTGCTTTTCTACTTTTACAAGTTGTATTAACTTTTAACACATTATAGGCGCTAAATGTAAAAATACGTTTATCGGTTTTGTTGGCATATTGATTCATAATTGAATGGTTTCTTCAAAATAACTGCTGCAGCAAGTGACCTTTTTTTAACAATAAGCAATAAACCTCATATTTTTTTATGCCCTGAATGTTCGTTCACACATAGAAGTTTTTTAAAAAAAGGCGACACATGTTTCTCTCTTTCTTTTAGGACATCAGATTTCACACTTCCAGTGATTGTAAATTTGTAGGAATGAAGATTTTATAATATAATTATTTATATAATTGTATGGCATGTATTAATGTTATTTTCTATAAAGAATATTTTAAATATTTCATATTGATAACAAGTGGAGTGCTATCTACTAAATTATAACAGGTTTTTATATTCAGCGTAGAAAAGTATTGAAATTATGATGTATTCAAAATGTTTTTATTTTATTTTTAATGATTAAATGTCACATATGATTTTTTTGATTTTTTCAGCCAAAAATATTGTTTGGTGTAGAAGTTGTGTCGATTTTAAGAATGTAATATATTTTTGCGCCTATCACTAAAAAACGCTCGCTTATAAAGCGTTAACAAGTAATTATTTTATAAACCAGGCAAAGTGATAAAATAAACGACAGCGTAAAAAACAGCAAATCGTTTTTTCGCTCATATTGATATGACTTGAATAATCGTATGAATAAGAATGATATGATTAATAAAAAGGCAGTCAGAAAACTGGTGCAAAGTCAGTCGCTAAAATTTCTTTAAATGTTGTGTAATGGATGGTAAACGATAATTCTTGTAAAGCACTCAAAGTGAGTAAACGCTATTTCAATGTTCTGTTATTATGATAAGATAGGGTCAATGGTCAAACAACCTTGCTAAGGCACCACATATCAGAAATATTTTTTAATGAGAATTGAATTAAATTTGATTTTTTTAAATGATACCACTCAGATCAGCAACCAGTACTATGAATAAATAATAATTATAAAAAATCTACGTAAGAGCTTAAACAAACTATTAACAAATATTCGAAAAATGATCGGAACAGTATCATGCTTATACATTATAAAATATATCAAATTTGAATCACTCGATTTTTTAATACGCTATATTTCGATTCCTATGGAGCAGTGGTTAACGTTGTTGGCTTCCGTGCTGGACTTCAATGGTTCAAGTATTATAGATTTCTGTTCCTAGACATGGGTGTTTGTGATGTTTAAATATTCTCTCCTACTCTTCCTTTTCTTCAATAACTGGGCGTAGTAAGAGCGACTTAGTTAATCACTAGTCCTATCCTTCTATCCCTACTACTCTCTTTAGAAATCAGAGATTGAGCGACTGAATAACAAACAGTTCTCGTAAAAAAACTTTTGTTTTAATATACCTCCATTAGATATTTCCATAGGCTTCAAATTGTGAAAGGACGTGGATAAAAATAATAATTTGAAAACGTTTCTTTTAGTTTGTTTTTCATCACTTTTTGAAAAGTGTCATGATCTGATTCCAAAGTATATTTATTGCTTTATTTTCAATTTAAAATTACGCTGTTTTGTTTTGTGAAAACAAATTTGAACTACTTATTTTATTAAATACTAGTACAGTTTTCCGCCCACTCCCCAGAGTGGTGAAATGCTCTAAATATATTTTCGCGAGGCTTTCGACCGCCAGTCAAAAAACAATGACTGTCGATGAATGCGATGACGAATTGTATTGTTATTTTTATAAGTACTCGATAAGTAGATATTGTTCATGTTGAACTCTTGCACACCGCGTACAACATTCGTTTTACAAATGACGAGTGAATCGCCGTGGGCAGCTCAAAAATATGAATTGCAAAGTAGTGAGTACGTTTCATATTATTCATGATCAGTAGCGCCATTGTTCGGCGACAACACACACAGAATGTCGCTCGGTTTCTGTCTGTCTTGGCGTGTCTTGTCTGCCAGAAGTTTGCCCACAACAGAGGCGTAGACAGCCGCTACAACTCAACAATAAACGACCCCACTTACCTACTAGTGAAAAATTATATATTATAACTAATGCTACACAATTCATAATACTGTTTGACTGTATTCATAGGGATACTGGGTGATATTTTAAGCACGGTAGACATGCTTTCCCATTTGACTTAAATACATTTAAGAAACAGCCCTCATTCGTCTTCTTATTATATTTATCATTAAACAATTTTATCTTTAAAATTAATCTTATTGTGACTGGTGATGCTAAGAGTCAGATCCCTGTCCCATCAATGATCATGGAGAGATGTTGGAGCTGTATCAGATACGTGCTGCGGATGCCTCAATCAACAGTCTCAAGCTTTCGTTTTCTTCCAATCCTGAAGGACTGTCGAGTACTATTCATAAACTGAGGGATGCTAGTATGTCATGGGAGGAAGCAAAGCAATTACTTGCTGGCGATATGTTTCAGATGTAGAGCAAATATGGTCAAGTTGTTGCGTTGTGCCCATAAAGATTATTATGAACAAAGAAGGTCGGCGTATTTTTTAAATTTAATAAGGTGGAAATAAAAAATTATTTAGATTTTTTAAATACATATAGCTAATGGGAATTTTGGCGAATAAGTCCTGTTATACCAGGATGTATTGTGAATCTCTTCTAAGCCAGTATTTATAGCTGAGTAAATGTAGGATAAAACATAGTTCTGATGAAGGCATACAACAAAATAGCTATCAACTAGGTATATTTAAAAAAAACTCATATTAACAGAACTGAATACTTTGCTATTTCCACCTTATTATAATAGAGTTCTACTAAGTAAATTTCAATCCAATATATCTTTTTTTAAAGTTGTCAAAATCAAAATTACTTTTTTCATCAACATATTATTAGTATAAAGCATATAGGAGTGATCGAATTTTACATTTCAGTACTGGTTTATGAATAAAAATTATTAAATATAATGTTATTACTGTGAAAAAAAGTGTAATAAAAAAAGAAGGATCTGAATATCAAAAAATCTTGTCAGGCGTCGATGATAGAGTATCCTATCAGAAGTAGTTGTTTTTTATTATTGTTTCAAAGCTTAATACTTGGTTGTAATTCTCGGTATAACAAAGATTCATGTTGGGTACGAGAATTGCAGACTTCATAAGTTATTAGAGGGCGCCCAATGTGAACGGATTTATTCATACTTCTAAGGATTCTATATTTGGAATTGGCAGTATACAAAGCTATCACAAAATCATAACTCAACAAAACTGTACATGCAGTGTCACAAAAATAGTTCCTTAAAAATATTTCTTAGAAGAGTTGCAGAGACAAACAAACGACTGAAATAAGACAGTTAGAATGGAACAAAAAACGTCAAAGATCATAGAGATATAGTTAACATTTCTAGCAATCAACAAGTTCTACATACAAATGAATGTTAGTAGTGAGTTAAGTTTAATTTTTAAAATCATTTAACATGTCGGGTCTGCGGCACAATGTTTTCAATGTCGTTAGTTCCCGTGACTGATCTCACGAGCTAAACTCCAAAGACGAATATCATGTTTTCAATCGATTTATCAATTTCTGTTTAAAGACAAAAATCCCTCCCATTCTTTAAATTCTAAAATAATTAGGCGTAGCGAGAAGTATTAGTTTACCGCTGGTTCTGTCTTAGCTCTTAGTTATTTTTTATTTAAAACAAATTGAGCAATTCAGTCATAAGCAGCAAGACTTTTGTTGAGATACCTTTAGTGAGGAGTCCATATAGTCCACATTTTAAGCGGACATGATTAACAAAAATTCAAATTAAGTTTCTTATAAAACTGTTAACATTCGAGTAGTCAAACTTAATCTTTTAAATTTCAGTGTTCACGGGTTTGAATACTAGTACGAGTTTAAGTAAGTAAATTCATTAATTATTGATTTATTAATCAAATCTACACCATTCCATTCCATCATTCTATCATATTCTAAGAGTGTACTGAAAACGATAAGACAATTATTTATTTAATTCTGTTCTAATATAATTTCTATACGTATTCTTACACTCTAAAAAAAAGAGAACGAGCGACTGCATGCAAATCAATTTGCATTTTTCAAGAAGCCCTATTTAAAGTCAAAATATGTTTTACACTGCATATTGATAAAGTTGATAAAAAAGTAACAAAACGTCGTTTAGAAAAATATAATACTTTATTATTAAGCCATTACAAAATCCGGCACTGGTGATATTGTGTCTTCAACTCGGAATGACCTGACTAAAAAGCAAAGGATTACCTGCTAAGTCTTTGGATTCATTTGTTCTTATTGTCGCGCCTCAATTCATTATTATTCTCTTCCTCGCAACTGTTGAAATATCGTATGGAGCAAAAAATGGGAGCGGCAAATTGACACATGCCAAATCGCATTATAATTTTTACATAGCCTCAGTAATTGAATAATTATTATAACTAACTAGAGTACTAAAATAGAAACGACATGGCACTGTGTCTCACAAGAAAATTATACAGTTTTGTTAAGATTAAAGCCCGCAAACATATTACCTTGCATTAAATTTCAAAACATAATATCACGAAATGTATGCATACTAGTTACTCAAATATATATATATATGTATATATGAAAACAGTCAATTTTTGTCTTAAAGAAGAGAGAAAATTTACTTGCCACATCACTTAAAATCCAAGATCTTTTACTTCTAATCATACAAAAACAAAGCAAATCTTTAATTATTTTTGTATATTTTTAAATATATGTCCACTCTCAATGTGTAGAATATGGTCTACTTATGAAGCTATCATACAGAAACTAGTATAGTAATAGAAGAGAATATGTATAAAAATGATAGACCTAGGACAGAACTAGCGGTTGGCTAGTCGCTGACGTAACGACCCGTTATTTAAGTATTGGAAGAGTAAGAGCTTTTTTCTAGACATCAAAAAAACCCATGCCTTCGAACAGAAGTTGATAGATCGGTTAGCAAAATACTGTTTGTACTTATATCCGTATACGAGAGATCAACCACTATTTTAAAGTAGTTTAAATCTTCACTAAAGACCCGACAAATTAATACGATCAAAAAAAGAAATGTGTAAACTAAAAACTCATTTGTTCTAATGCAAATGTGATAAATATTTTTAAATTTGAAAGCCATACGAGGTAAGCTCTATGAATTTATTTGTTATTTTTCGATGAATTCTGCGGTAACTTGTGATACATGTTTCACCTCGATTAAAAGTGTCTTCAGACAAACATACATATTTTGTTTAATATTAAAGTTATCAAATTTATTATTTATGAGTTTCTCAAAATAGGAATGGGAATTGAACCCAGACTGGCCTGATTGGTCGGGTACAGCTCATGCTGACTAAACCACAGAAGGTACCATATTTTAAGCACAAAAAAACGAAAAAAGCATAAGAGGCATAATAATTTTAAATGTTGCGGTCGACGTTGTAGATATTTGTAAGATTAGATCACCTAAACATAAACAAAAAACAAACGAAAAAAAAAGATTTATTATAAGAAGCGAAGTTCCAAACAGGTGGTCGCGTGGTATTATAACTCAATAGAAATTGTCAAAGTATTGACTTTTATTGCGATTTTTCTAGTGAAATAACTTAATAAGAAAACTATATTTATTTCCGTCGAATATTTTAGGCACATAAGTTATCGCAGGCCAACATAGGATCTGTATAACGTATCATCAATTACAAAATAATGTATTAGTCACTGTTATAAATGTTTGGGCGAGACTTGTGTGTGATGGTTTCACGATCTCAGTAATTAAAATTTACATAATTATTTATGTCATACCTATTTAAAAATAAGTGGTGTATTCCATACCATTCCTTTGAGTCACCATCGCAAAGCGTAAAAAGTATTTTATTTACAGTTACAATTATGCGTTGAAAATTAAACTACTTGCTTATTATTTTATGAATGCTAAGTATTTTTTAAATTGTCGCCTGCTGTAGCCCAGTTGATTAGAGCTTGCTCTACCGATCACGCAGGTCTGGGTTCAATTCCCGATCAGATCACTGTGAATTTGAGAAGTATTCAATTCAAAGCTGTGAACGAAGACTGGGTGTTTGTGATGTTAATTCACATAATTTCCTCTCCTCCCATCCTTCTGATCCTTTAATAACTGAGTGTAGCAATAGCGATTAGCCAACCACTAGTCCTGTTCTAGCCTTATCCTTCTTTCCCTACTACTCACTTTGAAAAAAGTCAGGTTGAGTGACTGAGTAACAAACAGTTCTCGTAGAAAAAACTTCTGATAACTTCATTAGGAGGCCATATGATCCACATTGGGAGCGGACATGGAAAAAAAGACAAACTATTTCAGATTTTTTTTAGTTCATGAAAACAATTAGTATATCGATTGTGGAAAGACAAAAGGATGTAACTCACAGTTTTTTCAAAACAGATTTTTTCGATAATCACAATGTATACAACTTTATACACGTTCTATCAAAAGGATGTAAGCTAAAAATGCCGAATTCGTATTTAAATTTATTTTTTAAGTTTGAAAGAAAGGCCTGCAAAAATTGCAACTAAGAAAAAGGTTTTTCTTGATCAATTTATAAAATTAATATTAATTTAAGTCAATTAAAAACCAGTTTATCTGTTTCCGTGAATTTCAATGATGTGTATGTTTCATAATTTACCTTTAGCCTAAAATCATCAAAAACCGTTTTTGTATATCCTATAAAATGTATTATGTGTGTGTTACGTCTTTTTCTTTTCCAAAGTATGAAGCAATCATACGTCATTTTATTTAATAAAATGGTTTTAGGGTGTAAATTCATTACTAGGCTCATTACCTTGAAATCCCACCGAACACATTAAGTCGAAATCTTAAGTTATACCAATTAATTATGTCATATCACGTATTAACTCTTTCTTTTAACCATTTACTCTCAAGATGTATTTGGAAGATTTATTTATTTATTTATTTAATTAACATTGCAAAAGGTTGACAAATTATAAATTTAAAACTTTTACAATGGAGAAAAAAAAATAGTACAATTTAATATTAAAATCAGTAGAAAAAAATGGCAAAGAAGTCAACTGAGTAAGCTCCGACGAACTCTACTTTAATACATAAAAAATAGTATTCGTCGGAACTCACCCACGTCTACGTGGAATATATCGACATCCGAAGCAATATTGTTGAACACCGTTAAAGCTCTCCCCAGTGGCATCCCCATTGGCAGGCTGGTTCTACACCTTGGGAGAACAAACAATTCATGTCCACGATTTCTCAAAAGATAATGTAAACGCTTAAATTTATCCTTGCAGAATATGTTAAAATAATTGATTTTAAAATGATATGGTCTATCACGTTGCTGAAATCAATTATTGGTAACGGTCACTCGAAAATGATAATTTAAGTACTACGTTTAGCTTCTAACGTTCTGGCTATTTTAAATGTTTATCAAAATTAATTCCAATACGCAACACTCAGTTATAGAGGACATTAACATTCACGGAGGAATACGTATTGTGAGCAAAAACAATCCATATTAAAGTGCTATTACGTAATTCAATGCACTTAATATAAATAAGCCCCGGCAAAGGTTCATTTGTATGGCCGGTCGTTTCCATTATGCCATTTTTCTTTCATTCTATCGTATAAGGCGATTTTCTTCTGATACGAGGTATTGCTGTAGTACCGGTCTTCAAACAAGTAAGGGTGATGTTCGTATGGGATGTGATATCGCGATAGGCGGTGCACTGGGTCTTATTTTAACAGTGCATCCCATTGTTTGAGACAATTACACGTACGTATGGACAGCCATTCCGTATCGATTGAAGAAGAATTTGCTAACCGATTGCTTTTAAGCCATGCGGTTGTAAAAGTTTTTAACATTTTTCATTTTGTTTTAAATTGATTCACAAGTAAATTATTTTTACTGTACACTTAATATGGTTCCACCAATACCTGTAAGACGATCTTGGAGACCAATTCACAGGTTCATAAGTACGCTTAATTATAAGCTCATCGAGTATTTCTTTCATTGAATTGATTGTGGCGCACACTGTATGTCATTTTGCTGCGCTGTGGTAAAACTACAGCTGTTCTTCATTAATTATATTAAATTGGGGGGCATAAATGTCTATAATATTTTAAGAAATAATATATAAGTCCGCCAGTTCATAAAACATTTTTTTATGTAACATCGTTTCAATAATGGCTAATTAATTTAACTTTTCTCAAAATGCGGCCATTTTGTTTAATGACATCAAAAGTTTTCCGACCAAAACCACGTTATTCAAAATAAATTTGCACAAAATAGTAACAGTTATTCTAGCGGACGTTTACTCATGGTGAATTGGCAAACCAAACTAAGCACAAATCAGCTGTCAATTGACAATTATTGTCAAATTTGCCGACGCTGTAAAAAGCTTGACTAATTTGAAAAACAAACCTCTTAAAAAAATACTCTATAATTCTTGTCAACATCAGAAGAAATAGCCTTTAAAAATGTTAAAGCTCATAAATTGTAATATTATATTATAAAGTTAAAATAAAAACTTGGCAGTTTTAGTAAATAATTACTTAAATAAAAGGCTTGCGTGTTAATATAAAAGTTTAAGTAATTCTCACTTCGATTCCGTACGTATATTTATTAATGAAAGTTTTATTTATTTACCGAGAACTTTCGGTTTGAGTAACATTTTCTCTTCCGAAAGTTTATGGGAGTTTTCCATACAAGATAGGACGGCCAAGCATGCAACCAAATGTATAGAAGGTGCTGTACTTGTGAACCGAGCGTTCATTCATTCGGCAATTGCACTGAACGTAGGGTTGTAACATATTGAATTGTCTTTGAGACAAAATAAAAACAATTAATTTTGTTACCACTTTTAAAGTGTTCACTGTCGATTCTAAGTGGTAAGGCGTTTTGAAAAAAATAAACTCTTCTCTACAGCGTTTTCTCTATAGAGAAGTTTTTTTTACACAACGCTAAATTTTCAAAGTCAAATAATAATTTTCAAAAATATGTTATGTTATAAATAAATATATTATGTAAGTGGATTGAAAAAATATTTGTCTTTTGAATTTTCTAGACGTATTCTATGATATATATAAACGAGAAAATGTTTGATTTCGTTCAATTTACAAAATACAATTAAAATAACCTAACCTCAAATTTTGTATGGGTTCCTGGTCCCTTATAACGTCGTATTCCTTTAGCGTTCTCCCAATCTCTACGCTAATGGGGATTTGACTAAACTACTGATTTATTTTTTTAGGTCATGATAAAAATAATACTACTTAGATACATGGTTAGAAAAATGGGTTAAAAATAAATTATTAAATAACCCTAATCACAATTATAATTTTTTTTTCCGAGATATTAAGAATAGCAATACATTTTATAGTATAAAGAAAACTATGTAAGTTTTGAACGAATGTGAGGAATATGTTTTAAGAATCTTCATTTTGTAATTGAACAAAATTTTTAAATCGAAAAATAAAGCATTTCCCTAAAAAAGGATCTATCATAACGTTCTTATAAAAAAGCAACTGTCAAATTATAATGCAAACTGTGTCACAGTGAGATATTCAGTAACCTAACATATACTTTCATATTGATAGTAAATAAATAAACTGTTGAATATTTTGCAATTTTTCAATATTTTAGACGAAGAGGTCCCTGAAACTACTAAAAATCACGCCATCAATCAAAACTTATTTTTTGAAAAAAATACTACACAATGTAAAAAAAACCTTTATTTTTGTATTGATCATTTTATGTTATGATTTAAAACCATGATATTTAGTACAATTGTTGTGGCAATAAGACATAATAAAAAAATACACAGAGAAAAAGTAAAATATTCGAAGTTTTTTTTAAAAAGAAATAGCTATAGCGAATAAATATAATCATGAGCTTCTTATTTGGTTGATATGGTTACCCACTAATTTAAATGTATTTTTTTACTTATAAAATAGTTTATATCGAAGGATTTATCTACATTATATACAATATGAAATTGTACAAGTTTTTCACGATTTCTTACATCGTATTCAGTAGTAAATAATAATATAGGCAAGTCTTTCTTTGTTATATTATCTTAAAATATGATTGAACAGAAAACAACAAATGTGAGACGATATAATTTATTTTTTTATATTTTTTTATAAAAGAATAATTGTCCTATTCAACTTATTTTATCTTAAATTAATAAAGTATATCTCAATAATGTAAAGAAAAAATAATGAAAATACTATTTAAGTAATGTTTTAATCTTTTTTAAATATGTCCGTTTTTAAAGTTGAGTGTATGGGCCCATAATAAACATTGTTTCATCAGATATTTTTCTATGAGAATTGATTAATATTTAACTCCTTTTTGAAGAAGAGAGTAGAAATAGAAACAAACGATAAGAACAAATTGTAGTTAATTGATCTTGTTTCGTCTTATTTTTAGTATCAGATAAGTGATGTTAAGACATTTTGGACATAACTGAAATTCTTAAGTCGATTAAAAGGCCTGTCTGTTTTGGTATTCGACTCCGTGAGTTCCACCACGAAGGCAAAGACGTTTCTCACTCGACCGCAAACTCGGGTTTTTAAAAGCTTACTCTAAACAAACATATAAAAATGATAATCGATAATTTTAAAGGAGAATTTACACTTAGCTTAGATTTGGAAAAATTATGTTACTATTCGCATTTTTTAAGTATAAAACAATACTTGCAAAGCCTTTAACCAGACAGTAGCGATGTTTAGCACCAACAGATGGTGCTACCGTTTGTTTGTTACCTTCCGTAACACGCTTCCATTGATTACGCAGTAATAAATGAGGATATTGTTATCGAAAAATCCTTTCAAAGCTTGTAGTTTAATTGAAAAGCCGAAAGCTTTATTACAAGTCAAAAATAACATTAAAAATAATAATAAATTAAATTTACTTTTCAATGTGTAAAATAAGCTACGCTCGTATAGTTTATCGATTAGATTCAAGTTATTAGTAATTTGTTGGAAATAATGAAAATATACATATTGTGCATTTTTTTTTAAATTCGTTGAATTAAAATGTTTGGTGAAGCGGCTACACTGTAAAGTAAAACTTTAAATAAAACTTGTCATTGAGCCAAAATTAAAATGACGAAATATGTACTACAATTATGTTATGTATCGATGAGCTAGCTCCATAGAACGATTAGTACTTTTTAAAAATGTTTTTTGTTATATCACCCACTATATTCGAATACCTCTCTTTCTCTCTTCAATAGCTCAAAAAAAGTACAACTAGATCAAATTACTAGTTTTATTTTGGTCAGATGCAAAGAAACATAAAGAATCTCTAAGTATCATTAAATAATAATTCTAAAAATCGTTGTATGGTTCTGTTAACGTTGCAATAAATATGAATTGAATTGAGATAAGTAACTAAGTGATTAACTTAAAAGATGAGACAAATAATGTATTAATTATCACTTTTTAAAAATCAATTAAGATGTGTCAAACATTTAGTCAGCCATATTTCAAAATATTATTTTTTTCTCCATTTTTGTTTTATATTATAACGATTTATCACAAAAGTTTTTCAATCAGATTTGCTATTTTGTTATTGATTGTAGTAATCAACAAATGGTAGCATTAATATATAATATTTGAAAAATCTTGATGATTATGAGTGCATTCATAATATTTTCGTAAACTTAACGTTAATGAAAGCGATTTTTTAAAAATACATGTAAATTTTGTATAATAGAATTAGTTTCTTCAGAAACCATATTATTGTTATTGATAAAATTCAAGTTTTACAATAAAATATGTAAATACGTAAATATGAAAACAGATTATTTTACTGAATTTAAAGTAAAGTTTTTAAATGATTAGCAGTTTTAATGTACACAAATAGTATAACTGATTATTTATATTATTCATTAAATCTTTTAGTACGCAGTAAATAAAAATATTTTAAAAGTTCAATTCAAACATTGTATTGATATACCCTTCTTACTAGTCACAAGTCACAAGCATCTGTTAGAGCTTTTTCACTGTAAAGTCCAGAGAAGATCTTTCATCGAGCTTTGTGAGTAAGATGTACTTAAATAAAAAAGAGATGACCTACCATTGTCAAACCGACAAAGTAATACATACTTTAAAAAATATATAAAAATGTGTAAAGCAACAGTAAAAAGCTTTACATTAACAGATATTTGTTATGTATTATTCATTTAAAAATATCTTGTTTCCTAAATGAGCCCGCCCAACGCAGCAAAAACAATATTTTAATTACACATTTATGTATAGTGATATAGAAAAATAATATTACAACTGTATCAGACAATAAAAACATAAATTGAAGGTATTAATAAAATTGTATGTAAAAGAGCGAGAAGCTAACCACTAGTCCTGTCCATGCTAACCACTAGCTGTATCTTTCTAACCGTACTCTCTTAGAGAGGTCAAGCAACTGAGTAACAAGCAGTTCTCGTAGAAACTCTTATGTTGAGATCAATTTATAAGAAGTCCATAAGCTTAAAATTGAGAGCGGTTAAAACAAACTACAATTCATTTTTAATCACTAAGACATTGAATTCATTCCTACAAATTTCCTGTATAATTTCTTGAAGCATTTTCAAAACACATTGAAGTAACAGAATAAAAAACTAATAATTTATTGATAAAATGAATATTATTGTTGTTTTACTTGTTATATACGCATAATTTAAAAGGTTTTATTTAGTTACAAATCGTGTGAGTTGAAGTTAGCTTTCATCTTTTAAACATTAAACTTTACTAAGTGAGTTTGCACGGCGACTACATGAGAGCGCTCTACTGATTTTAGTCTGAGCGTGACTCTCAAATTTGTTTTATGTAAATCAGCGATTTGTAGTTTGTAAATAAAACAGTAAGCTTCTTCCAAATGCGCTTTAATGTAGATAAACTTCATTGAATTGGTACACACGGAGAGAAAACAACATTTAAATATATACAGTACACATTAACGTATAGGCATGATATTTTTATGGCACGTTGAACAATATATTCGAATTTTTTCCCAAGAGAAATTTTCTTTTTATTGATTAAAAACATAAATATCACTACGATAGATACATTGTTTTTTATAACTAGCTATAATATAAAAATATCCACATTTCATAATTTAAGGTTCGACTGAAGGTGCTTCGTAGAGTTTTAATATTAAATTTGAAGTGTTCAAATTCAACATTCACACAAGTTTTGACATTTACTATAATACATAAGTAAATATAATTATAAATTTTCCAGCAAACAAAATAAATATAATTCTTTAAATTACTCACCATTCAAATCTGTAGGCATTCCCATGGGTAAATCCATTTCGCCAGCAATGTATTTAAACTAATTGATACATTTAGTTGGGTTCATCCGTGCACTTAAACGCATGAAGATGCTAAAAGGCGACACCCGGGTCGTTAGTGACAAAACTTGTATAAATGTACATAAAGCCACATTTTAATTAAGCTTTTTAAAATATCTCTTGCCAAAAAGTTGTTCAAATTCTGTATCAAAATAAAATGAGTGAAGCCTCATTTACGAGTTTGCCATCCGCCTTAATAATAAACAAAACTCGCATTATAGAATAATGGTTCAATTTTCAAATTAAATCTGCAAAGTTCCCACAAAATATTTCATTATTAATGTTACAGTAAAAGTGATAAAGTTCAAATTATGTATGACGACTAATTACACGGTTCAATTTTGTAATACATGAACGGAGCAAAAAATCTATTGCAAGATTCGAAAAATTGAACCTTTCACTTGATTGAATAAAAATTTCGCTTCGATTTGAACCGTATCGATCTTTTACATACTCGCCATACGAAATATGTGAAAACGATGGTGCGTGTAAGGCCTATAATTTATTTTTATTATCAATAAACCAATATTATTGATAATTCTATACCATTATAAACAATCTAGAATGCGGCTTTATATCGTAGTTAAGTCGATAATAGCAACGTAACCTGGTTGTTACTATCACGATTTTAACTGATTCTTGTGATACCTTAGCGAAATTATTAATTTCATAAGAATGGATCAAGGAAAGCACAATGGGGTTAGAACGGCTCATAAATTTAAACACTGTGTTTAAATTTATAAGAATAGACTATTTGGTATAAAAATGTTTCTAGCAATTTATTACATTATTTAAACTGTTATTTAGCTGAGGTGAAATCAATCACTTGATATTAACATTTTCAACGTGTTAGGGCAAAATTTAATTCTACATTTGCGTAAATAACGCTTTAAAATTATATAATTATATTTTTCGTGATGATAAAAAAAGCAAAAATAATACGAAATACTTTTATTGATAGAATTGGCACTTACATTGTATAGATCTATAATGGTTTAGTTAAAATATCAACTTATAATTTATTTATAGAGTAGTTGTTATATTTTGTCGATTGCTTGTTTTAGTAAGCTTATATTAATAGTAATAATAAAAAATGTAAATATATCTAAAACTAAAAAAAGAATTGAATACTTGAAGCCATATATTTATATAACGGAACATTCTTATACTATGAAATAATAATAAAAAAACGACGATTGTTCAAAGCAATTTTCATTTACTCACTTTTGATTAGGTTTTATATTTTTAGTACGTTTATGGGAAATGATTTTCAGAAAATAAGTCTTTGATTAAGATCAAAATTGTAACCTTTTCCACCCTTTACAGCTTGAAAACCGAGACGTGAATCCTAAGATTGGATGAAGCTACCATTTTCTAGTTTTCAATAAATATTTTTTATTGATCTGTTTCACAAGCCTATCTGAAGTAAACGATTCTTCAGTGCCTATATTATAATTATGTGTTTATGAAACGTACTATGAATTCTTCACCTTCCATATAAGTATTGACTTCTTCAAGACGATGAACATATCGCTCGCATTTCACCGCATACCAGCGTACACAATAAACAAGTGTAATCATCGAGCATTTGTATTGGTTGTCACAGCCGACATACCTAATATCGCCGAGGTCGAACCGAGTCGTTATTATTATCATTCGCGGCGAAGAGGCGCGGGTTGGA
The DNA here is from genome assembly GCA_031772345.1 of Himalopsyche anomala. Taxonomy (NCBI): domain Eukaryota; kingdom Metazoa; phylum Arthropoda; class Insecta; order Trichoptera; family Rhyacophilidae; genus Himalopsyche; species Himalopsyche anomala. Next base: position 14,404,565 of record CM062831.1, on the reverse strand, counting down.
CGGGCGTCTCCCGCTGGGTGGATAATTCGAAAGCTTTGTGCCTTAATTACCGTCGCGAACACTTAACAGGTATTAAGCACCGTGCTTCACGGCATAACTCGGATTAATAAGGACATTCAACGCGCGGACAAGCTAAGAACCTGATTTTTTTTAAATCGTCTTCTTTTGCTAATTATTTATGTTTTTGTTTTTTCGGCTTGACCTTTCGAAATAAAAATAAGTGAGTGTAATTAAATATACAGAATTCACTATTTAAACGATTAAAATAGTAAACCTGCTGTTACTTATTAGTCCACATGCAGATCGTACATTGTCTATATGTTAGATAATATTCAAATTTTGGGAATAAAAAAAAACTATAAATATATTACGCATACTTAATATATATTTCACAGGATTAAATAAGTATTTAAATAATTACATAACTCATCTTTTACAGCCTCAATTCTTCAAATTTGATTAAAATTTACGTAATTGCCTTGTACGACTTGCTTGCAGCATGCCATATACCCATCCATGTCTATGTACGAATTGTAAAAACAGCAGATTACACTTATGCCGTGATTTTCAGACATGTTGATATAAATAGTGATCTTAATAAAAAAACAATGTTTTATATATATATATATATAGAAATAACGCTACGACAAAGTAATCAGTTAGACGTACTTATCAATTTAAATTGTAGATCAACCCATTTCATCCAGATCCTATCGAATCCATAAAGCTTATCGTAAAAAAAGCGAAAAATAAATTAGAAAAGCCTGACTTTTTTTAAGAAGCCATCTTAGATAGGCTACGATATGTGTGTCTTAAGGGATATTCAAGGATACAATATAAATAAAAAAGTAGTCAAATTCAATTTTATATTCAGAACGTTCATTTATATTTAATAAAGGTTTGATTATGGCTATGGTATAGATAAGGTTTACAGTTAACATTTACCTGAGAGTTATATATTAATTATAATAAATTGTCTACCGATAGCGTTGATAATATATTGCATCCATCGTTTATTGCGCTGTCAAATAGTCTACATAAGAAGATAAATTATTGTTTGAAAGATGTTGGCAACACTGTTGTTTGCTGTGATCACGTTACCACAGTAGCAAAAAAATATTAAGAATTATAAATAGAGCTAATTATATTTATTTTTGACTCTGAAATTTAAATACGATTCGTATGTAAATTATTTTGAAACATCAGCAGAAAAAAATAATTTAATGATAAAAATATATGATACAAAATATTCATAACTATTTTTAAAGAAAAAAAAATAATTTTTAAAAGTTAATTATCAGATAAAAAATGATGTTTGAAAAATGATAAGAAAAAAAAACTTTTGAGCCTTGCAACTTAATATACGTAGACATAAACACTTGAATAGCTAACGTATCTATGGGTTGCATATACGACTCGAATATGAAGCAGTAACTGGCAGTTATATATGAACATATGAGCATATCGCAAACCGAGTACTACAAGGTTATATGTGAAAAAAATTATGAAACAAAAGCAATGTATACCAATAATTGAACTTGAAAGACTCGTTTTTTACTTCTGTTTCGTCAAAAAATTTCACATAGAACCTTGTAGTACTCGGGTCACGATATGGCCTTCTAATGGAGGTATCTCAACAGAAGTTCTTCTTCAAGAACTGTTTGTTACTCAGTGCTCAACCTCACCTTTTTTCAAAGTGAGTAATAGGAAAAGAATGTTAAGGTTAGAACAGGACTAATGGTTAACTAATCGCTATTGCTACACCCAGTTAATAAAGGATCAGAATGATGGGAGGAGAGAAAGTTACGTGAGTTAACATCACAAACACCTAGTCTTCGATCACAACTTTGAATTGAATAATTCTCAAATTCAATGTGATCTTCCCGGGAAACGAACCCATACCTGCGTGATCGGTAGAGCAAGCTCTAACCAACTGGGCGACACATATATCAACATATAATATTTTTCACTTACAGAAATAGCGTATTCCATAGTATGATATTCAAAAAATATACATTTATTTATTTTGGTTATTAATAAGTGAATCGTACTGTAAGGGTAAATAATGAAATTTGTTTTTACTTTATGTATATATTGCCGCCTGTGTGGTCGAGTGATCAACGTCGTTGGCTACCGCTACGGAAGTCACGGGTTCGAATCCCAGTACGAGCAGTTGATTTTTCAATCGATTTATGAATTTCTGTTCAAAGGCATGGATGTATGTGAAGTCTTGAATTCCCCCCTCCCACCCATCCTATCATATGAACGGGGCGTATCGAGAGCGATTAGCTAACCACTAGTCCTGTCCTAGCCCTTTCCTTCTATTCCTACTCTCCTACTGAGTAACAAGCAGTTCTCGTCGAAACACTTCTGTTGAGGTAAACTCCATAAGGAGTCCATATGCTCCACATTGGGAGCGGACATGGTAAAAAAAAATATTCAAGTTTTTATTAACAACGAGATTTATAGTTTTTGTCATAATTTATAATTTTATAAATGATATCTTGATTATATAATAGTATCCTTACCTACACATTATATTTATATTTCTTCTTTTATCTGTATTGCAAATTATAAAAAATGAATTCAAGCGACGCTGTAAAAAAAAATGTCTAATTCCTTAATCGTTAAATCTAAATAAATATTTTTCAGTGATCCAAACATTTACAAACACAACGGGAAAGGTTTTGACCTGTTTATGTGATAGCAACAATAAAATATGCATAACATAAGTGAAAAGATATCTGGATGTTATATTGAGACAGGGATAGAAAAGCGAGAGGTGGCGGACGTGGTGGGACTCGCGGGTTGCGACCGCAACGGGGTCGCGGCCTGACAGCGTACTTTGTGACCGCTAGTATGAGACAAACCATTATAACTATTGTTTTTGAATAGTAAAATTATATTAAATACAGGAAATGTATCTTATGCTTAGTAAAATAATCACGACCAATGAAAATTATACGTCTATTTTTATTTAAATTCATATAAAAGATTTTAACACATTTATTTTTGTAGTAAAAAAGGGTAATCTTGTTTTATTTTGGTTATTGTGAGTAAGTATTACAGTAAAATAATGACTCATGCTTCCTTTAAGAAGAGGAGTCTTTACAAGTGTCTAAATACTATTTTATTCAAGAGCACGAAGGCCTCTGAAAATGCAGGTTCTATGGAAAATTCTTCTCAGAGGGCAGTCATGGCCATCATGACCATCCCCTTGAATCTGTCAATGAAGTATGTATAGCTTAACATAATGTATTGCAATAAGATGTAAGTTTATACTGTAATTAGAAAAATATAGTGTATATTACATACTGCATATTTTAGAAAACAATTGTCGATGTACTAATTTAACAATACAAGCAACTTGTTTAAATGACAAAGAACGCAATATTTACATTATTTTAGGCAAAATTCTTTTAAAATTCACAAGAATTAAATAACTGAATCTTAACAACAATTGACGACGATATTTTTTTCGTCTTGACTCACCATTGTTAATTTTTTTTTATCTGAGTGATTTTATAAATTTACTATACATTTTTATATGTGAACATCTAGTATACATATATAGCAATAACAGTAATAGAAGTTTGGTCAATGATATAACTTGAGCAAAAATAATTTTGTTTGTTTAATAAAGAATAGTTTGGTAAGTAACATGTTAAAAATTATTAAAAATGCGATCGAAAAATACGTTGAAATCGAGTAATTTATATTAGTTCATAATAAACAATGTTTGTTGTAATGTAGGTAGCTGTAATGTTAACGAATTAACGACATCTTTTTTTTTTAAGTTGTCGTGCTTTTGCATTGAAACAAAAGAAAATAATCATATATTTAAATTGGCAGAGAAAGGCAAAACGTACGAATGTGAGTCGACTCGGATAATGAAAGATTAAAATATCAAATGTATTAATTATAGCCCTATCGTTGCATGTGAAAACGTTATATATTATCCAAAGATGGCGCGCGTTGTTGCGTTAGGCCTTAACATAATGGTTGTACGGGTAATTACTATACTCATATGAAATATTATGATAAAAACATTCAACCATAATGTATTGGCTCCGCAGTCCACACTGGAAGAACAATAAATTATATTTTACAACAAAACTGCTTCGAATGCTTTAAATTGTATATAATTTACTTAAAATTGTGAGTTATAAGTTAATATAAGATTCAAGAATGATCTGGAAAAAAGTGAGAAAATAATATTTGACAGTTATTCAATTTAAATTTGAATCGTTCAAATTATGTACATTCACACAGATTTTGTCACTAACGACCCGGGTTTCGCCTGATGATGCCGAGTAAAACCCAGGTCGTTAGTGACAAAGTCTGTGTGAATGTAAATAATTTGAACGATTAAAATTTAATATTGAAATTCCACCAAGCACCTTCAGTCGAAATCTTAAATTAAAAAAAAAAAGTTATTCATTTGGTGAATTATAGCGATGAATAGAAAAGGTATTTAAAATTATAAAAAGTTTTGATTTTAAAAAATAATTATCAATACCAATAGCTATAAATTTAAATACATTTTAATACCTACACGTAAAAATTGTATTGTCTGCTACAGGGACGTCCCGTGGGCATAGGCGAGTACGCAGTTGCCTAGGGGCGGCAAGTCCTAGGGAACGGCAAATGATCACAGATTTTTTTAAATGAATAAATATTTTTGACACACGAATTTGGCTTAGAATAAATATGATGATCTTTGATTTAAAAAAAAATGCCGACAAAAAACATTTTCAATGGTAATAATATTATGACCGATGGGTAAACAGTAGTTAAATTTATCGCCAAAATCTTCTTTAAATATGATGACATTTACCGATCTCAGCACTATAGGCGGCAGATAAGATAATTCCAAAAAAAATAGTAAAAACGCTATTTTAAACATTGCCTAGGGACGGCACATTTCCTAGGACGTCACTGGTCTGCTAGCACTCATATTGAAAAAGGCGACAGATTAAAAAAACACTATGAAATAGTTAATAATAATAATAGTACTGTTGCATTAATTATCAATAAAATATTCATTTATTGACGATAGAGATAGAATATATTGGATTCTAGATAATTAGCGTAGTTTTTTTTTGGTTACGTCGAAACTAAAAAGATATGAATGAACAGGTATTTTAAAATCATGATGCGCTTTCAAGCCTGTACATTATAAATTAGTATTTTTCAACAAGTGTCGGTTAAAGGTCATCGATAAATAAAATTTTAACAAGGAAATTTTTAAGTTCGTCTATGACTAATCGACATTGGTAATCTAATAAAATCATTTCCGTGGCATTATGCAAATCATTTTATTTTCATAGTCTATTGTTTCTACACATGACACACATCATAAAAAGGTAATGAGTTTTTTTGGAGCATATAATCGGAAGGTTTTTTGTTACTAAGTGATTTTTTCTGTCACCTATCCCACGCTTTTGTATATCAATATTTCTCCATACACTCATCGATTTTAAAAAGTATTGTTTATTGCCTTTTTAATGTATACGTTTAATGAATGAACCCAATGCTAAGCTGTAGTTTTCTCTTGTGACTTTTTAATCTTTAAATTAATTAGACTTTGTTTTGTCTTCCAGTTTTTAAATATTCCACTGTCGCTGGGAGAGGATTTGCTTTAATTCTTCGTCAAATGTAATAAATATCACGATGATATATATATTATGTGTCACAGTCACATGTGTGTGCAATCACTTGTCAATATTTACATCAACTTACAGTTTTGGTTTAAGCTTACAAAACTACAATTTACATCAACTTTAACTAGTCAATGAATAAATTCATTAGTACACGTATACACTCGCTTACTTGCGGTAGATAGAGAAAAAATAACATAACAGCTTAGGTTAAGGCAAGGTTAAGTTAGGTAAACTATGTTGAACGGAAAAAGGAAGGGAAAGACAAAAAGGCGTTAAAATTTTTGAGGTTGTGTAAACTGTCAGATGATAGTAAAACACAGAGACTGCATTTGGAGAGCAGTAGAGAGTGGCTGGTAACACTAAAAGTGACTACTAGTATTTTGTTTCAAAGTTTCTCATCAATTTAACTACGTCAAAAAAGAACTGTCAGTTAAAGTTCATCAGTACACTTGAACGGCTGGAGACACCGAAGGGTGAAACCCGGGTCGTTAGTGAAAAAACTTGTGTGAATGTACATAATTTGAAAGATTCAAATTTTAAATTGAAATTCTACCAAGCATCTTCATTCGAAATCTTAATAGTAAAATGTGAAATTATATAATGATAAAAAATCTGCCGCTTCCTAAGAACGCAGTGAAAAGTTTTGAGATTAAGCAAGCCCCTTGCTTACTTATACAGCCCACTGAAATTAGAACAAAATAGTTTTCCACCAAGTATTGACAGTAAACACCTTAAAAGTTATTAACTTCTACATTATTATTCAATAAACTGAACCATATATCTATATGTTGGTTTTTTTTTGTGTTTTTATTGTTCATGTAAACATGTGCAATAATAAATGAAAAAGAAGGTTTTTTTTGGTCCTTTTTAATTTTCATAAATTTTGTTTACATAAGTTATGGTGATTTTATTTCAAATGCTGGCAATTTGCTGTCATTGCTAATTTGACCCTATTATAATAAAGTTTTACTAAGCCAATACTAATTCAGTGAATTTGTGAAAGTTATTTTTTTTAAATATAACCGAATACAACAACAAATATTGTAAACATTTTCATCTCCAAGAATTAGTTTTTAAATTTATAGATCTTACGTATTGAAAAATAGTTTATTAATAATTTAATTGCTTAGGTTAATTATTTAACTTCGGTGTATCCAAATTGCTAAACTTTATACGTAAAATCCGTGTGTTTGTAGCTTTTTAAATCATCGTTGATTATGAACTTCTTTGCGAAGGATGGAGAGTAAGACTTGTAAGTCTGATCGTGAAAATATAATATATTCTCATCACACAGCGGCAATAAATATGGATGATATTATAACAATGGTCGTCTTACGGTGTCATAAAAAATACTCCCATATAAACTAGTGAATCACGACGTGATACATTTTTTTATGATCATAAATAAATTAATCTCGTTAAGCCCTATCATATCAATAAACGTTTTTTGTCTCTTTCGGTGTGAACAAAATTTATAATACGGTTTATCTTCCTATAGCGTTTTCCCATATAAAAAAGTTTCCTATAGTGTATGTGGTTATTTTACAAAACGCTAAATTTTAAAGATTAAATTAGAATTTTCATAAATACATACTTTATATACGTGCGATGAAAATATATTCGTTTGTCCCTTGATTCTGCTAGACGTATTCCATGACATATATACATATATATAATTGTTTTTTTTTATTTCGTTCAATTCACAAAATTAAATTCAAAAAACCTTATCTCTAATTTTGTATGGGTGTCTAGTCTCATATAACTTTATATTCCTATAGTGTAGTCTGAGAGAGAGTAAAAGAAAAAGTGTTCATTGGGAAATATGAGAAATAATCGGTCAAAGCATCTTTCACAAAAATTTTGCACTAACTATCTGAGAACATCTTCGAGCAAATATGTAACAAACATCGCAATTTTTAAGCATTTTTAAAATATGTCCAAACTTCTAGGTGTCTTTTACTCATTCAAAAGCCAATAAATTCTTGTGTTTCATAATGCATTTAAACTATCAACAGAAATTTCAACTAGGTATTAATTTTAACCGATATTATTAATTTGTTTAGTATTAACAAGGGGCTCGTTTGAGCCCCTCCGAACCTTCTACAGTCCGTCCCTAGTCATAATCTCTACGCAACAAGAGGGTTGACTGTTATATATTTTTAATATACATTTGTGTAAGTTTTCTTATTTTAGTAAGTTTTATTTTACACTAATATATAAAATAAATTTTGTGATTTTTTTTACTCAACTTGTGTTAAAAATTGTGACCGAATAAGTGAAGTAACAAAAAAAAGTATAGCACTATGCAATCAGTAAACAGATTTTTAATAAGATAAATAATTATATGCTATTTAAAATTTTTATTATTTTTAGAATATTAGGACTTCTGGTCAATGTATACATTGTCAATTTATGCACAAACGTAAACAAATTGTTACCCAACATAATCATGGTGTTGTCAGCCACTCTGCATTGCTGTACGTTCGCAATCACGCAGTTTTAGTATTTAACTGTCATGCACAATTTCACATAACCGTCAAAACTTCAATGTTTTGTGTTATTATCACCCTCGTTCTATTCAACATATCTAACCTAACCTTACTTTAACCGTAATGTAATTTTTACTTTGACAAGCACCTTACAGTATGTTAATATAACCTTAACCGACACAATGTTATTTATGCTCTGTCTAGCGATCGTCCGTTAGTATACAATGGCTTAGAGCTTAAATATTGTATCTGAAATCGAAGTTGAAAAAGAGTTAAGTACTGAAATTTACTTAAAATAGCTTATATTTGTATGTGTTAAAATATTGTACCTATAAACCTATTTTAAGAATTATACACATATTCCATAATAATCTAATCAAATCTTTGAAGCAATTTTTCAATGGCGAATATATCGTTTCTTCTTAACAATTATGCAAAAGTCCAAAGCCAAAATATTGTATTTACAGCAAATACATTTTTTTTATCTGCTGGAGTGATATAAAACAATTAATATTTATCTCGCAATTTAAATGAGATTTGCAAACTGTCAAATTCAGTTTTTTGTGCATTATGATTAATGGAGATATAATATTTTAGCTTTTATACATGGAATATACTTGATAATTAATAGATAGATAATTAATTGATTTACTGGTATATGTCAATTGAAATTTTAATAAAAAAGATATTTAACTTATTAAAACAAATATTTCTTTATTATTTATTTTACATTAATTTATTAGGATTAGAACCGGTTTCACTCATAACAAGAATTGTAAACTGATAAAAATATACATATCAATACTAAGACAAGTGAGACCTATTATGGTGTTACAAACAATCGGTCATAGAAATATGAAAAGAGTTTAGAAAAAAATATGATATATTGATAATTTGTGTTGGGGAAGAGAAAACCTGTTTATTTATTCAATTGAAAGTTATACATAACAAACTCATTTTACAAGGTTAAAATAAAATTTTATTTGGATAAAAAATAATTAACCGGTTCTCTGCCAGCGACGTGTTAACACGCCAAACAATTTCGTGCTCGTAGGGCCGGCCATACAAAATGTGCGTGTTTACACGCAGTACTTGAAACGCGACTTAAAGGCCACAAGAAACGTTTTTAATAACTTTAAAATATCATGAATATACTGACATCTCTTGGAATCATAGTGTGACACTTAAACTTAAAAGATATTGTTTTTTAATCTATAATACAACGACTTTAAAAAAAGCTTTTTTGTCGTGTTCAAATTTGTTGCTAGCAGGACTTTTATTCCTTGGCGTTAATTTCCGTTTTTGAAACGTTTTTCGATAAATGTGGGCAGAAATAACCCATCGTGTATTTATATAGTAAGTGTTTGTGATGTACTATTATTATGTGTCCAAAAAGAACATATTTGTGAGGTTTTATTTTTTGAAAGAAAATCACGGCCCTCCTTGCAAGTCCATATTAATACCGCACGGCACAGATCAGGTTAATATCAAACATATACATACATAGAATATTTGATAAATTATAAAAAAAATATCCATCGTTATTTGTTATCTTATTAAAACCTAATATTATAAATTTAACCTATTTTTTCATCGTTAAAAAATCAAACATGCTTTTTCGTTTTTTTTTGTGCCTACACACCTTAAAAAATAACGCACTGCTCGATCTGAATTGTTGTTATATGAAATTTTAATGGCAGTGATAATAAATATAGGGAAAATAAACAATGTTAACACACCCAATAAATTGAGCAGAACTTCTAACACGTTGTATTGAAAATCAAAACAAGTGACATTTGGATGATCTCGAATGCTGTTTCGTAAATGTAACTATTTTTACTTGGAAGATCGCAAAGGTCGAACGAGCGCTATGAATTACTTCGGATGCGCTGAGCTTGAGAGCAAAGGAGGATCAAATAGTACAGTAATCCCATATAAGGTGTAAACAAGCTATGGCCACATAATAAACGCTAATTTCGCGCAGTTAAATGATGCATATTTATTGAATTTCCTTTTAAGCATACACAGTATTCATGGTCTATCGTCTAATACTATTACAAATAAGACACACTGTTTAACGAATTTTCATTATCGTCTTCAAAAATTAGATTATTTTTTAATATAATTTAAATGTGATAACATTTATTCCACAGGTTGTGGAACAAATAAATTACTTTTAGGGTGTTCATTGTCAATACTTGGTGGAAAGGCATTATATTAATAAAACACAATATTCCTTTGTACTTCACTCCACATTATTTAATAAGTCAGGACCTGACACAAAGTACGAAGGAATATTATGTTTTTATTAAAAATTAACTAATTAAAGAATCGAATTGAGGAAAACTTATCTGCGAACAATTCAAAATTTGATTATAAAAATTACAAAATATTAATAAGGTTATTTTACTTTCTACTAGAAGCATAAATGGGGTAAGATGCAAACACTAATGGTACTAATAACAGATTACTTACATATATGAGAAGAAAAAAAATGTTGAAAACAATATTTAAAAAATGCCAAACAAAGTTTTCATATTGAATTTATATTAAAAATGAATTTAAAGAAAGTAAGCACTGAATTTACTGAATTCACCGAAATACGAAAGATTTTTTAAATACTCAAAAAGGGAACAGTTTAAAAATGGTGATTTCAGTAAAAATCAAAAGTTTGTGAAGAAAAAGTTTATGCATTAGAAGCTTTGTAAGCTTTTGGGTATAATTAAATTTCTACTGACGTTTATTTATGTTCACTTTCTGTCAAAGAACCTTTTTGCTTCATACACATTATATTGAATAAAAATTAAACATTACAATAAAAAATAAACGTATTGTGTTAGCAAAACTATTTCAATAACGCTTATTAATGATGATCCTTTATTTCGAGTTTAAACAGTTTGTAAAATTATATGAGTAAACTATCGATTAGTTATATTGATTTCAAGAATAGGCAAGGAAGCTTAGTTCACACATTTTTTCCCTGATGATAAAAATGATCGTCAAAAGTTTTTTACACTGCGTCTCTTTCTCTTTCAAGATCTTTTAATACAGCACAGGCCGATAGTAAAAAGTGTTTATCCAGCACAAAACTTTTAAATGATATAACATTTTTGAAAGAACTTAAAGAGTAAGGAAAATATGATCGGTCTATCCTTACCATAGCAATTTAAGAATAGCAAGGAATCTATGGCTTTTTTGTTATTAAGGGATTAGTAGAGATATACAATAAATTATATAGCACTAATAACTTACATCATTGGTATAATGATTATATGATGAAGCATTTAAGAAATCCTGAATCACATTAACAATTCTATGAAAGTAATTGTATTGCAATGTAAGGAAGTACCAGCGTTATAAATAATTGCAACTCCCTGCCCCAGATAGATAAAATGGGTGTGCCGAGGTCCGCTCCGGTATCACCTGAGCAGGCCGGAGGTGTTCCACATCACGACTCAACTGTGTTGCTCTGTGTTGAGAACAGAGCGCCTCTCGCGCATCTTCGCGATGAGCTCTGCCTCCGAGACCTTGCGACTCCGACGAGGAATTTACTCCATTGTGTTTCGATTATCGCCCCGGATCGATTGTTATCTGAGAAATATCTTTATTGATGGTGCCGCGATATAGTTTAGATTTTTAATAACCTGCATAATATCTGCAATATCGTATTTAACACGTAGTAAAAGGTTTCAAACTGTTTATCAAGAATCAAAAGTAAAAGTAATCTTACGTTAAATATACTTAAGTAAATACAACATCATTAAGCCGGCTAGAAAAATATTAAGCAATAAAGATATGGTGACAGTGTTCAACACATTAAAAAATGTTAACGTATTTAGTTCTACATTTTTTTATAAGATAAGTTTATAGCTATTTTGGCAGTGCGCCATCATCAGAATTATGTGTATACGTGCATATATTCAGCTATATACTGCCATAGAAGAGATACACAATACATCTTGTTATTTATTTCTTACATCTGACTAAACACAAAGTTTCTAAGAACAACAACAAATATAGGATTATTCAAGGTGAATTAGTTTAAATTAAAATGGTATTTATTATTAGTTACATTAAGGGTAGTAGTAAAGTAATAATACTGGCCCATACTTGCTATTGTTCTTATAAACACTAAAGTCAGGTTTAATAAATGTAATAATTGTAATATAAAAAAGGATAGAGTAAATAACAAGATGTATTGTGTATCTCTTCTAAGACAGTATATGCAAGTTTAAACATATTTCTGACGATGACGCATGCCGAAATAGCTATACACTCATGTTATAAAAAAAAATACGCTGATATTTATTATCTTATGAAAATGGTGTTCTATCTATTAAATGCCAATTCAATCAATTGAATATACATATAACTCCAAGCCGTTTCTGTAGCCATGTGATAAAAATATATTGGGCGTTTTTTGTTTTCAGTTTATGGGTCACGGGTTCAAAGCTATAAACGGACACTTTTAAACAAAGATTTCGTATTTAATCCATTACAGACAGATCACGGCTTTAAAAATTAAATATACAGAATTTTCGTATTTATTAAAATGAGAAATAGATGAACAGAATAACTTTGCTCAATGCCACATTTTTTGCAAAGTATTTTCCAAGTGACTCCTACTCTACGACCTTGTAAGCAAGACACGTAAAAAACTTATATGTGGCGTCTAATTTTTGCAATAATTATTATTGCTATCATGTGTCAAAATAAAGATCTACCTATATATCATTAACAATTAGAGTTGGTCCTCCCGGATATCTTTAAAAATGCTGTAATCGAGTATTGTATTCAAATGCCATAATACAATTAAAACGTAGTCGTATTGTAATTAATTTTATTATAATTCCTTTTTTGGGTTTTTTTACTGTGATCGAATTCGATTTTTTTTACAACTTGCATACATTAATTATTTTTTTTGCACTTATAACATAGTCTTACCTCATCGCTGTTAACCGAATTTCAATTTCTCGCAATATGATAACTCCATTGAATCGAATACATTGAAGAATTATTAATAAATAACCAAACCAAACGATAAAAAAATGTTAAGAACACATAAAGTACTTTTAACATATATAAAGTACTTGTATAAGTAGATGCCAACGCAAAGAAAAAAGAATAGTGTCTCACTGAGCTACAGATAAATTCAGTATTGATACAAATATTCTGGCTAAAGCGTTTCCCAAAACTACTTCTCCTATTCTTTTAAGTACTAACATGACTTATTATTTATTTATTTTATTATTTTTTTCTAACATTCCTACAAGTCAATAGTTACTTTCTACATTCTTATATTATCACTATATAAAACACTTTTGATAAATTATTGTGAAGAAATATTTTTGTAAGCTTCTTCTTCTTCTTTGACCATATTCGCTCCATATGTGGAGCCACGCGACAACTCCATATTTCCCTGTCTCCTGCCAACCGCTTTACTTCCTCCCATGACATGCCAGCACCCCTCAGTTCCGCCAAGTACATCTTATGGATAGTACCGGTATTTTTGTAAGCATCAGAATATTTTATAATTATCATTTTCATTTGTGCATTTATTTGGAAAATTAGTTTATTTGTTTTAAATTTATATTTATTCATATATCACATATGACAAAAACTTGAGCTCAGTAAACCTTGAATAAATGGAAACACAATATTTCATATTACAAATAGAATCACAAAAATTGCAACAAAATCCATGTAATCGTAATATGACAAAAATAAAAAAAAATACTTGACGTAGTTGCTCCATGCATTTGCGATAATTTATCATAAATTGCTTATGTCAGAACGTACGCGAACATTAATCACGTCTCATAATAAATTTGTTATGCTGTATTGTGTATTCGCCTATGATCTGGAACTCCTGCCTTTATTTAAATTAGGCCGTAAAAACGTACAAGGTTACGTCTGTCACTATCTACTTACTGCTGATGAAACCTGTCGGATGCCTTGACCCTTTGGAAACTGAAAAAGTGTACATCACAGTGGAAGTTTGCTTTTTTGCGACCTAAAAATGAAATAATAATAAAATGAACTCACGAATATATTTATCCGGGCCAGAGCTGGAGAATATGCGACCTTCTATGTCATCAAGCGTGAACTTTCGCTTGAAACCAAATTTGTATCAAAACATCAATTTGAAAGCGAAGATTAAATCTATTTTATTCTCGGCAATCATCATAATGACCAAACAAACAAGCCATTAAACATTCTAATAAGAATAACACAATATTCATTTGTACATATTTCCACTTTTATTTTTTCAAGATCAGGACCGGCTTATACCGGATCTATTAATTACATTTTAGAGGTGTTAAACATTTAAGTTTGTGTTATTTAAGAGTCACTTATTCATAATTTTTACCGAAATTTGGAGATTCTTTTCAATGCCAATTGCTTATTACACATTTTCATTTCAATTTGTTTTTGTATAAATAGCATTGTTAAATTATATTTCTTTTCAGTTGACAATGCTCGGCCATGAGCGAAACCCGTTTCAGAATTTCACTGAAAACAACAGAAAAAAACGAATAATACTTTTTATTGGTTATATTAAAATTATGAAAATACTTAGCTCTCAAAGAGTTAAGCTGTGGATGCTCTGTGCAATCTATCCCACGTAATAAATCTAAAGTACAAAAGAGGAAGTCTAAAAAATTAAGCTTGTGTAATTTGTCATAATTTATAATTTATCAAACGACCCACCACTAAATAAACACAATAATAAATTGAGAAACATATTTCCTTTGACACTACTGAATAAAATCAACTGTAATGCAACACTTTGTCTCCTTATGAGTAATATTTTTGTCGAAATTTTTAATCCAATCAAAACGAAACATATGAAATATATATGAAAAATATAAATACAATTCCATTTACGTCATAGGGCTAAAATTTCTGACGAAAATTTAAATTTTAAGAACTAATTATATTAATGCCGGCTGCTTAGTCGAGTGGTCAACGTCGACGGCTTTGGTTATGGAGGTCACAGGTTCATCTTAGTACAGACATTTTTTTTATAAATCAATTTATGAATTTCTGTTCGAAGGCATAGATGTATGTGAAGTCTTGATTTCTAAAAAAACGGCGCGTAGCGATAGAGATAGTGATTTGATAACCATTAGTCATGTCCTAGCCCTTTTAAATAAAATACCAACTCTCTTTTAAATAAAAGAGGTTGGGAATCTTAGTAACAAGCAGTTCTCGTAAAAACACTTCTGTTGAGAAAAACTCAATTAGGAGTTCATATGCTTTACACTGGGACCGGATATGGTAAAAAATAAAAATATCATCCTGACGAATGACTTAATAATTCAGCAAAGCTTCTGAGTAACGATAATAAAAAAAATGTTTTACAAGCATAAATTTCTTCTCGTTCTCGTAAACTTATTTAATTGGTTACTGTTTTAGAGTGAGCAAAAATTGATGAATGGGACTATATTGACTGCGGAAATAGAAAAGGACATAACCCACACATAACAAATTTTACAAGAGACACAAAAACCGTTTTTTTGTGATTTTGGGCGAAAGGTAAATTATGGAATATACACAACTTTGAAGAGCATGGATACTGATAACCTGGTTTTTAATTGACTTTATCTCATATGAATTTAATATTTTTTTTTTAAATAAACCTTTTTCTCATCACTAAACACAGGCTCTTCTTTTTCAAACATAAAAGCTATTTTTTTATACTTATTCGGCATTTTCAGCATACATCATTTTGATAGAGCGTGTATCAAGTTGTATAAATTGTGATTATCGAAGAAAATCTGAATTACGTCCTTTTTCCTTTCCACAGTCAATATGTCTCGAAGGATTGGATGGGAGGGGGGTAGTTTTAAGACATCACAGAAATCCATTTCTTCGAACAAAAATCAATTTATGAAACAGTCAGTACTAAATTTAAACTCTAAAATTTCCCAAATACAGTCCAAAAACCCTTTTTTTAAAATCCATGTCCGCTCCCAATGTAAAGCATATTGCCTCCTAATGGAGGTATCCCAACAGAAGTTTTTTTCTACGAGAACTGTTTGTTACTTAGTCGCTCAACCTCACTTTTAAAGTGAGTAGTAGGGAAAGAAGGATAAGGCTAGAACAGGACTAGTGGTTGGCTAATCGCTATTGCTTCACCCAGTTATTAAAGAATCAGAAGGATGGGAGGAGAGGAAATGATGTGAATTGATATCACAAACACCCAGTCTTCGATCACAACTTTGAATTGAATAATTCTAAAATTTACTGTGATCTGACCGGGAATCGAACCCAGACCTGCGTGCTCGGTATAGCAAGCTCTAACCAACTAGGCCACAGCAGGCAAGCATGACAAAAACACTAAACGTGTTATTAAAGCCACACTATACTTGATTCTACAGTTATTCAACATCATGAGATATATTTGATTTTGAAGACTTTCGTAATGTAAAACCGCGCGCGAAGTCCGCAGCGAATTCACGTAAAACTTTCATACAAATGGAACGAAGCTTATCAATATGCATGGAGACTAACCGTTTTGAACTCTCATAATTGTATTGAACCCTGATCCCTTCATCTGAGGCACATCATCATCAGCAGGTGAGCAGTGAGCACCCATCCGAGGTAATGATGGGTGACCCCTCTTATGCAGTGGCATCAAATGGTAAGCTATTCAAAACGCCTTGATGGCGTAATTAATGATGATTACGATTAGACAACTATGAGATAACAGTCAAAGCGATATATTAAGCTTGAGATAACTGTAATGATTAGAATCTTGATCGTCACCAGTAACCATTCAGTTGAAGGCTGATCGTTATTATTATTCATTTATCACATTATTTACCGTATACAAGTGTATTTACAGTGAACGTAATAATTATAGAGATATTTTTTAAAAAAAATATTTTTTTTATCCATGTCTACTCTCAATTCGGAGTAAATGACATCTTAATGAAGGTATCTCAACAGTTTTTTTTTTCTTAATTGAAGATTTCGACTAAAGGTGCTTGGTAGGATTTCAATATTAAATTCGAATAGTTCAAATTATGTTCATTCACACAGATGTTGTCACTAACAACCCGGGTTTCGCCTTTCGGCATCTTCAGGGGTTCAAGTGAACTGACCTTTTTGTTACTCAGTCGCTTAACCTCTCATTTTTCAAAGAGAGTAAAAGGGATAGAAGGATAAGGCTAGAACATGACTAGTGATTAACTAATCGCTCTCGATACGCCCATTTATTATAGAATCGGAAAGGGTGGGAGGGAATTTTTAGACATCACAATCACCCATGCCTTCGAACAGAAAATGATTTTTTTTAAATTTTTAACTTTGAATCAATTTTTAGTTAATTCGTAAGCTTTGCGATTTTATGTCTAATGATGCTTCTTAAAGAGGTGCATTAAGTGTCACAATTTGTATTACAACAAGTGGAGTGACAAATATATTGAATTTAATATTATATTGATTATTTTTGTCACTAGTATTTTTTTTACCGTTTTAAATACCGACTACAAATAACTAGAGTATAGTTGAATATATGAAATAAAAAAAGCACAAAATAAGAGTATGCAGAAATATTTGTGAAAAATATCTACAATGAGTATTATTAGATCAAACTTAGGATCAAAATAACAGACAATCACAAAATTTCAATCTATATTGCAGGATTTAGTTCCAAAAAAACAATTGGATACAACAAATGGTGATTTTTTCTCTTGTCTTACGTTTAAGAAAACAAAAAAAAATAATGAAAAAGGTGGGGTTACCCACCAAATATTTTTTAATAAAAAGTTTGTGAACCCCTGATGTAAGCTACACTTTTATGCAGTGGAGTTGAATTTTTTCAATGATTAATATTAAATATATATTAAATGCAAACAAAGCTCGATAGCGTCAGTACTCGTTTTAATTTTATATTGGAGAGATTTTAAATATTTAAAGTAAATAAAAACATCCAACTGTTTAAAAAAAAAACGATACATTGTTGTTAAATAATAAAAACAATTTCAAATAAGTATAATATATAATAATAAAGTATTTTTTATAACGAATAAACTTAATTTGTTTTGTATGTCGTAAGTGTGTCTTATTCATTAATTTAAGTCTTAAGTGAATAGTCTACGTAAACGAATTTAAGAACACCAGATTGATTACCTGATAAGGCGTAACTCTTTACACAAAAAAATCGAAAACATTAATGCCTATTCTCTCTACACAAAAGCCATATGAAACCAGCGGCCGAAAGGCGTAAGTTTGATAGCGTCTATCTTAACAAATGACAGATCTATTTTTTACACTCACTCAAATTTAAATGCAATATTCAACGGAACTCAAACAGTTGGTCACATTCATAAAATTAAACAATATTAAATAACACGATAATTTAATTAAACACGACTTAAAGCTTTTGATATAACATGCTACATGTTGACTCCTGATAGGGTATCTAATCCATGTTCACTTTCAATGTAGAACATATGGCAATTTTTTTTCTAAAATTGACAAAATAAATCACTTTATTACCATGGGAGTAATAATGGTTTTTAACTTTTCCGGTTCTAAGCACAAGAAATGCGACTCCAATACCCACATTTTCTTAAATATCTATTTTAATATGGATGATACAATGTTTATAATTAAGGTATTCTTATATCATAGTTTTTTGGACCTTTTGTAGTTTATATAAATACGATAAGATAAGAGATAAGCGCCCGCTTATCAGCGATCGTTCGTATGATTATAGGCTGAACGCCGCTAAGCAAGCATGCCACGTATATTTTACGCGCACTAAATATGTTTTTATTAAAAATTTCTTTTTTCATACTTTTGTTATCTTTTATTGGCAGTTATTCATTCAACTATATCGTACTGTGCCCGTAGCAGTAATATTTCTATCACTTAACAGTGTCATTAACTCAAAACTGATAAAAAAGTTATCGAAATAAAAAAAAATGGTTGGATGGATTATCGATTTTAGAAATATTTCTCATTATGACTGACGTGCCTAGTCCCATTTCTTGGTAATCTCCCTCTTGTAATCCTTGATATAATTCAGCATAGAAGTAATATCCAGTTTCGCTAACATTGCCCATTGCTTGAATCCAAAACGTATAGGTTTCCGTCTTATAAATTGTTTGAAATAATGATGGCCATAATATCGAATCATTTGTTCATCGATACTAATATTTGTAGAAAAAACTCCAAATTTCAGAAAAAGTTTGTTCATCATATCAAGTAATGGACCAATTAAAAAAAAATGTCTGTACATTGCTTATAGATTAATTCGGCATTGTCATTGAAGTGAAAATTTCTTTTTATCTCCAAATATCGGTTTCGTGACAAACATTTCCTTACACATTGAATAGATAAACCCTCGTCCTCGCACTGGTACATTTGTTCCTGGGGCAAAGAATGATATCCAGTTAGCAATAAAACCCCTAAAAAAATTGAAGCCATGGCGGTTATTTTGGGATGTATACAATGTACTTTGTTTAACTATATGTTCCATTATATTTTCATCAAATAATGTCTCAAATACTTCCACAGGAGATTTTCCTTTCAGAATTTGTACTATATTTTTCATATTGCTTAAAATTTCATCATCTTGTCTCATTTTTTTTTGAAAATTCTGGTCTTATATTTTTCCAAAGCGATTAAGATTTTTTAATTTTAGATTTAGATAGGGAAATCTTCTGAATTTATGAAGGTGATGTACCTTCATTATTTTTTCCCTAAGTGGAAGCTTCTATTGGTAGAATACTTGAATGAATTTCGACTCTGCCTGGAACATCTTTTGGCTAAATGTCTTCTGAAATATTGTCACCGATTTCTCCTATATCTGACCGACGGTATAGGGTGGATGTTCAACAAGGTCTATCTCAGGATCTGATTCTTCGTCATCCATAAAATTTGGATCATTGACTATTTATTCCAATTCAGAAAGCGAATAAAATTTTCTCGTACGCATATCTACAAATTAGTAAAAAATAAAATAAAGCACATGTATCAAATATTTTACACGGCATCCGCCATGATCCCCAAATGGGAACATGCGATAAAACAGTAATAAAATTGACTGCAATTTTTTATTTATTTATAGCTAAGCATTAACATTAACTATAACCTGTATTTTAGCCATGCGCGAAATAACAACTTAAAATTTAAAGAAACAATACAAAAAATATGTTATACAAAAGTCACATTTTACCTTTTTACGATTTACCTTTAAATTTTAACTTTTAGCACTTATAACTCTTATCTTATAATGCTATTGCAAATTATTTTCTGTAAAGATGGTACAGTTTAAAGAAAACATATGATAAATTGTTATCATATTTGGAAAAAGGCTTACTGATAATATTAATTCAATAGAAAGTATAAAAAATACTCAACACTGTAAAGATGAGCTAGTTATCAGCCACGTCGATAAGCTTTTAGAATATCGTTCAGATTGGTTGAAGTCTTTTGATTCAAACTATAATAAACTGATTTTTAATCGATTTTTTATTTGTATCCATAAACATTTTCATACTCATTTATTTTTATTCCAAGACCATTTTTAACTACGCTATAGAGAAAAAGGTTTGTACACCGACTTACAATAAGCTTTTGTAAAAATAAGTTCTGAAAAAATGCTCTATTATCGGTTTAGGTATACCACATTAAGAGTGGAAATTTAAAAAAAAATGTGTTTGATAAAGTAAAATCATTATGTGCCGTATTCTGCTTTTTATTGTAATATTTTTTTCAAAATAATTAAAATTCTACTTTAGGTCGAACTGTTAGCTCTTGACATATTTCTCCGTCCAATTTCTTTGTGCTATATGTATTCTCGATAGGCGTTCTTAGGTAAGCGATTTTTCACTTGACAGAAAAATAAAGAAAGTGTCGCATCTCCGAGTATGAAATCGATCCTACGTTACAACATCAATTTGAAATGTCAACCTTTATTATTTGAGATTGTTCTCCTAATTCAAATAATATGTTAACGATAAAATGATTACATGGTACGAAAAGAATGAAATACAATTTTGAATCCCCCGCTCTATTAATTTAGTCGAATTGTGTGGGTGTTAGTTATAACATGAAGAGTAACACAATATGTTTGAATTGTTCAAATTTTCTATGTTTGTTTATGATTTGTCAGTAACGACCTATATTTGTTTTTGTGCACCTCCGAGACATTTTATTATACAAATTAATCATTTTAAATTATTAAATAGGGTGGTTTTAAAAACCCAACGAGATTTTTAGATAATACGAAATAAACTCGATGAGAATTTTGTTCAAGTCATTTGAAATCAGCTCGAGGAAATTCACATCACAGACATTCATGTCTTAGATATCAAATTTAAATTGAAAATAAAAAAAAAAACATTCAAATTACCGAGACTTGAACTAAAACAGATGATCGGTAAAGTCAAGTTTTTACAAACTTCGCCTCGATGAGAGAAAAATAGATGAAAGTCGATTTTGTAGTAGAAAATTACTTAAGGAATTTTGCCATAGGATAGTGCAGGGGTGGGGAACCTTTTCTTCTCTAAAGGCTGCATTCATTTTTCTGGTTCGACATAAGGCCGCAGTAAACATTGACTAAGGAATCTGTCGGTCGGAAAAAGGAATTTACGGTCAGAATATGTCAGGAATTTACGAATTTACATAAATTTACAGAATTACAGAATTGGCCAGAAGGCCGCACTAAAGTAGCCAAAAGGCCGCAGGTTCCCCACGCCTGGGATAGTGTATATTATTTGACATAGATTGTACAGAAGATGAGTTTAGCACTTTGGAAAATTCACATGCACGTTATGAAAACAAAAAAGTTGATCTGATGACTTACTGATTTTACAATACAAAATTTATTTGTGAAGTTGTCAAATATAATCTTCTACAAAAATAAATGAACGAAACATCAAGTTAAGAGTAAAGAAATAATAGTGGTTATCATAGCAAATGAATAGCATTTATAATTGGTTGTTATGGTATAATATAAGTATTTCTTGTAATTTTCTTTTCATTTGTTAGTACGTCTTTGTAAAAGTTTTACGTATTTAAAGATTTCAATGGTAATGAAAGCGTTTTATACTTAATTTCAAGCAAAAAAAGTCGGTCAACATATTTATTCAATAAAAATAAATAATCCGTAGCTTTTTATTATTGTAATAAAAACTAAAAAGGTTTGACATAAAACTTTAGCGTGAAGATACCTAAATTATATTTTGTCAGAATGGTGTCAAATATATTAAATTTCTTTGAATTATTAATGAAACTGTCATCACTGTAATAAAAATATAAACAAATAAAACAACTCAGTTGAGAAATAAAACATTTAAATTATTCATAGAAGTATTTTTATATAATACATTAAAAATGAATTCCGTCATATACGTGTTACGATCACAATTATTTGAAATATATTAATCGATTTGATTGCGCCTACATTATCCGTTCGTCTTTGTTTGACCACACATTATTTTTACTTTGATTCTAATTCTTCAGAGCAAGAACAAAGGTCGAAAAGAGCTTTGTAGTCATCAATTCTATTAGAGTGCTATCTTTCCGATTCACGAGAGACAAATGCGTTGACACAGGAGAGCTGTATTCACACTTCCAAGTGTCTGCTGAATCACGCTCCTATCTCCGGATGCCTTGACATGTCCACTTTATCATGTTTGGAAATAAATGTAAAAACCTTTGACCCGAAAGCTTGCTTATTAGCATAGAACAATAGATTTTGTTAGATTGGTCACGGATTTGGTGTTTCGGTGTCACTCATTGATTTCGCTGGATATATTTGAATGTGTACATATTAAATAAATTAGCCAAATAATAGAAAATGCTATGTTAAACATCGAAGCGTATAAATGTTAACAACATAAATTAAATATTTAATTTGAATTTCGTGAGTTATGTTTTTATTGCGGTAAAAGAATATAAATAATACATTTCATTTTCAAAAAGTAAACAATGATAAAACAATAGTTTTATTTCCAGTCAAGAATGCAAAGCTTGCTACTCCTAAAATTTTAAAAAAGAATGCACAGCTAAAGTCAGTTTGAAGAGTGCTTTTTTAGTTACATATCAACTGACAATACTTTAAGTAAAGAACAATGCTTTGTAACCAAACTATGTAAGCGATATAATTTACGATTTGAATACTTTGTTACGAAAATCAACTTTATAAGTCTAAGTCTCTTCTAAGCCTGAAGAATACGATAAAAGCTAGAACGGTTAAAAAAAAAATCTGTGGGATTGGTAGGCTAATTTTTTAAAAAATCATCATGCCTATTTGGTCAAAAAAGGTCTTTACAATAAATCTAAATTAGAAACACGTAAACATTTAAATTTTTTTTTGATCATTTGTAATCTTTTGAATATATCAAAATAATTGACGGAGTTTCTTTAATGTTGATCTTTAATCAATCCTCTTCTAACACTTTTCAATAGTCGTAGCTTTTATGCATAATATGTTGTCATTTTCTTAAAACTGATTTTGAAAATAAAAAATACATTCATACTTGCAATAGCTTGTACCTTATAAGTTGTTTCATAATAAATAAAATATTCTTAAAAAAAATGACAAGCTATAAACGAAGGTTAATGCTTTCAACTTTTAAATCAATGCTTTCCTGCTGCAATTTTAGAATAATACCCAACATTAATAACTGAAATACTAGTTACCTTATTTTTCCACAACATCTATTGAATTTATCATAAAACCCCATTGCGTAAAGCTATGAACAGATTTATTGCTAATTCAGAGTATCAAACGCGTGAAACAACCAATAAATATTAATATAATAATCAAAGACGCCGACCAATTCAATTAAATTTACTTCAAACCTTATACAACACATCCTCAAAATCAAGAATAGAAACAAAACTCTACTTTGAATTATCGTCTGATATCTACTAAGAATACACCCCCTAGAGATGAGCATTTCCTGTTTATCAAGTTCAGCGTCGTTTTTTCCGCAAACGTCAGTGTCGAAGCCTACGTAGGGCAGTGAAGTACTGAGCTAATATTTTACAAAAAATAAAATTAATAAATTGATTGAGTTTGTATTGATTTTGTAGAACTAATCATAATCACAAGAAGCTTATGTTCTCAAAAAAAATGTTTTAATACATTGTATTTCATTTTATCGCCACCGTGATGACTATGTAAGAGTAAAAATGGCAATATATTATATTATGTTATACTTAGCTAAAAAATTCATTGTATTTCTTATCAGTTGACAATGCTCACCATGAGCGAAACTGGTCCTGATACAATAAATTTTATGTGAAAAAAGTACTAAAAATGTTTTATTATTTTTATTATAATGTCATTCCACCAATTATTGACAGTAAACACCTTAAAAGTGATTATACTTAGCTTTTCAAAGAATGACAAGTTTTTCACACACTCTTTAAAAAATGGAATTGGTGTTCTGATATAAATTAAAGTAACTATGAAAATATATTCCGATACATTTTTTAGCTGTTTTACTTAAGCATTAATGTTTACAGCCTTTTTGATAGATTGAAGTGAGCTTTATTTAATGTTCAAAAATAAATATATTTCTAAAAGGTTTCTACGGAGGTTAAATAAAACATCATTATAATTTGCCTTATAGTCAATTAAGTAAGTTATGTAATTTGTAATAAAATAACCATAAACTATTAATTTATAATTGTTTGTATGCGTTAAGTCAATAAGATTTGTTACACAAAAAGTAAGTAAGTTTAAAGAAATATGCAAATGATAGGTTGACTGACAGGACTCTAATGGGATAAAGCACCAAGCTATTGGGTTAGAATATTATACAATTTTCATAAACTTCATTAATTCCTAGAGTTTTTTTAGCAGCCTGTTATGACGAATTAATGAATCAAGCGTCCTTGAATAGGTCACTGAATACCTGCCTTCATACTTGCGAACATTTTTTTGTTTCAAGTTGATGGTCCGCACATACAATAGAAAAATTGGTTCCCGGTAAATTGCTCGAATGGAAATTGCTCGAATAACAAGATAATCAATTTGTTTCCGTTTGTTTTGTCCGTTTGTTCTGTCTTAGCCCTAGTCTTCTATGTGTTCTGGAAATATATAGAAACAGTTTGAGTAACTAATTAATAAGCAGTTCTCGTAGAACTACTTCTGTTGAGATAAACTCCATTAAAAGATCATATGTTCCGCATTTGGAGCGAACACGGTTAAAATAAATACTTACGAAAATTATTTTTATATTTCACTCTCTAAACAAGTGTCGCACAAGATAAAAATGAAATTCGTAGAAAAAGTCGTGAAAAATCGTTTAAATAACCAAGCAATTCGAATAATTTGTAATTCGAGCAATTTACCGGCTACCAGAAAAATTAAAGAGAACGTTGCGCGCTTGTTGATAAGCGCATTCAATCTTTATATTACAAGTACCTGAGTGACATCGAATAATTATGTAAACATGCATACGCCACTGCTGTTTTGTAGATACTAAGGATTTACCTAGTGAGGTAATATTTCACGCCGTATTCCAACCTTTGGCCCGGCACAAAGGTGACCTTGCTCTCACGGCAATATTGAGTTTATAAACAGCGGTGCATGCATCCGTACCATATAGCTTTATCTGAATCTTACTGTATTATAATTACTTGCTACGTTTTATCTTCGCACAGGGCTACCCACGATGGATATTGGCGTCATTGGTGGTGAGAGTCATATATAATAACAACATATCAAATGATGTCCGGATACACTCATTAGTAATTGTGTTGTTTTCCGCACTTTTGACGGTTCGTGAACTGTTATGCTATGTAACATCACTTGATTGTGTGACACTCGGCTTCTTTTGCGGCGGTTTAAAATCATACTGATTTTTACCAATTGTAATTTGTAAAATTTGGTTCACACTAAATTAGTTTGCCACTTTCAAATTAGACGATAAATAAAGACGCTAATTCAAGAGTTAACAAAGTGTGTCCCGCGTGATATTTTAAAGTTTCACCCAGGAATCATGTTAAATCTACATTTTTTTTTCATACATAACATTAAATATTATTTTGAAAATAAAATATTCCCTGGCAAGAATGAATCGTCAAAATTTTGATATTTGATAAACATGATCATTTTCTACAATGAGCATTTCAAACTAAATATTAAAATTAACAGACAAACATTTTGCATCTGTTTTGTGTATTTACACTACAAAGTTTGAGACTTTATTGCAGGATTTGTTTCAATCGAACAATTATATAAATATGATGGTAAAAAAATAGTATATTGAAAGGAGTAATAAAAATGTATATTGAGTCAAAATTATCAATATATAAAATTAAATATTTTTTAACTGTTTGTCATATGTTTTTTATAAACAGAAAATATTTACAACAAAGAGTGGTACGCCAAATTTTTTTGATTTCAATATTGTCCCTTTGACCAAAAAGTTTGTGAACCCCTGTGCTAAAGTATAGTTTTATTTAATACCATAAAATGAGTTTATAACAGATTTTATTTAACATCTATGTGACTTTAAAGGTGTGGGCATGATCTGATATAAAATAATAAAGATCAGTTTATAATGGCCATAAGCAATAATTAGTGCGTATCTTTATTTGAAAAAAATGTAAAATTTGCACAATAAAAGTGCTCATTTTATGTTCATAATGCAATTTAATTTTATCGCTAAAACGGCTACAAGCGTCAAATATAGTGATAACTGGTAATTTATGTGTAATCGAAAGTTGCAGTCTCAAATATAAAAGTTTATTTGATTTTTGTATAATTTATAATATTTATACGCTATGTAAAACATACTTACTTAAAATTACTTTGACTAGGTTAAATTTGATATTTCTCTGTTTTTAATGGATAAACTTGTAGAAAATAAGTAAAAAAGCGTTTTTATTTTATATATATATGTATACATATTATTTTAACAAATAAGCAATTGAATAATTCAGATGTATTAATGTTCTTAACTTTTTGTACTGTTCAATGTATAATATTGTAGTAAATTTTCTTAACCTCATATTATATCGTTCTTTAAATAAGTATGATACCATATTAAGACAACCAGCATCCGTCATGGGTTAAATACCTTCTGCAACAAACGTCCTTTGCTTAAAGTATGCGAATTTAAATAAATAAATAATTATCATGAAAAAATTCAAATCAAAAAGCAAATTAAAATGGCAACTGAAGACCGTAATCTTTATATCATAACCCGAGATTTTATATTATATTTCACTAAGCCAACTCATTAAAATATTGTCAAATAATATATAACTTGAAGTTTTTCGTCAATGAAATCCAAGATGGCAGCGATTGATGTAAATTAAAATATTCGCATTTGAAATGAATGCAATAGTTTAAAGTTGTGCCAATATATTCACTTCGTGATTCAGAATTAAAGCATTGTTGCCTCACCTGTCTAAGAAAGATCGCCCCATAGGTAACCTTGTGCAAATGGTTTGGTATTATAAGTTTTCCGCATTAGTCAACTGAGTTTGAATGAAAAGCGGGGAAAATTTATCGCGGTCTCAAATGATGGCTTGGCACGTAATAAGATACGAGTAAACGGATCCAATGGTTGAAACGGTGAATCAAATGCTACGTAAATATGTATGACTGAAAACAGAAACTACTTTGTAGACCTCTTCACTTATAGAATCAAAAATAATTTGTTTTTTAATAAATGTACATATTTGTTTCTCGGGTCCGTGGTGTAGAAATCAACGCCTTCGGCTTACGTGATGGATCTGTTGAGTTCAAATACCAGAATGAACAGCATTTTTTCAAATTGTCATATCTACAAAATTCCACACTTCCTATTCTAAATTTACAAGGCGTAGTGAAAGTCATTAGTTAATCACTAGTTCTATCCTAGACGTATCCTTTCTACTCTTACTTTATTCTCAAATATAGAAGTTAGACAACGAGTCGTTCTGCTAGAAAAACTTCTCTCGAGATAGCTCCATTATCAGGCCATATGATTTATGTTGGAAGCGGACATGATTTGAAAAAAAATCTACGTTTCTCTTAATGTGATGAAAAGGATTTTTTAATAGATTATTAATTTATATTTCTTACTCAGTTACTCGGCCTATTTTAAAAAAACTTTGTTTATACAAATATGAATAGAGACAGAATAAGTGGTTTATTTATTTAGTAACTTATCATCTATTTTTTGTAGTGAATTGGAAAAAAATAAAAATCTTAGGATCTGAATAGTGTTTGTGTATATTGAGCCAGCTAATCGTTCAAATTACAGCTTCTTTTTTTTGATGGGAAGGGTGAGAAATAGTTTTAAAGATCACATTTATTCATATCTTCAAAGATATGAATCGACCATCGATCTGGATTTTGTAATTTGATATTTTGTTTCAATGTTTCAAGTAAAACAAAAGTAAGCAGCGTTTTTAAAACTATTTTTCTCTTTATTGTAATAAAAAATAGTTGGCAAAAACGTTTCAAAATGAAAAATAATTGACCCATATAACAATAATAACAGATCGTCTCACAAGTTCTTGTGTATTTTCAATACACATTTTTATATATTATAGTTTTTTTTAAATTATTTTACTATGTTTAAAATATATATATTAGGCCTATCCATCAAGCATTGACAGTAAACACCCTAAAAGTGGTATATATTTATGTTTACAACGCACAGCTCAATACAACAAACATACCCAATCTTACTGCCAGCGCATTGATTTTAGATACTAGATTAATTATACTTGTATGAACATATACGAAAACTATAGAGCATTTAGTAAAAAAAAAACCTTTTATATAATCCTTGGTAATGTTTTATATTGATATTAAAAATGTTCAAAATATTACTGTCTGGAGTTATATGTTATGTTTACCTCTTGGTGTTAATACTAAGCTAGGAATATGTTATCTCGTGCTGTCGTTATTAAATTGTTGAATAATACAATGCTTCGACGATATTTAATAAATTAAATCTTTTTTCTATGAAAATAGAAATAATTTATTATTTATACCTCCAGTGAGAAGCCACAAAGATGTACACTGTAAGTTCGATAAGCGAGAACAGGAACAAAGTGAATTGAGAGGAGCATCAGTAAAGCACTGCGATAGTGCGCAGGCGTGGGAGGCTCAAATCACTATCACGACAAACGACGTCCGAAGCATACTACTTTGAATTTTAAAACGACCCTCACACAGCAAAACGTCTCAACCACCGCAAATCAACCACACAAAAATTTACTCTCCTCCATTCTGAATTAAAGCAAATAAAGTTTTTTTTCTTTGCATTTCAGAAGTATAAGCGCAGTAATGTTTTCAGGGAGTGGCAGCACTGAGATGCCATCTAATTGCTCCTGAACACGATTTTAAAACCTCACCTTTATTTTTTTTGCGTATTTTTTTTAGCTCGCGATTCAAAATATTTAACAATCTTTTAAGCTTTGAAATGAATGAATGAATTCATTCATAAATGTTTATGTGACAGCTGATTGATTAATACCACGTACAGTTATTTTTATTACACTATAAACATTTTTTTGTATAGTGAATTATGATCGATCTACATTAATGCACCTTAAATTGTTCTTTGAGTTAAATAAAAACTTTATCTCTCTCATATTACAAACGACAGAATTATGTGAATGGATATTTAAATTACATATTACGACCATTTTTGCATTCATAACTCATTCGTGAAGATCGAATGAAATTTTCTTAATATGAGGAGTGAAAAAGTGATTTATCACAAATTTTGAAAAATCCAGTTTTATATAAATTCTGATAGTTCATAATTAAATTTATGAATGGAAGTCACAATTTGTGTTCAAAAAAGTTTTTTGCTATACAAATTAAGTCATAACGTTGACACATTTAAGCAAACTAAGACTTTTTTAACACTCAAATTATCACTTTTAGAGTGTTCACTGTCAGTACATGGTGGAAAGGCATTATACTAAGAAAAAACACAATATTACTTTGTACTTTATTTCCATTTTATTTAAAAAGATCAAAACCGGTTTTGTTCATGCCGAGCATTGTTAAC
Source organism: Himalopsyche anomala (assembly GCA_031772345.1). Lineage (NCBI taxonomy): Eukaryota > Metazoa > Arthropoda > Insecta > Trichoptera > Rhyacophilidae > Himalopsyche > Himalopsyche anomala. The sequence goes on along the minus strand of CM062831.1, from coordinate 14,374,412 downwards.
TGAGTCAAAATTGTTAGTTGACAATGTTAGCCTTAGCGAAACCGGTCTTGACCTTTTTAAATATATTGGAAATAAAAAGGAATACTGTGTTTTTACTCAAATCAAAATTTCCCAAGCTCAAATTTTTGACAAATCGTTTTTTGAATGTTTGCTTCTCATATTGGTCTATCATAATTTAATTTTGACAGGGCACACAAAACTTTATTTATGTTTAAATTATGAGAATTTAATAAGCAAACAATATATTTAACAAACTATTCATATATGACGTTTACCCCATCAAACATCATATAAAAAACAATTTCTACAAAGAAACGATCATTTCAAAAAATAAAAAACACTGTTATACTTATTCTACAACTATCATGAGCATTTTTTAGTGATAAAATTAATATTAATTCATACAATTGAGTGTGTTGTTTATATAAAACCAAGATAGAAAAATGATCAATAAAGATAGTACGGCTATATTTACTATCCTATTAAAGCAACATAAATTGAAATATCTGACAGCGTGGTCAAGTGGTCATTGGTTTCGGTCACGGGTTCAAATTTTAAAACGGACAGTTTCTATAAATTGATTTTTAAGTCTATTTATGAATTTCTGTTCAAAGGCATGGATGTATGTGAAGTCTTGATTTTCCCCTTCTACTCACCCTATCCTAAAAAACGGAACGTAGCGAGAGCGATAATTCTTAAGCGACTTGTCCTGTCCTAGCTCTATCTTTCTATTTCTACTGTCTTTGGTAAAAAAGAGAGGTTGAGTAACTGTAACAATTTTTGTACTATTTTTACACCCTCATTTGTATGAATGTATATTTTTTTATATATATATATATAGACTTTTCACCAATTATTTAACGAAGAATTTAAAAAATATACTCGTTGAAATATTCGTGGTTTGGATAATAAATATCCTTCGACTTCAAATCATACAACCAATAATAATATGTCCAATAAAGAGATTTTACGAATGTAGATTGATTATGTTTATTAAATTTATTAATTCGTCATTTGCTTCCGTGATGGATCTCACAGGCGAATCCTAGTACGAACAGCATTTAAAAAAATATGTTTATCGATTTCTGTTTGATATAAAAACTCCCTACTACTCTAACAAACCAAATAATAACGAAGCGTAGTAAGTGCGGTTGGCTTACAATCAGTCCCTATCCTTTATATCCATAATATATTTGATGGCGTAACCTAAGTCATACAGTTTTTATGTAACACTTAAGTTAAACCTACATATATATTAAAAGTGTCTTGGCACTTTGAACTTCGGTGAAATCGTAAAAATTTCTGTAACAAATAATATAAATGTGTAATGCCAAATGGAGAAGAAAAAAAACCCACTAATAAGTGGTTTGTACTAGAATCGTTGCCCGAACTGCGTGTGCTTGTCAATTTAAGAAGCATCGCTTCCGTTCTCATGTACTCTAATATTGTTTTAATTCGCTCTACATTACCGTAAAAAACATACAAAAATAATAATTCTTTATTCGTTCTGAAATATGTCTGTTTTTGTCCCATCTGTTTCCGTTGATATTTTGTTGCGATAAATGCATTGAAGATATCATATCGTGTCAACAAAATGAATTTCTCTTTTAAAATTTATTAACTAGCATTAGAACAGTCATACTAAATCTGTGACTCGATCAACCTATTCGAGCGGCCCTAAACAATCATAGTCACTTGATGCTTATTCAAACATAACGTAAACGAATGAATAATTGTATATAAGTGTTTTTTGATTTTAAATTGTCTACAACAAACTTTTGGTATATTAATTTATTGTTAAAAGATTAAAAGTACAATACATGACATTACAGCTGATGCCAATTCGCCATGCACTTATATAATGAGAAAAAATAAATTAACATAATACATCACACTGCACAATACATTAAAATCAACATAGAAAATCATGAAATAAAAAAAGTAAAACTTAAAAAACAGTTCACAAATACTGTCACTAAATATGTATTTGATGCAAACCACGTAACAAAACACAAATGGATATGCTCTGTGCATTTTTTTCCTGTGCTCGTATTTCTTATTTGATTATGCATAGTCAAACGACTACAATACATTATAATTGAATTTGAATCGTTCAAATTGTGTACATTCACATAAGTTTTGTCACTAATGGCCCGAGTTTTGCCTTTTGGCATCTTCAAACGTTCAATTCAGTTCAAGCTTATCCGCGCATTTGAACGCATGATGATGCCGAAATGCGAAGCTCATGTCGTTAATGAGAAAATTTGTGTGAATTTACATAATTTGTACGATTCAAAATTTAATATTGAAATTCGACCAAGCACTTTCAGTCGTAATCATAAACTAAAAAACATTATAATTGAATCGTCTGGTATCAAAAACAAAACTGTTCCATACATCATATATGGAACAGTTCTGCTTTTGATACCAGATGACTCAATTGTATTATACGATATATTTATCTGGAATCCCATACGATTAAAATATGCAGTTACAATGTTTGTAATGTTCTGGTAAGTCCATTAAAAAAATAATTCATATTCTTTATGGAAACGAACATGGAAGCTTTGTAATAGCTTCCTATTTATTATTATCGTTAGCATTATAATGATGAGCATTGTTTTGCATTATTTTTAGAAGAAATGAGACTAATACAAAATACATGTACCGTTGAATACCCTTAGGAAGTGAATTTTATTATGATGTAGGTGTATATTTTAATGCCAGCGGAAGAGGTGTGGAGACCGTGAGAAAAGAATTGAAATTTGAAACGGAACTAGTCACGGTGATACGTTTCTTTCTGTCTGTAACTTGGACGCAATAAAACAATCATATTCCAACACTTGTTATGTTGGTTCATGAGTTACAAACGATATTTTGCGCTACGTCATTTAACACGTTCAACCACTAATAACGAATCCATTTTAAGTGTAACTCTCAATGATTTGTACATTTTTTTTTTACATTTATAGACACCGTCAGTTTAATAACATCTTTACACGTACGTTGATAAATTTAACAGGCCGAACTGTACATGTAGACAAATAATGTTTGGCGTCTTTGCGGAAATCTTTGTTTTTTTTTTATATACGTTTTGGAAAAAGTAAGCATAATTAAAAAACAGTAAAGAAATAATACTTCAAAAATTACCAAAGAAAAGACCTAGGATGAAAGATTATACGTTACCCACCATTTTCATCGGAAATTGTTCCATCCGATAACGCATTTGTTTCAGTCGATACAACATTTCGATTTGAAATGGCAAAGAATATACAAGTTATGAGGAAGTAACTATTTGTATATCTGAGTATTTTGCCTGAAAACTAGCTGAATTTTTAAAAAAAGGTGTTTTAAAAAATTGAAGATAGGTGGAAACAGGTCATACCAAATCATGAAAAATGAATTTTGGACTAAATTTTGTAATTTGAAGCATGAATATAAATATTTTAATCATATCAAATTGATTCATTTAAAAAACGACATTTTTATAATTCACATATGATCTTCGACATTTTTAGTATAACACAATTATCATTATTATATTTGCAATTGTAATCAATACCTACTTCCAATGTGTGAGTATTACTTCTTAATAGAGATATCTCAACAGATGTTTTATCTACGAGAAATGTTTATTAATAGTCGCACAACTACTCGTTTTCGAAAAACGTAGTAGAAATAGAATGAATGAGCAGCACATGAATAGTGGTTGATAAATCGCTCTCTTAGCACTCCATAATTCAAGGATTGTAAGGGTGGGAGGAATTTTTTGACATCACAAACGCTCATGTCATCGTACAGAATTCAATAAATCGATTTGAAAAATGAAAAATGCTGTTTGTACTGGGATTCAAACAAGTGAGGTTCAGTATGGAAGCCAACAACTTCTACCACTGTGCCATTTACCCGGCTCAATGCCTCAATTGAGAATTATATAATTAGTTGTCACTTAAATTGGATTTTTAAAGAAGAGAAAGTTAATTGTTTAGTTTTTTTACATTATTTGTAAAAAAAACTATTGCATATTATAAATCTGTTCACCATAATAATGCATTTTTTTTAATCCATGTCCGCTCTCAATATGGAGCATTTGGCCTCCTAATAGAGGTATCTCAACAGAAGTTTTTTCTATAAGAACTATTTAACTGTTTGTTACTCAATCGCTCAACCTCACTTTTTTCAAAGTGAGTACTAGGGAAAGAAGGATAAGGCTAGAACAGGACTAGTGATTGGCTAATCGCTATTGCTTCACCCAGTTATTAAAGAGTCAGAAGGGTGGGAGGAGAGGAAATGATGTGAATTGACATCACAAACACCCAATCTTCGATCACAACTTTGAATTGAATAATTTTCAAATTCACTGTGATCTGACTGGGAATCGAACCCAGACCTGCGTGATCGGTAGAGCAAGCTCTAGCCAACTGGGCCGCAGCAAGCGGATATAAAATATATAATAAATAAAAAACAGCACAAAATATTGTAAAACATATGTTTATTATATAAAGTTTATCATTGCAATGATCACCCACAAATTCAAGTCACGCAGAAAAAATGCGAGCATCTGCTGCCACAAGGCAAAAATAACAAACGAGAAAATACAAATGGATCGACCACAGACTTGTGTCATATGCGATACTTCAGACCTGACCTTCCGAATGATTAACGACACACTTTTTTAATATACAGCGATACTGTAACGTCTGCGGTCAAAACATCAATGGTTTGAAAATGGCTCGTCTTATATTTATGTTAAGAATATAATCAAATCAAGACTGAATGGAAACTGTACTTTTTTGCTTTATCTAAAATTATTTATTCAGTAAAAAAATGGATAAACTAAACTGATAATAACAAATGTTGTAACTTAGATTAGAAATTATCTGAGTTACTTCTTCTAGGTGAAATACAGATAACTATTAAGTTTGATGGCCGTTTTATATAAAAAATGAAAACACATATTTTTATACCAGATAATACTAACACTCACATTTGATTTTAATTATTTCCGTGACTCAGTTTGTAACTCTATTTTCAAGTTTAACAAAACATTTTTCTTTCATTGTAATTAATTTAACCCATTTTTGCCCGAATTATCCCGTAATTGATGCAAATAAAAAATCACTGCTCACTACGACAGGTTAAAACCTGAAAAAATACTACACGAAACGTTTGCTAGCTGTAGACTGATTGAGACTGATGCAATCTCAACTTTTATTGCGTCATGCATAATGGAGTGGAAGTAAAAATACTATATGTTCCAATATTGGAACACTGGGCAAAAATGGGTTAAATACTAATTATCCGCACCAAAATTGCCTTGTTTTTCTAATTTGTTTTTTTAAATAAGCAAACGTGTATAAATAAATATAAAACATGTGTTGTTAAAAAATATTATTGAAAATATTTGTTTGTTCTCTTGTACAGAATGTTTCAGAAATAAGTAAGATAAGTGTAATTTAATATCTCCCACATTTACCAGTTGAAAATTGAGTATTTATTTTCAATAGACCCCGCAAGCTTTTAAAAGATTTCCAATATTTTTTTTATCTCACTTGTATAGATAACGGTCTCTACATTTTTATCCTACGTGTTACTAATTTCCTATAAAATTTAAGTATACTGCTACGACTAGCTGTTTGAATTCCTCCGTTTTTCAAAGTGCCCCTTGGTGATCTCGTTTTCATCTTTGTCACCCTCTTTGATGTCTATGAACTTTCTGTATGAGACTCATTTTTCACTCAAACATTGATTCATAGCTTAAATCAATAAATCGTTCGAATAACGGTGTGAATTTCTAAAATTTGTAAGTTAGTTACAACTCACACCAGCGAATATATAAAGTCATTAAAATAAATTACATTGACGTGTTACTATCGCCAAATATATTCTTGACCATCTACTTGATGTCATATTTGAAGTGCTCGTATAAGTCACTTTCCTAATTGATTAACATGTAATATAAGAGAAATTGATCAGAAATATTTTTTTTAAACCATCGATATGTTTCATTCAGATTAAAATAAATTCATTGCGAAAATCTATTCAAAAGATCTTAATAAATAAATAAACAAAATGTGTACTAGTTTATTCGAGGATTAAATTAAAAACTAGGGCTTATACAAAAACTTTTGAAAAAACTGGTTTTCGAATGTCAATATTGTCCGAAAACCGGTTTTATCCGGTTTTTGAAGTTTTACAAAAAATGGGTAATTCAATTAAAATAGCGAGAAAAAGTTATTTTTTAATGTTGTTTATTTATATACATAATAATACACAACAAGAAATTATTTGGTGTTACTTCTCTGAAAATATGAATTAAGAAAACACAAAGCGTCAACTGGTCGTTTTGTAACAAAATTTCCTGATATCGAAAATATCCTTTCGCTGGGTAATGATGTGGGGCATATGGTCTTTAAGCCATCAAATAAAAGATCCAAATTTTCTGTCTTTTTGTTTATAGATACGTTTATGGAAAATTCGTTAAAACCGGTTACGAAGTTGAACAACCGGTTTTCGAATGTCGCAAATTCAGCAAAAAAACCGGTTTTTTTAAAACCGACTAACCCTATTAAAAACCTTATAATTGCTAAGCCAAGATCTTAAGAGTAAGACAGAAAATTTTGACAATTAATACATAAATTACTGATGACTTATTTTTTTATAATAAAGTTTAATTGTGTTAAACATTACAACTATAGCATTTTTATAATACATTTTGTAACTTTCTTTAACTAATGACATTCATTTTAAGAAGTTGTGAAATTCTGTATGGTTAATGTAATCTACTGTTGCTTTCAAGCGGTTCAAATATGGGTAAACATTTTTTTCATACATTAAGCAAAAACATGTTCATTCACCAAATGTAAAAGCTCAAACCACTAAAGTGTAAATGTCAAATATAAAATGGAAATACTCGAAAACAAACAAGTCTCACCAATTGAAGAACACTCAAAATATGAATGGAAGTTTTAATTCAGTAGAAGATCACAGATCTAGTGTCACCTATAAATTATTGTGTAGATTAAATTCAGTGACGTTCTTCAAAAACGAATCAGCCATAAAAAAAGCTACTTTTACAACATCTTAAAGATCAACCTTCACACATAATTATGAAGTTAACAGGCAATAAACAGTATAATATACTTCACATAACTTATAATATTATACTATGCTCTGTTTCATTCAAGAATTAATGTTTTGTTTTTGAAAAATCATTTAATTTTACGAATATTGTAAAATAGTTGTTTCGGTATCACGTTATCGTCAACAAATGTACATTCTTTACACAATACATAACATTGTAGAGATTGATTAAATTAATGTAGATTTCGACTGAAGGTGCTTGGTGGAATTTCAATATTAAATTTGAATCGTTCAAATTATGTATCATTGAATTTACAGCCATTGCTGGCGAAAAGGATAAGCTCATGGGAATGCCCACAGATTCACTTACTAAGCGTCGGTTCAAGTTCATCCGTGCACTTGAACGCCTGAAGATGCCGAAAGGCGAAACCCGGGTCGTTAGTGACAAAATCTGTGAAAATGTACATAATTTGAACGATTCAAATTTAATATTGAAATTCCACCAAGCACCTTCAGTCGGAATCTTAAATTATATAAATGATTAAGTATATTTCCTAGAAGATTATTTAAAATGACTTAGCTGAAATAGCAAGACATACGTCTCCTGGTAAGGACATTTACACAGTGAAAATGAGCTCCAGCTTAAAAAAATCTGTTATCATCCTCCGAAATTGTTAAATATAATTAAAAACATACTTTTCAGGGTGCTTGAGTTTGATAGCAAAGAAAATGAGATCATTATTATTATGGTATTAGATTTAAATGTCAGATTTTTTTGTATTCTCATTAATGAATTATTCAAGACATTTTAGACATCTCATTCATCAATGTAAAAAATAGTTTTAAACAAGTTTATAATTGATTCTTTTAATTGAATAATACCAACGGGCACCACTGTAAGAATATGTCTGCCGGGTTATAATGACATCATCTCTACATTCCACTTTTTTTAAATAAAACACAACAATGCATAACGATTTTATATTTTAAGGCGTCCACTCATACATCAAGTAAAAACTTGAATTTGATCAGTTTGCCAGTGTGAATGAGTGCTTTTTTTAAATATGAAATCACGTTATTGATTATTTTCAAAATAATATTTGATTGCCTTTGTATAGTGATTAAAACACTTTGATGATTTGCTATAAAACTAAATCTGTACTTCCTCATAGAATCATCTTGTTTCTTATCGACTTGCTGGTTTAAAAAACCGAAATTCGCCACATTCTAAAAATGTTTTTTTCAACTTAGTAACCCGGTTTACATGTATAGATTTCTTATAAAAAAATATTAAAACTGGTTTCAATCATTGCGAGCATTGCCAATTGATGATCAGTTGACAATGCTCGCAATGAGCGAAACCGGTCCTGACCTTTTAAATAACGTGGAATAAAGTACAAAGGAATATTGTGTTATTATTAATATAATGCAGCGGTTTCCAACCTTTATGTTACTGCGCCTCCCTTTGAAGAAAAAAATATCTTCGCGCCTCCCCGTCCTTTATATCATATAGTAATTAATAGACACGTTTTAAACAGTAAATAAATATTTTGGACTGTTCGCGCCTCCCTTTGCAATAGCCCACGTCTCCCCAGGGAGGCGCGCCTCCCAGGTTGGAAATCGCTGATATAATGCCTCTCCTTCATTCAAAGTGAACACCCTAAAAGTGATTAAATAGTGGAATAAAAATACAATCTCTCACGTCACATATTTCATATATAAAATAATTTGGCTATAAAAATCGACGTATTTATTGAAAAATCATTGTTAATACGAAATTTTTCTTGCGTTCAAAATTCCGTCCTTTAAAAATGTTCACTAACAGAAGTGGTAAAATTGCTTACAAAAAATAACAATTATTCAAAGTACAGAAACTGAACATGAGTACCTTATTTAATAATTAATCATAAATTTGTAATGTCGGACACGATTTTTAAATCTATTTGTGTAATAGTTTTCACATCTTTCAATTCTAATAAGTGGGACTAGCTTACTTCAAGTATTTTTCTATCTCAAGCCTTTCAAAAGTGAGGTTGAGCAACTAACTAACCTACCACTAGTTTTTGTAAAAATGGAGTCATGCTTCTTATTGAGAGTGAGTACGGTTAATTTTCTTTTAAAACAACTTTTTGTTACTCAGTTACTCAACCCGTCTTTTTTTAAAAGAGTAGAAATATAAGAGTAGAACTAGAAAGGGACAAGTGGCTAACTAATCGCTTTCGCTACACTGTTCTTGCTGGGACTCGAATCCGTAAGATTCGTCACGGAAGCCAACGAAGTTGAACACTGCCCTACGGACTTAACAAATAAAACATGTAAAAATAAAGTGCTTATTATTTTATTGATGATATTACTTACATCGCGCGAGATAACATTTCGAAAAGTCGCTGACTAATATTCACGGCTCCATATTTTCTCGTTTTGTGTTATTATTTCTGTGCTCAGTGATACACCGAATGGGTGGTCCGTGTATTCTTTATCTTCATTGATTTTTAAGTGACCTCTTATGATAAGAGAACGCTCTCGGCGAATGAAAAGTGCTCCATTATTTTTAGAAGGCGTCGTTACCAAAGCAATGTTCCCCTGGCGCGACAGCCTTAAGAGCTTTTTATATGCATCGAAGAAGCTTTCGATAACTTTAGTGTTATGTGAAATACATTTAAATAACATTTAGCTTCGATTCCTAATGTTTTAAGTTTAAAGTCAAAGAATCACTAAAGATAATTTAAAACATTTCTCTATGCCAGTTTTATTCGTTTCATAGCAAAAAACGATATTAATAGAAATGTGATTCTTTGTGCTATTCATCGAAATTTGAAAACTATTTCTGGGGTCATTTTGTACCCTGTCGCTAATTGATCATATTTTTGTCGATTCGGTAATTAAGTGATAATACATTATCATCGACTTATAATATTTTGAATTCATTTAAGTATCCAATTATCAATGGTTGGATCCAATGTATAATAAATATTGAAAAAAGTGCTGTTAATTCAATCGATTGTACTGATAGTTTTAATAACTAGAATATATTCAAAATTATTATTTATTACCTTAGTTATAAAAATGAGATATAGTTTCATTGGATAAATAAAGGTTTTTATACTTACTGTTAATTAAGTCAGAATTAATTAATTCTCTCATATTTTATTTAATTAAAATTCCATTTCTCAGACCAGAATATCTGACCAATTTGTTTACCACACGGAATTATAAATACAACAGATCACATGCAATAAATCAAGAGACAGTACATTAATGAAATGAAAAAAATATATAATCGATATGGGAGATAATCAGACAATGTAATCTTCCAAAATAAACAATCCTACTTATTGTAAAGGGCACATAGTAATTAATATTTACACGAAATCTTACAACGCCCGCGAGATATTGTTATGAATGGACAAGGAAAGAGTGTGTGTTTAACTGTACATGCATATTTTAATACTTGCGATGAGATGAGAAAAATGTTTACTCTCTTGTGAAGTACGTTTTATCACTCTTCTTTTATGTAGTTACTAAGAAAAATCTTTGATGCCCTTTTTCTTCACTCATATAAGATTGATATATAATTGGTAATAATATCGAGTCCCGATATGAACAGCATTTTTTTGATCAATTTATCGATTTCTGTTAGAAGACATGGGTGTTTGTGATATCTAAAAAAATCCCTCCCACCGTTCCCATCCTTTAATAACTAAGCTAGTGAGAGCGATAAGTAAACCACTCGTCCAGTCCTAGTGTCCTAGTCCCAGTCTTATCCTTCTTTCCTTACTACTTTTTGAAAAACATGAGAATAAAATATTACATTCACTGAAAAATAATTTTCATTACAGTATCAAATACTTGATTTGTCATAAAATATTGTATGATTTATATTAAGATACCAAACAAGTGCTGCGTGGTACCAAAAAAATCTGGACTTTAGTTTAATTATGCACCCTTTACATAAATCATCGGTTATTGTTATTCAACTGACCAAACTAAGATATAAATTACATGTAAGAAAGTCGGTGAGCTTGAAAGAATCCTGGATAATGTTTGCAATTTGAAAACTTTTATGTACACTGCACTCTATTATAACAGTTTTTTTCTTTGTGTAATATGGTATTATATATTTTATTTTTTTCAAATATATTTTTTTATTCACTTTGCTACGGAGCTGTAGGAGTACACAAAACGAGCAGTAATATAATTGAAACCAAACGCATTGATTTCATTCGACTTGGATTACAGTATAGGCAAAGCCCAATAAGAATAGTATTAAATCCAAAACTATAAAATCAAAAGACGTTGGAGTTTAATGTTTGATAAAACTTTAATAGAGTAAACACTGCTCCGTAAATGATATTATTCATTTTTTAGCAATATACACTCCCGAACCAAATTCTAAGATTTTATTATTATTACAGAAAAACTGGTAGTTATTCCATTGGGTATTTTTTTTACTTAATACAACAGTTTATAATTGCCAATACGCCAAATATTATTAAAATAAAAAATACAAAACCAACACGATGAGAAATGATATAGTAATGTTTACAATTTACAAAATTAATTTGATAATAAACTTTATAATACGAAAAAACTTTCTGTGGGATCCCAACATCCTGGACGACCGTCGTATACTATCCATAGAATTTACTCGACATAAATGAGGGCTGCTGACATGTCATAGGAGGAAGCAAAGCAATTGGCGGGAGACAGTGAAACATAGAGCCACTTAGAGAGCAAATTTGTTCAAAGAAGAAGAAGAAATCTTAGGCCCACTCAAATACTACGACAAGGCTTTTACTTTTAGCTTTCAGAAATCAACGAAGAAAATAAAATGTCTCGCAGATTTCATGAAATGGCTTTGTGAGGATGACTTAAAATGACTTATATTAAACAATAAAAAAATGCAATGCAAACGTTTAGGAAAAGCATCCATCTATCTTTTGATTGAAATGGATTTATTTATTGACTTGGCATTTACTTGGTAGAACTCCATTATAATAAGGTAAAAATAGCAACGTATTTAGTTATACATACAGTTTTTTTTTAATATTTATTAGTTGATAGCTATTTCGGCTTTCGCCATCGATAGCTATCAACTAATAAATATTTAAAAAAACGTTGCTATTTTAACCCTACGAAATGGATTTATTTAACCGTTCCTTTTTTATAGTATTCCATTTTTGACATTTTATTAACAATGTAGATAAATTTTTCATCACAATTTTCCGTTAGATATATAATACCCATGTCATCATTATTTCATCCAAAAACGACTCGATCAACTTCTTATTACATTCCAGTATTTTTTACATTCAGTGGTCTAAACCAAACAAACTGACTGCCGTTCATAAATCTCGGACGCGTGACTCTCTCATGGCGGGGTGAGGCGGAGACCGCGGGCCGCGGAATTGTAATTAATACCTGGTGGCGGGCGGGACGCGGGCCCGCCTTGAGAGCCCCAGCACACCCCGAGAGGAAGACGATCGGGCGTAGGGCGTGAGAAGCCGTGGGGATACTGCGGTGTGTGATTGCAATGGATTTTTGTTTAAACATTACTACAAAATGTACCTTTATCTATAATATTATTGAAATATTGCTTGAAAAAAAATGTTTATACTAGCTATGAAAAAATCTTTAGAACGTGTAAACAAATTGATTGTAAGCTACGAAGCATTGAGTGGGTTTGTAATGTAAAAAGATATACTGAGACAACGCAGAGATTTTCTTTTTTTATTCGCGACCAAAATAAAAATTTCTCCATTCATAGGAGTTATCAAACTTAATATTACTTACACTGAGATAAACAAAATATTGCATTTTTCGATAGATTTAGAGTTACTTATTACGTGGACATTTGTTTGGAATATAAAATTCAAAATTGAATCGTAGTTATTCCACTCGTAGTGATATAATACAGGACACATGTCTTTCCTCTTAGAGAAGCATCGTCAGTGTGAAGTCAAATATTTCTCTACATCAATCAGAAATAAGATTACTTCATGCGATATAGGATTCTCGAAATATAAAGCTACTTGATGTATTACGGTACAAGATATTTTTCTCAAAAAAATTTACTACGATTTTTAGGTAAAGCAGATATTCATGTTTCAGGATCAATAAATGTCTAAAATATAAGCTTGCCCAACTTAAGTGTGTAAAGTATGTAATAAAATTATATGAATAAAATCAAATTAAATGTTTTGAAACCAATAACAATTCGTACAATAAATGTTCTTCATATTATTTTATTGACATAGTTAATAATCTATACATTAAATATTTTATACCTATTTTAAAGTAATATAAACTTCTCGCATCGTGGTCGAGTGGTCAACGTCGTTTGCTTCGTTGAAGAGCCTACGGGTGTGAATAAACAGTACGGGTAGATTTTTCGATTGATTTCTACGTCGTTGATTTTGGCTACGGAGGTCACAGTTTTGAATCCCAATACGGGTAGTATTTATTAATTGATTTTTCAATCGATTTATAAATTTCTGTTCGAATGTATGAGATGTCTTGAATTCCTCTTCCCACACATCATATCCTAAAAGCAGGACGTAGTGAGAGCGCTAAAATTACCACTAGACCTGACCTAGGCCTATCCTTCCATCTCTACTATGTTTGGAAGAAAAATTGATTGAGCAACTGATTTACAAGCAGTTCTCGTAGAAACAATTCCGCTAAGATAAACTCTATGAGAGTGCATGGATATCTGTGATGTTTAAAAATTCGCTTACAACACCAATTCAATCCTACAAATAAGGTGTAGTAAGAGTGATTAGCTAGCACTATCCCTTTTCAGATATGTCAGGGGGTGGGGAACCTTTTATTCTCTAAAGGCTGCAGTAAACATTGACTAGGGAATCTTTGGCCTGAAACAGGAATTTACGGTCAAAATATATCAGGAATTTACGAATTTACATAAATTTACAGAATTACAGAATTGGTCAGAAGGCCGCATCAGAGTAGCTAAAAGTCCGCAGGTTCCCCAAGCCTGATCTAGGTAGTAAGCAGTTCTCGTAGAGAAAATATCTATTTAAATAAACTCTACTGCAATTCCATATACTGCAATGAATCGGCTTTAAACAACTTCGTATGTTGTTAATCAAAATGAACTTGCTAAAAGAGGCACAGTGGACGAATTCCAACAAAACACAACATGGATAAAAGGGCATTTCAATATATCAAAGATGACCCCGATAAGACGTCTAACATAAATACAATGTTGTCTAGAGTGCTCTATAAAGAGCACAAGTAATTTAACACGATACGAGATGCGATTGAAGCCATGTATGATATTTTGCAAGCGGTTTGTTGTTATGACTAGTAAGTGTTAGTATGGGCGAGATTAAATTTATTGTGACGATAAATGGTGTAACTGATACACCTTGACGAGAATGAATTGCTTCATCAACAACGAAGTCCAACTGGTTACTTGCACATGTAATGACAGTTAATTAAATATACTGTCTTAGCTATGTTTTTTGTGAAAATTTAGTATAAAATTTTACATTAATTAACATCATAGAGACCATAAAACACTTCACTTAATATTTATTCGACTAACTAATTACAATAAGATAATTTATTTTAATGGCAACATAATTTGGATTTATCCAAGTAATATAAAAGAAATTATAAGATTTTAACAAATGCCTTCATTCAATTTAATCATTTTTTGGTTATAATTTAAAAAAAAAATGCAGTCGTCAAACATCGTTGGCTTCCGTGGCGGATCTTACAGGTTTGAATCCCAGTATTCACAAGTAACAACCTTTTTTTAAATCGAGTTACGAATTTCGGTTTAAATACATTGGTGTTTGAAATATCTAAATATACTCCTCACCATTCCTATCCTTAAATACCGGGGAGTAATGGAAGTCATATGTTAAACACTAGTCTTGTCTTAGTCATCTTATTTAATCTTTACTACTCTCTTTTAAGATTTCGACTGAAGGTGCTTGGTGGAATTTCAATATTAAATTTTAATTGTTCAAACTATGTGCATTCTCACAGATTTTGTCACTAACGACCCGGGTTTCGCCTTTCGGCATCTTCAGGCGTTCAAGTGCACGGATGAACTTGAACTGACGCTTAGTAAATAAATGTTTCGTGTTTATATAATAAATAAATGCATCACTGAGTCTAAAGCCATTGCTCGCGAAAAGGATAAGCTCATGGGAATTCCCAAATATTTGAGTAGTGAGTGGTTTTTAGAATTATATTTATTTGTTTGTCGGCAAAGGTTTTATGATTATATTTATATAGGGTATAGAAGTGGAGATCCCGGTAGGTTTAATATTTCATTGAAAATCGGAAAGCTATGCAGCTGTGCCCTATTTATTTCTAAAATTTCCTGGAAAAAGAGCTTATGACTGAAGATACCGAACGGCGAAACCCGGTTCGTTAGTGACAAAATCTGTGAGAATGCACATAGTTTGAACGATTCAAACTTACTACTCTCATCAAAAAAAGAGAGACTTAGCAACTGAGAAATACTTCCGGTATAAAAAGCTTCTGTTGATATGGAGGTCATATGCTTTACATTGGAAGTGGATATATATATATATATATAAATAATTGCAATATATAATATAATTTTCTGTTTTTTTACAATAATAATATATTATTGATATCATAAGGTTGAAAAAAGGTCTGTACTTTTTAAATTTCAAAATCAATCGGTCAAACATCATGGTTAGGAGTTGGTAATAAAAACAACTATAAATTTAGTTGTAATTGAATGGTTTTCAATAAATGAATCTCTACAGAAAACATCCTGTTGATGAATCATCTGTAAAAGATGATATAGATGATTTTCTCTTTTCATCGATGCACACTTTGTTATTGTGAGTAGATTTGTTATGGGAGTGTAACGGTAATAAATTCACCGCATTCAATGGGATGAGAACAAATCCATCTGAAGATAACGTTGACAGTGGTTTATTAAAATCGATATGAGTGAGGCGCATAATTACACATAACAACAGAGTGGCGTCGCTCTTCGATTCACTTATTCACTTTTTCACGATCTCAGTTCGTTTTTGATTCACCTTTGCCACCAGGCTTCTCTCTTTGCACTTGTCTACTTTCCAATACGAGCGGTTCACTGGGACCATTGCTTTTCAAGTGCTTCTTGAATATTTTTATTGTTATGACAGGCATCGTTTATCAGTTTTTTTTTGCATAATCTATTCCCTTTTGTTATGTACACATTCAAATTGTGTCGAGTTAGTCACGTTGTACATTTTTTTAACTGTTGAAACTCGCGAGGTTTTATAACAGTAAAATAATTGAATGATCCCTTCAGTTTAAAAAAAACTTAAACTTACGCTTTTATCTACATATATATATACAGGGCTTGTTTTCGCATGTAACGCGGTGGAACGAATTTCCGTCACCTTTTCTTGACATTTTTAATGTTTCAAATCAATATTAGCAAATTTTTATTTATATTGAAAACTTTTGTTTTTCTTTCCATTGGCTGTTTTTTGCCATTTATGATTATTTTTTAATGTTTTGTGATGGATACTATAACACTCATAAGTTCATATCATAATACAAAACAATATCAGGTCCATAGACATACTCTGTGACCAGTACTAACGGTCTTATGCTTGATATATTGTTTTTTTAAAAGAGAGGTTGATATACTTTTATACAATATACGAAATAATTATTTAAAAAAAATAATGTTTAATCTATTGTGTAACACAACGCAAAAAACATAAGATAATTATTACCAATAACTGAAAAATGTAGTTACCTACTTCCATTAGATTGCAAAAGTGAAGAGTTCTAAAATTGACGAAGAAATAGGTAAAATTTAGAAATAGGTATTTTCAGTTCAATTCCAGGTGTCAAACGTTGTATTCAATTTCATAGATAATGGTTTATAATATATAAGTAAGAAACTGCAGTTAGGTACTGATTTATCTTGAGAATGAAGTTTTTCTCATTTTTAACAAAGGGCTTACACTTACACTTTCAGATCACTCTTTGAGTCCACTCCAAATTGAGTCGTCTGGTATCAAAAGCAGAACTGTTCTGCTTTTGATACCAGACCAGGGGTGGGCTGGAGGGGCTCGCTCGATCTCCTTATTAAATTTTATTACGGCCGCGCGAGCCCCTTGTTAAATTAAGAAAAAACAATATTTTAGATTAAATTAGTGTATAATTTTAATTTATTATATACGACATCTTCAGTATACACAGCAGTACAATTTAAGACATTTACGTTAAAAAGTTTATATTAAATTGCATATTTTACATATTATAAGTGTATTTAGTAACAATTGATTGCTTATTTAAGTATTGCATATAATTGCATTGGAGTGATAACAAAATTCAATCCTTCCCCAGAATACCGAAAATTGCTTTGAGATTAAGCGAGCCTCTTGTTAACGTATTAGTAGCCCACCACTGTACCAGACGACTCAATTACGAAAATCAAAAATGCCATTGCACGCCTGTAAAAAAAAATGACACTTTGTTTTAGCTGTTAATTGTGAATTTGATATTCCAGTAACAGATACCATACAGGAAAACTTTAAACAAATAATATAATTATCAACCGTATTGAATTTAGTTTAACACTCGCGGCTCAAAGACAAGAAAAATACCTCTCTCCCGATGGGGGTCGTGTAGGGACCCCAGTGGTTTTCTCATTATTGGCCTTATTCTTATGAATTTCAAAAAAAATGGTCTGAGGTCTTTAAAATATCTCTCTGCATCATTCCTCATACTTTTTTTTTATAAAAATCCGTGGTTTTTTAATAAATAATCATATTTTAAATTGCGCGTAAAAAAGACGTCATCTCAGCACACATATGAAATTGCAACTGGCGAGTTTAGTCCAGCTATCTTACGAACGATCGCTTATCGCGGGCGCTTATCGTGTTATCGCGTTATCGCGTATTTATATAAACTACAAAAGGTCCAAAAAACTATGACATAAGAAAAATTATAATTTATAAACATTGTATCACCCATATTAAAATAGATGTTTAAGAAAATGTGGGTATTGGGGTTGCATTTCTTGAGCTTAGAACCGGAAAATTTAAACATTTGTCAAAAAGTTGTATTTTAATACAAAGTTTAATTGAGAGTTGAAAACGACTGCATTTAATATGAGTCTTAAATGTTGCTCAACAATGTTGGTTTCTTTTGTTAGCAAAAAAGTAAATTTATTGTATTGCTTATTTATGTGTTAATAAATAAGCTGAATGAGTTCACGGATGAAATGTTTAAATACACATGAGCATTTACTTTTTATATGATCTTAATATATTGATATAAATATTATAAATGAAACTTTCTTTCATTGCATCGTTATTAATTACATGTTGTTTTCGAAAAATGAATTCATTAAAACATATAATTAAAATATTACATATTGCATGCTTATTTAAATAAAAAAACATTTTTTAGTTTTGTCAGTGAGAATAAGTTTTTTTTTTATTTTTTCGAAAGTTTTCACCAGAGAGGAGCAAACTCTTTTGGAGTTGCTCAATTTCAGTACTTTATACTTGTATCAATCCGCTTCATATTCGGCTGCACTCTAGGTAATATGTAAATTATATTTGTGCCCATTAGAAGTGAAGTAATCCAAGTGGTATTTTATAAAAAAATAAGTTAGATGCGTTGTAATATTCTACACAACTTCGTAAAAGTGAAGTAACCTCAGTTAATCGATAATTAATTTGAATCGTTGGTAAATAATAATAACATTGAGTTCTTGAGTATCGATATATAATAATATAACGTTCATAGAAAACTACATAAGTCATAGAAGTTTCCATATTAAATAAACATTATTATACGCATATTTTTTCTGCTAAGAACCATCTAAAATCAATAATATGAGCCCTTGGGAAGTGAAGTGGGCCAATTAGTAAAATTGTAAAACTTTTCTATTCAACTTTTAAGTACAATAACGTCATAATTTGGTGTTTTGGTAAATTGGCTATTTTTATTTTAAGAAGATAACACTATTGCACTGTGTATTTACAGAGTTCACTTCATTTATTTTTAATCCATGTTTTCTCTTAATGTGGAGCATATGTCCTCTTAATGGAGGTATTTCAACAGGTTTAAGAGGACTGTATGTTACTCATTCCCTTAACCTCTCTTTTACAAATGACTAGTGTATAACTAATCGCTCTCAGTTTTTTCTTAAGCTACCATTCCACCAATGTTCCTGCTAAGGTGTGCGCGTGTGCGCGCGCACACCTCCAAAAATGTGCCCGCACGCATTTTTCTATCCCCGTACAAGGCCGCACACAGAAATATGGTGGAAATAAGTTTGTTTCACCAAATTTTTATATTTGCGCACATTTTTTATTTTGCTGAAAATTTACTGCTCACATAAGTTGATGGGCCGCACACACAATATATAAATTAGAGGGAACGTTGCATACCACTAGGCTCACTTCACTTCTCAGAGGCTCATATGTTCATCTTAAAGACAGTTTTTAATTTTGTCTACAGATTTTCTTAGTTAACATAATATTTAAATCCAGTGGCCTTTTATGTCACACGTAATGTAAAACATTCATTTTTTATTACAGAATTTCTGTCTAAATCTCGAATAACTATACTATTTGATCGATGAAACTGATATAAATATTTTATGTTAAAACTACCACCACTTTAATGGAAACAGGTAAAACACGAATTCATTTTTTAGTTAGTTTTTGTAGCTATTTGGTATTTAATCCATGTAAGTATTCAAATATTTTGTAAGCTTTTAATCGATTTATCCTATTTAAAATTTTGATCATATTTATGACAGCTTAATATGATAAATGTAATACTTCCATTGATTAGTTCATTAGAAACCGTTATCAGCCATTTTTTGCTTCAGATATAAAAACGGTTATTATATGAGTTATATAATAAATCATGTTTCAATTAACAAAAACTAATCAATACATTGAATGAAATGATAAAAAAATATACCATACCAGGACTGTTAGGAAGAATTGTTGAATAATAAATTATGAAATATACACAACGTACGTGAGTTTAAATTTGATAGCTTAAAAACATAACACGTCCCTGCAGTATGAGAGTTTACCAGTAAATAGATAAGTACTCTTCAACAACGGCCACACACGTTGGATATTTATACGAAATTAAGCACCAGCATAATAAAAGATAATACATTGACAGGTATAACAAGTATAAATTAAATTGAATATTTCGTTTAGTGGAGAGAAATATCTATATGCCGATTCCAATTAAAAAATGAACGTCTATCTTTCATACACAGTAGCGTGCTGCGTACTACTTGCTATCAAAACAGCTTAAAAAATGTCAACGTCTTGATTAAAATAAACTAACAGCGCCTAAAAAGTTTTTTTACTGACGAAACAAAATGTGTAAACATACATGAAAATATTTATAAATATTACATTACCTGGATTTTATATTACAAAATGTACGTCTGATATCGCCAAGTTGCAAAACCCGCTCTAGCCGATTTTTGACGAAACTGAGTTGTGAATACAGTTCAGCGCTCTATCGAAGAAGCTATCATTTATTTTAATTTAAAGTTGCAAATTGTATTCTGTTTCGTCAAAAAATCAAAATGAACTTTGATGCAGCTCTCAAAACTCGCTCCTCACAAAAATTTCGATTGGCAAAACCTTCACACATAACAGACCAATCAGACGTCGCACCTACAGTTTGCGACACAGTTTTATTTGTATCCCGGAAGATATAGATATAAAACTCCTGTTTATATACCTCCATAAGGATGTAATTTTAATTTAATTTTTTTTTAGTAATTTTCACGTTGGCACAACACACATAGTTCATAAACGTAAATCATATTTTAACTCTCTTGAAAAGTAGCATTTTTCAACTGAGTGCCCATCGCACACCTCTGCAGCGATCACACCCTTCTGTCAGCATCGATTGTAAGGGAATACAATTTCCCAAAAAATTAGCGATGAAGGAAACTCGAAGAACATGGACGCTAAAGTGCCCTGCTACTTAAAGCTCCATAAATTTGAAATATAAAAAAAAATCGCACACAGATAATTTATTTTATAATATCACTGAAAACGGTACTTTTTATTTTAGATCCCGGTAATTTGCTGTTGGAAAAATAAGCCGTATTACCAGTTTTGCAATCTATAATGTTATTGATAGTAAAGAAAATTTTGTTTTTCATTCGGAATATAAACTTCATTTTCTTCTCCTGCCAATGTTGTTTTGTCTACGAACGCTACTGCCTACATCTATCTGGTACTGATCAAATACTTACTCAATTCTGAAGTGTCTTAACAAAACATGTTCTTTATTTTTCTTCAGTCATTTCCCATATCGGCATTTTTAATCGATTTTCGTGCACACTTTCAAGCGCGTAAATTTTTAACGTCTTCCTAATGGCATATATATATTTTAAATAATTATAGACACTCAATCAAAAATAAGTAGTAATTAAATGTGACTGGTCAATTAATGTTTTTTATTCAAATTTACATTGAAAATATCATAAAACGACTGCAACTTTTATGGAATAAATTTCGATTTAATAACCTGCACAATTCATCTTCGGAAGGTTAAATATTATAATATGAATAATATTTTAATATTTTTATTTATAGCGTCCTCTATTCATCGTTAACATTTTAACGCCCGCTAATTATTTGAGATATTCGAATTAAGAAAACATATTTTTTTATCCTGAGCTAATATTTTTTCGGCACTTGCCTTGGACATTGAAGCAGTTACGTAATTTTCTTAGCCATAACAATCTCTTTATACTCAAGCCTTTGCTTATCTGTTTTCCTTGCATCATAAGTACAAATAGTTGAATTTTTCTGTTGCAGAAAATGAAAACTGAACACTGCATATTTTCCGCATTTGCTGATTGCTATCATTTTTTTTTCGTGATACGATATAATCAGTGATGTAGTAAAAGGTATACGGTAGAAAAAAACAGTCTGCCAAATTTGTAGAAATAGCGTACATTTTTTTTGTATATCAAATTTATGTACATTAAGTACTTAACGCGTTAACATCAAAGTTCTTCAAGTATTCTTCATCGCTGATGTTTTGATATTTTGTATTCCTTTACTATCGTTGGTGATGGAAGGGCGTGATCGCTACAGAGTTGAAAAATCTTTAGTGAAACCAGTTTACGGGTACACCCATATGCTCATTTGTAAATCACAATATAAATACCTCCCCACATACCATGAACATACATGTACACACACGTGCGTATAAATACATATACAGTTATATTGGAGGATGCTAGTACCAGCACAATATGAAATTATGCTGTTGCAAATAAATATGTATCGTATACCTCCTGCGATTATTACGAATGCAGCACTGGATATATTATAAAAAAAAACTAGGATATTGTGAGTATTAAATATAGTAATTTTAAGATGTCCAAAATTTTAATTATGCAAATCTATTGTAAAACGTTTTTTTATGTATAAGATTTGCATCGTTTCTTGAGTGCCGCGAGCAGTTTAATTATGAATAGTTGAATCTGACACCTTTTGATTTCCAATGACTGCCAGTGCATATTTCATCGCTACAGTAAAATGTATCACCTCGTTCATCATAGCGGAATAAGTGATCGACACTCGACTGCCTCGCCATCTCCAATCCATCACAATCAAATGCCAAACAAACATAATAAATCAACGATGTAATTAGAACTATGCGATAAATTATCGCTCTATACACATCCCACGAAATACTTTAAAGGATCATCTACAAGAAGTGGCATGTGTATTTATTCAATATAACGCAACATCATGATGTAACTATGATATTTTCCTTACTCAACATTTCAATATTTTGTCCTCTACAAACTCTATAAAGATTTTGTTTCAACCATACGAGTTATCAATGTGAAACATATTGAATTTTGAATGTTTTTATTTGAGAAATGGTTCTTGTTTTACAGGAAAGATAAGAAGTATAACGATAAAAGAATGAAACGTATAGTTAGATGACTCTACATTCCGTTTTAAGGGTTTGATTATTGAAAGGTAACGCATGCATCATGATAATAAATACTATTGCGAATAAATCTTTTGATTGAATAAAAATCTATCATACTATTGGACGCCCCTATCAAACAGTACGGATGTCCAAAAAATCGACTTAAAGACTAGCAATTATATTAGATCCACGATCATTTAATAATACTTACTGCTATGAACTATGTTATTTTGTGATTAATTATTAAAAGAGAATTCGATTATTAATATAGTCTTTATATAGTGCGCTATTTTATATTTATTTATTTCAACAAATTATGCAAATATTTATCATATTTAAAACAGAAAAAAAGTCTTTAATATAATATATAAAATATATTATCATCAAAATTTATTTCAAATTAATTATTCAAATAATAATTGCAGTAACACTTCTCCATTGTGTAACTTTAAATAATTGCAGCTTTAACGCCTGGTAATAATTAAAAATTAACCCATCCATCAAAAGGAAACGTAAATACGCCCATTTTAATATCTTGAGTAAATAGCCTACGGTCCTTAAAGACAAATCGCCTCCACGTTTGAATTTATGTTAATTACTAAATGTCACAGTTAATTATTTTGTTCTGCTAGCTCTGAATTTGTATCGCTGGTCTGTTATTCTTTTGTAAAGATAACACCTTGGGTGCCGTTAGCCTTAATGAACTTTCACCATTCTACAGGTGTACGCAAACCAATAGGATATTCATATAATATTATTATCTACGTTCCTAGCGCGCATTTTTTTTTTTATTTTCTTGTATTGTAAGCGTACGAGTAAAAGAGACAGAAGCAGACTGTTGATGTTGTCTTACATGAATGAGATGATCCCGGTTTCGTATGAGTTATTAATTCTTGTATACGTGTATATTTTAGTATATGTTTTATATAACTATAGGGTGATGTAAGCTTTTTATCGTTGTCATTAAGTCTTTTAGATAAAGATCTCATCAAATAGCAAAATAATGTATTAATATTTTATAGTTCACGTTTTTTTCAAATGATTTGAATGTATAAAATATCGTCACCCAACTAGCATTACTAAGAAACACATTAATAGTTGTGAATAAACAATAAATAAAAAAAATGTGTTTTTATCATTAAGTTTTTAGGTTCATTATTTTGTATAATATGGATAGCTATAATGTCAAAACATATATATATTGATGCTAATATGACACAAATCAATTTATAAATTAGTAGTTTGAGATAAATTGTTGCTACGATTTGCGTTGATAATAGATAACGATAAACAAAATAACTGTTAATTTTTTGCTAAGCTGTTACAATAAATTTACCAACTGAGTTATTCCAAACAATGAATTAATATAAAAGAATCTTATTGTTTACTTATCTATTTTTTGTCAATATTGTTGCTTACCAACTTTTTCCAGTAAATTGACGATATTACGAATATAATTTTATCCCATTAAAGTACATTTTAATATTTAAAATATCAATAATATTTTTAAAAAGATTGAATAATTGTATTATAAATGAGCAGCTTTTTACGCTTCCAGTTTTATTAAAGAATTAAGCTTTCTGTTTACTGTTAAGTTTATGATATCAAATATGACATGACTTCTTCTTAGCGAATATTTCTGTTAAAATATTGCAAAACTAACAATGAAAACTTAAATTCACACTAACAATTATTCATACATAAACCTTAATATTTATTAAGTTAATATCGCTTATCAATCTGTACATAAATATTCTATCGAGGCAGTTGAAACTCTCACGGCAATTACGAAAGTCGTTCGTAAATTGAAACGGTAAATATTTTATTTGTTATCACCCTGTACAAAGACAAGATGTTAGTGGTAGTATATTGATAAGCGGGGCAGGAATAAAATGGCCGCAGCTGGTATGTGACCTATGACCTCGGACCCACGACTATCACAACGACTTTACGTTATCTACGTAAAATATGTGTATATATCTACTAAGAAAAAATGTTATTAATTGAATCTTAAATAATAATAAAAAAAATATAACTGATTTTTACTTTTTGGAAGACATCAAAAAAAGTTGTTTATAGTTTTTTTTCGAATACAGCACTCATTGTATAACAAAGAAGGACAATTGGGCTAGGTAACAAATTTCTTACGAATATTTTAAGTATTAATTGAAGAAAATTCAAATATAAATTGACATATATAATAGAATGAAATTGCTTTTTTATAAAATATTTGTATATTTACTCCTTACTACGCATACATAAATATATTTTTTCAAGAAACACAATCACATAAATCCATATCAAACTCAAAAGTACAGTGATAAGCTGAATTTGTAATTTTTCTTTTGAAATTTTCAAAAAATTGCTATTAACACAAAAAAGTCTTTTTGAAAGGTTTTTTTAATGGGACAGATTTTACACTTTTGATCATCACAATAATTATTTTGGCTTATACTAAATCATTATATACCTATCGATTACACCGTTTTTTAAAATGTGGGAAAAGAATTAAGCAACTTTTTTATTGTACTATTGGAGTTCAAATATAAACATATTTGTCGCTCGCTGTGATCATGCTGGTTAGAGCTTGTCCTACCGACCAAGTGAGTCAGGGTTCAACTTCCGGTAAGATCAATGTCAAATTTAGATTTTTAAATTGAAATTTGAGACCTAAGACGTGGGTGTTTTGTGATGTCAATTTACCTCAAGATTATTTTGAGTCACTTACAATAAATTCTCATCGAGTTTTTGTCGTATGATCTTACAACATTTAAATATTTTTCGCAGCGGCATAATGCCAAATATTTTTTAAATTAATGAAAAATACTTCAGAATAGAGCGAATAATCACAAATCTATAAAAAATGATTTTGTCCATACGTTTTGGCATTCAAGTGCAGATGGAAACGTATAAAATTATAACGATTAAAATTTCAAAATGAAATTTCATAAAACACTTTCAGTCAATATCGTATATTATCCATCAATCAAATTTGATATTACAATAAATAGTCCTTTTATAATGAGCATTCTAAAAAAAAGTTATAAATTATACAGTTTTATAACAAGCACGTGAGAGTAACAGGTAGAGAACGGAATAAAGCACCTGTGTCCGATGAGATATATGGCGAGTTGGTGCTAGCGCATCTTCTCCTCTTGCTATAATAAAATATATCAACTGTTGCCCACGCAAAACAGACATACTCATTTGCATAATATTTTAAATATAATTTTATTTAGGAACTCAACGTAGATCTCTGCAGAAGAATAAAGTTTTATGACAAATTTTTGGAAACTATTTTTAACGGTCCAGCGCGGAATCTTTGATTTTGTTCAACACGAATAAAAATAATATATTATAGTTAAGGAAAAATACAATTTGAGGTCAGATTTGTGTTTATATAAAAGCTATAAAGCATGGCGCGGACTGGTTTTTATCTCGCATTAACTTCGTTAAATTTTCATATATTTAAATATGCATATTTCGTATGCCTTCTTATATCGTAAATTGTAATAAAATTTTATCTAGACTTTTTTCAATGACTCTTTATTTAAAAGTATCACTCCCAGTTTAAAGTTCAATATATAGACAATAAATTACAATCACAAGTTTTGTTGAATTTCTGTTGAAATGAATGTTATTATTTCGCAATATTATCGAATTGAATAATCTATCAGGTATTTTTTTAAATATTTAAATGTCAATTAACACATAAAAGTAGTCGATATTAGCAAAAACTGATTTTTATTGCAAATTATAAGCATTTTTTAAAAAACAATTATTGATTTTAAATAAAAATTAAATGTTTGGTATTATAGATATAGCGGCATAAAAACTATTAAATACATTAATTTTATATAAAATTAAAAAAAAACATTTTTTAACTCAATATGCACCAGAACGATTTAGGCAACATTATAAAATGTTGCAATTTTGAAACCATATACTCATCATAACCGTCAAAATAAATTATTCCTTTTTACTTAATGTAACGTTTATACAATTGAAGTCACGCTTTGTAAAAATAATAGTTTTATTTATTCTGAATATATTTTGGGTTTTAAACGCAGACCTGACATACTATAGGCTAAAAATACCAACAATATGTTAATGTTAAATTATAAGAGCACAAAATATATTATGATATGAAATAAGAATAGTTTAAAAATAAATTCATGCGTTTGCTTCAAACTCTTAAACGTTTTGCGATTTTTTTTTTGCAATCTTTTTTCGTAAACCAACGTTTATAGTATAATATATCTGGGAAATATTCATTGACGTATTTTAAATTATCATAAATAAATAAAGAAAGAACGTTCAGCGCATATATTTTCTATAAATTGTATTCATTTTCAAATTAAAAAAGTATCACAGGCACTTCATATTAAGACCTCCATGCGTTTGTTAATAATATTTGCAGGCTACGAGACTCCGTTGCAAAATGATATATACACATTTTAATAAACATAAATGCGCTCATATGAAGATAAATAATTGTCATTATATTTCATTTGTAATTGTGGAATGACACTCACATTATTAAAGCATTATAGTGCGTGCAATAATATTGCTTTTATAATCAAAAGAATGTTAAGATGCAATACGAGTAAAATCAGGAAGTCAACCTGCGATGCAAGCACAAACGAATGAATATATTGCAAACGTAAATAATTTTGCTTATCATGTCACTATATCATTATAATATAAATTATGACCGCGACAATAACATCCAGCGAGGATTAGCGAGTTTAAAATTTATCAGAATTTTTGTTTGGCTGAAATGAAAGCAAGTTAGTATGAACGATAAAACAAATACAATTCAGTCAGCATTAAAATGATACATACAGTTGGCTAAAGCTTTCGAGAAAGTGCTACCATAAAGCTTTTGTTTACTAAAAAAAATAAGACTGTTAATGTACTACATTTCAGCTAAAACGATCAAGTTTAATCTACCTTTATAATCAAAGCATTATTTAAGTCAGGTCACAACTGCTTTTTAAATTAGTAAATGGCATATTAAACCAGTCTTGCGGATGGCACGGGTTAATTTTTCTTCTAGAAAAGCGTTTCTCAGTAGCAAAAACAATTTTCAATTAAAAAAAAGATTTTTTCGTTGTGAGTTTGATTAGACTCATAAAAAATTAATAAATGTCTCTAGTGGATAGAAACAAAATTATTTTCTTGACCACATACATAATTACTATTGTCATTGCAACGAAATGTGTCGCTCTAAATTAAGTCTTAGGTTTGAGCTCACTGCGACAGGTCATCCACAATCTAACATATATTACTATAAATATATATACATATATATTTTTATTTACAGTTAAGTATAGTTTTCTCTAATACATTTATTAGGTATTGTGATTAAATTTTACTTTAACCCTTATTTGTATAATATGGCAAGCAAATATGTAAGAAATTTACTTTTCTTTGAAGTAGCACTTACCCAAAAAATAGTGCGCACCACTGTTAGTAAAGTGGATTCGGTGGTTACTGTATAGTCAATAGTTTATACAAATTAATCTTTACGAGCTCTGTTTGATTTTAAAGTTTGTTGAGTAGCAAAATTATCAATGTCAATGCTATGTATATCAAAACAAACTGTAGCATTTTAACATTATGTTAATCGGTCGCTTAGTTTTTTTTTACAGTGGAGCTAAAATTGAAAGATTATTTTTGGATGACTGTTTGGTTAATCAATTATTGTGTATGTTATAAAAGAATTCAAACATGCTTTCTTAAATTTTTGCCATTATTTCACGTGTAACATTATTTGCAAATCATGACTATCGTTAAAATTATACGTAGAATATTGTTTACGAAACAATAAATTTAATTTCTTTTATTTTTATTGTGTAACAAAATTTTGCGAAACAAAATTTAGAAAAAAACTAAATATTGGTAATTTTATCGAAAAAATATGTTTATTTGTTGTTTAGGGACTGTAGGATATTTATATAAAAAGCTTTTCGAAATATTTCTTAAGAATTCCAGATATGTTTTCTTTGGCCGTTTGTTTGGATCTAAACTGATTCAGCTTAAATTTATTGCGGCTGCTTTCAATAGGACCTGTCCTTTTAAATTTATTTTATTGGTCCAAATACCTGCCCCAATAGATTACCGTCGAGTTTTTTTTCGTGCCATATTTTCAAATGCCATACGAAAAGTATTTTAACAAAAGAATATTATTAAACACATGCATATTTGGACCATAAGAAATCATGTCACATCTTCTTGGAATATCTCACCGCAGCGCTTGAGCTTACAAAGTTGAGCTTTATGTTGTTGAAATTTTGTAAACACCAAAACAAGGTCATTTTTTTAACATTCTTTCCATAAAATTTAGAATTTCGACTGAAGGTTCATAATTAAAATGTGACATTAAATTTACATCAACACGCCTGATACGAGTTATCTCGTCAATAACTAATTAAATTAATAGTTGCAAATTATAGCCGGTGTGCTAGATAATTACTTTTAATTATCTACGGCAGCTAAAATGTTAAGCACAACCTATATGCTGCTAATCGTGCCATTAGCGTGTTTACACGGTGATCTAGTATTTTTTTCATTAAATACATACTGTTATTCTAAATGCTTTTTTGAAAACTATAATACGGTCTACAAAAAAAAATAAAACCAATGAATTTATCAAAATTTCCTTCAACTTTATTATTGTAATCTGTTTTGAGTATACGATAAAAACAATATTCAAATTGTCAAACTATAGTTAATCAAGTATGTATTCTGTCTGTAGCCAAAGATTATACATTTAATCAAAATGTGCTTTGACGACGAGACAATCAGGTCGAGTTCAGAAATAAAATAACGACCCAGACAATACTAACATTTTTTTTAAATATCTTAGATGATGATCGACCTAAGCATTTTTGATGTCGTTTAACTATCTGAATGACACATTGTATAGATGTCGACTGTGAAAAGGAAAAAGGACGTAGCCCACACATAGCAAATTTTATAGGAGGCGCAAAAATGTGTTTTGATGATTTTGGGCCATATGCACATTATGAAATATATACAACCTTGAATTGCACGGAGACTTTAAAACTGGTATTTAATTGACATATTCTAATATTAATTAAAGAAATTGTCTACGAAAATTTTTTTATTCAGTCTTTTTTCTAAAATTTTCACAAGCTCATTTTTTCCAAACTTAAAAGCTAAATTTAGATACTAATTCGGCATTTGCAGCTTCCATCCTTTTGATAGAACGTGTATCACGTTTGATACATTATAACTATCGAAAAAAGGTTACTATAACGAGACACTGTCTGAGAATCGTTTGAGACCCAGAGCAGTTCTGCTCGACGACCCTTCATTGATCTTATGTCGTCTAAAATTGTCAATTTAAGAACGAATTTAGCATCACAAAAATGACTTTTTTGTTTGAATTTTTTGTGTACTGTATGTGTGTATGTATGTATGCGCATGTGTGTGTTCATGTACAGATATAGTATGGTGGAAGCATATGGAATGTGATTTACAAAATAATGCATATCAAGTTCCCGTGAACTTCTTATCTCTGTAGTGATCACGCCCTTCCGTCTGCAAACGATGGCAAAGGGATGCAATTTACAATTTTTCAAAAACTTTATCGATAGAAGAACCTTGACGCTAGCGCGTCCTGGTACTTAAAGTTCCATAAATTTGATATCCAAAAATCGAAATAAAACTGCTTTGAAAAAACTGTGGGTTTTGTCCTTTTTCCTTTCCACTGTTTATATGGACCAATAGAACGATTTTTTTACATTTCACTGCATTATATATTAACATTTTAAATTTTTCAAAGCGGTCTTACTAATGAACTTTACGATCGACATTAATTAACAATAAATTGTGTGCATTCATAATTAATTAGCTCTCTTTTTTATTGTTGATTTCGTTAACAGCTATAATTATTTTTATTCATGTTGACCCTCAAAATCTTCCACAAAACAAGACAGTGACAGATCTGGCCAAACTTTCATATTCATAAATGAATAATAAAATACTGCCGTGAAACTAATGTTGGGAAACCAACTCAGTAGTTTTAATGTTATTTTAATTATTAGTCAATGTGTCAGGCATCTATTTCAATTGTATATCACTTGTTTTCGTGTAATTTAAGATCAATTCTAGATGATACAATACAGCCATCAAAATTCTGTTATACTGAAAAAATAACATTTAGATTTTAACCCTACTCGTAAAAGAACTTCAATCCATTTTTTTACTTTGATAAAAACGACATATTTTTCAATATATACCAACAATAAACCAATATCATTTTATAAGGGCACGAAAATCGAGTTTTTTCTTAGGCTGCTTATGAATAATCATTAAATTCACTGGTGTTTCTGTATAAAAAAATATAAATAAAAAATTTCAAGCAATAAATTCTTCATTAATAATTTTAAAAACCTTGATTTTCAATTAAAAAAATACTTCAGCCTATAATCATTTGACCGTTTGACATCCAATCATATTTTTTTTATTTATGGAAAAAATCGACCAGATTTACAAATTGGTTTTGTGTTACCACAGCAATTAATTATAGGACGTTGGTATAACTGACATTTTCGATTAGGCACAAATTAATACTGTGTGATTTGTAAAAACATATATGAATAAAATAGATCCATAAAACAAACAAGTTTATTTATATTTTTGACGGATTCGGCGGTAACTTTATAGACATTTATTATTAATAAAATTGAGCTTGGTGACGTTGTTATTTAACAGGTTAATTAACAAATTGTAACATGTGTTTCATCTCTTTGCAAAGCATTTAGGTCACGGGTTCCCAACCCATGGGTCGCCAACATTTTTCGTTTTTTGGATTTTAACAACAAAACTAAAACGACAGTCAACTAAAATTACCTTATTGAAAAAAATGCCTTTTTCAA
This sequence comes from Himalopsyche anomala, assembly GCA_031772345.1. Taxonomy (NCBI): domain Eukaryota; kingdom Metazoa; phylum Arthropoda; class Insecta; order Trichoptera; family Rhyacophilidae; genus Himalopsyche; species Himalopsyche anomala. The sequence goes on along the minus strand of CM062831.1, from coordinate 14,342,445 downwards.
TTGCATCGAGGCCGCGGGTCACATTGCTTTATATAAAAGGGTCGCCACCGGAAAAAGGTTGGGAACCTATGATCTTGGTAATATTTACCGTAAGGTTATTTACGAATAAACTTAAAATTGATACTAATTTTTACTTATAAATTAAAAATAGACGTTGGGGTTTTTTCCTTTTTACTGGTAGGGAGTTTGATGCATACAATAATATTACTAATTGCAAATTAAGTACTTGTATAAAAAAGATTATGAGAAAATAATTTTTTAAATAGTAAGCCACATGAGCTATTTTTTATTAATTATTTATTTCTTTTGATGATTTTATTGTTGACTTCACAAATATATCAAAATTCAAAGTTATACCCGTTAAAACTTTTTTCAAATACATTATCATTGACAGGACTGTTTTACAACAAAGAAATCTAAAAAACTCATATCCACTATTTTTTTAAAGAATAATCATATTTCATATTATCAAGAAAGACATTCGTTTTAGTGTAATAATTGTAAGTAGTAAGAGTATTGCATTTAAGGCTGATAATATGTTTGTAGCACACGATTTAAAATTGTATGTGGGCATATGTTTCGGGAATCAATTGAGTTTTAAAGTATTGATCAAACTACTTCATAGTCATTATTCTCCTTTACAATTCTGTTTTCTGATGGTACAGGTCACACGCTAGCCTCGCCCGAGATTTAAGCCGATATTTTGATATTTATTACGGGAGCAATTGTTAAGGAAGGCATAAAGATTGTGAGCAAGATTAAAGCTAAGCTGTGGGTACAGTAGCAGCTATTGGTCCAACCCGCAGGGAAGATCTGACACTGTAAATTCTCGATAGCTTGCAATATCACAATCGTTAGCGCATATTACAGTGCAAGGCGGCGTTAGATAAAATACTGATGGTTAATGCAGATAAAAAATACGAGCTACAAAGCAAAAAATCTTCATTAACTTTAAATGTGTATGTTGAAGTAGGCTTAGTAAAACAAGCACAACTAATTCAAGTAGTAAAGGAATTTTTTGGTACCTTTTTTACTTACTGAGACTGTGTGGAGCTTCCAAAATGAGCTTTAAGTTTACTCAATATATTTTTTCAATTTCTTGAGAGGGTTTTAAAGAAAAAAAATATATCGCATTCTCGCATATATTCTAATATACGATTGTGTCAACTAAAGGTTTCAAATGAGAAAACTTATTAATTAAAGCCCCTTAAGAATACTCATTTTGTGTTTAGTATAACATAGTAAAAGTGTTTCATAGTAGGTCATATTTTTAATTGTTTACAAAGAAAAAAAAGAAATAGTCTGATCAGAAAGGCAATTTTTTGACAAGTATTTTTTAAGAAAATTAATTAAGAATTTAAATAAGATTTGAATGACGTCGTACCAACTAACTGTTCACATTTTTTTTGCCTTTGGACTTTGAACACATTTTGAATAAATTGGTTGTATGGTATAGAAATAGCAACCTGTATGTACAATGTATCATTTTTTCAATCAATTTATAAAGTTTTCTATATTTTAATAATTTTCTTTGTCTTTGATATTTTATATCAGTTTAAGTATTAGGTATTTAGTTTAAAATAACAAATTAGAGAAATATATATTTCAACATGTCCGCTATTAGTATAGCACATATGGACACCTAATGAAGTTTATCTCAATAGAAGTGTTTCTACAAAAACTGCTTGTAACTTAATGACTCGACCTCTTTTTAACTAAGAGAGTAAGTATAAAAGGAAAAGTGTAGGACAGGACAAGTGGTAAGCTTTTCGCTTTTATGACGTAGCAAGAAGGTATGGGAGAAAATTTATTAGCATCCATGTCTTCAAACAGAAATCCATAAATCGATAGTAAGATCAATTTATGAAACTTTTCGTTTGCTCCGTATATATACGACGTTTATCATTAGACCACGAACCCTTATGCTATTGGTAGTATATTTTTCAACTCTGAATAATTCTGTTTAAATAATTAAAATAACATAATAAAAAAACCCAAATCATGAAAAAATCTTCGGTATTAGATATAATTTAATTACCATCTATAAAAACTGAATTTAATATTATTTTTACTTTCGTTTTTTACTCATATTTCGTTTAAGATTTAAAATCATTTCTACACCTTATAATAACACTTAATTTATGGCAAAGTTTGTTGAATTTTATGTATTTAATATTATAAAATAAAATAAAGATATTTCTTCACGAGCCGTTACGTTTGGGCTTACCTATATTGAACAGAAAATGAAGATCGTTTTGTTACGATATCAATAGCTAAGTCATCCAGATTATATCTTGTTCAAAGAAACGGCCATGTAGGAAGACACTACTGAGCTTTTCGTTTTATTGTTTAAATAAAAGCCTTTGAGAAAGATCGGGAAGTCTTCTTCACAATACCTTCATAATAGCGGTGCAATTAATAACCACGGAAATTTATCACACTCATTTTGTCATCATTGTTATAAAATAATATGTATATGACAGAAAGCAGATGCGTGTTTTGGCTGGTTGTGAAAACAGTAAAAAACTAAGAAAACTTAATAAAAAACAAAACAGAACAATAAGGTTTCATTATTATAATATAATTTTATAAATATTTTAGCTAAACTTCTTTATATTACTAATTTAAAATGTTGTAAGGAAGCACTTACTTGACAATTTTATTTTTGCAACGCGTTAGCACCCTGATCATTGAATACAAAAATTATTACATTGCAAATATTTAAAGTATTTTTTCTGAAACTTAAATCTATTTCTTAGTGTTAAAAAAGAATAAAATAATGATAATTACTTAGTTTTCATAAAAATATTTTCTCAATAATTTATAACTTTATTACTCTTATTCCATTTTTTTATTTCACTGATTGTTTTACAAACTGTGACACGAGTTTTGCTTCTTTGAGAAGTATTTTTAGACTTACTATCGTGAAGTTATACAAATATTTACATATAATAAAAACATTGATTCTAATTTTAAGATCATGTATTACAAAATAGAATTAAGAGTTATATCCTCTTTACTGGACACGGCCAAAAGAGAAGATAAAAAAAGTATTTACTAAAAACGATTAAATTGTATAAATTAATAAGAGTAAATTCGATTAAAATAATATTTTTTTGGGATAATCTTGCATAATTAAGATCTTTTTACAATATGACGACTCATATGGCGCAGCGGTTAGCGTTGTTAAATTCAGTGCCACATCTCACGGGTTCGAGTCCTAGAATGAACATTTATCGATTTATATTCGTAAGCATGAGTGTGTTGTGTAAAAATTCTCTCCCACCCTTACGATCTTTCAATAACTAAGCATAACGTGATCGATTAGTTAATCACTAGTCGTGTCCTAGCATTATCTATATATTCCTACTATTCTTTTAAGAAAAGAGAAGTAGAGCGATTGAGTAACAAAAATTTCTCGTAGAAAAACTTCTGTTAAGATACCTCTATTTGGAGACCGTATGCTTCACATTGGAAGCGGACATGGATAAAAAAAAATTAATATACACAATTTTATTAAGGTTAAAAAAATAATAAATTAGATTTGAATATTATTTAGATGAAACTATTGTCTCATAAAACACGCTGAAAATGTATAACTTTCCATGTCATATTGTTTAACTTTCCCTTTATATGAAATCAATCTGAGTAATTATCGACATAAAGACTAGCTTGTTAAAAAATCTTCCGTATCACTAACTGCTATCGATATAACCGATTTCGCACCTTTTAAGGTGATTAGATAATTTTCAATTAGCAACTAAGTAAAGGTGAAAGCTTTTACTCCGGTAGTAGCAGGTTCGTTAAGTGTTAAGTGTGTCGACCTCACGGGTTAACAGCAGAAATACTCATCTTCACCAGCGCCAGAAGAAATTTATTACACGAACAATAACTATTGTAGTAAACATTTCAAAGAGCATCCTTTCATACAAACAAGGAAACGCATGAAAAGATGTTTGATTACACATAATAAAGACTGAAAGGAGAAGCTAATACATACTCATGTTTTGGTAACACAGTGTTTCGAAACGGCCCAGCCCATGAAATGATTTAGCTTATGACATATGGAAACTTTTTTAAATTGATTTCTTATCATAAAGCTCTTACAACCACATCAGATTTTCTTTTCATAATAAACAAAAGTGCCTTTTTAAGATTTAAGATACAGTATTGTAATATCAGCTTGTAGTTAACGTCATCGAATTCAGTGGTAACGGCTACTTATCAATTACGGACAATTTAATATATTTTTTTCAATATATAGATTTGTTTCCAAAGGCATGTGGTTAGCTAAACATTGGTATTGACTTAGTCTATTTACTTATATTGCTGTTGGTATAAGCTTTATTAGGAGTATATTTGATCTAAATTAGAAACGTACATGCTAAAAAAATAACTACTAGTATATATTTTTGAGAACAGATACGTCATTCGATGTGTATAAACTGTTAGTCTACCAATATAGAATCTCGTTTTTTTTTATCCATGTCCACTTCCAACGACGAGAATATGTTATCCTAATGTATATATTTTAACAAAAGTTTTTCTACGAGAACTGTTTATTACTCAGCCGCTCAATTTATTTTTTTCAGAGAGAGTAGTAGGGATATAAAAATAAGGCTAGGACTGGACTAACTGGTTAACGAATCGCTCTCGCTACGCCCAGTTGTTAGAGGATCGGAAATGGTAGAAGGAATATCACAAACACCCATGCCTTCGAACAGAAAACGAAAAATCGATCAATAAAAATGAAGTACAGTACAGGACAAGTTAATAATTAATCGCTCTTTTTATGAGTCAGCGACTAATTATTTATAATTTAAAAAAAGAGTTGGAGGAAATCTTTAGACATCACAAACACCCAACCTTTCGAGCAGAAGCCGATAAATCGATTGAAAAATGCAAACAATCCTACTACGGCCTTAAAAAACTATTCAATGTTTAGTTAGTCCAAATTTCCCCTTAATGTACACACATGATAGATATATATATTTAATGTTACTACGAACCTTGAATTTATATTATAAACCACTAAAAGTAAAATTATGATTTTACTAGTCACGGTAATAATATTTATTATAAGTGTAAAATTAATATTTATTCAACAAAACTCATCTCGAATTTATTATTATGATCAGCTAAGAAAACGGTTAAATAATTATTAACGATTGAATGGCTTATCAACCACTGTAAGGAGGAATAGAATACACTTGAAAAATCTAAAATGTATTGATAAAAGAAAAAGTCAGTATTGAACTTAAATAGTTTAAGATTATTTAAATTTATGTTTTAAAGCACACACGAAACTCATTTATACAAAAAGTGGATGAATAACGTTAAAAAATAAAAGAAAACAATAATTGTCTTTCTTAGTTAAACACCTCAACACATAACATGCATGAAGTTTGTGCTCAGTTTCAGTTTTTTAGATTCTTTCTAAACTTTTAGTATGACATGCAGGGCCGGCGCCACCATAAATGCAAAATAGGTAATCGCCTAGGGCGCAAACTATTAGGGTGCGCATAAATGGAGTACTACAATACAAAAGTACGTCTACAATACGAAAGGACGCCTTATTTTACTTTGACGTTTGTATTTGTTCGTTGTAATTATGTGTCGTATTCTATTTGAGAGGCTTAGCGACTGAGTAACAAACAGTTCTCGTAGAAAAAAACTTCTGTTGAAATACCTCCATTAGGAAGGCATATGATTCACATTGGGAGCGAACATGGATGTATATTAAAAGATATTTCGTATGCTCCCGAATTGCTTTTTTTTCATTATTTCGAGGAAAAATGGACAATATGTTAAAAGGGAGGCGCTCCAATAACCGTTGCCTACGGCGCCAAATAACCTCGCGCCGGTACTGATGACATGTTGAGAGTTTTTTTTTTACTTTAAAACGTCAACATTGTTAAAGTATCAGTAGCATTCTATAGATCAGGGGTCACCAAGCTTTTTGAGAAGTGGGCCGGATTGAACTTTTTAAAAACTGAGAGGGCCGGACGACAAATAAATTCTTATTGGAACTCAATCAGAATATTATTTAATTTTATGTGGTTACATAATAATTAGAGCTTAAACAAATGTTTGCCCTTCTTAGAATTTCAATAAATGAGAATATTCGAGAAATTTTTGAGTAAACGAACATCTGGTCGTCTTGCTTCCGATTTCTATCTAACTTCCTTCACTTTGAGTCCCCTACCAGAGAGTTGTATGACAATTGATGATTTGAAATAAATAGTTGTCGTGAATTCACAACTAAATCATTTAAATTTCTATGTAAAAATATTCCCGCAGGCCGTAGTTTGGTTACCGCTGCTACAGAAAGATCACTAAACAGTTAAATATCTAAATTCTGCGATAAAAAATTACCATGTGATTTACAAATACAATCTTATATTACTAAATCGTCATAGAAAATATGTATTACTCACAAAAACAATTACGCTTGTGTTTTACGACAGAATCAAAGTGAACTTTCATTGCTCGGTTAATTGTTGGCCGGGATGAGCAAAGTACGAGCCATTTTAAGATCCGTAACCTTTGTTCATATGAAGGTTCAAGAGTCACCACCTATAAATAACGGCAAAGCACTGCAGGCATTATTATCACAATATGTTTTGAAAGATGCTCCCATCCGTATAGGGGGGGGAATGAATTATACCACACTTCAATATGTGAGCATTAACATCATTGTTAGGTCAGCCGAGAAATATTTTCGAATATTGGAAACATACCGACGTTTAGTCACAGCAAATACGATACTCGAATAAGGTTTTTTTGGCCAGGTAATTTAAACCCGCTTTAAAAAATTAAAACTAAATATATTTTTTATAGAACTATGTACGCAATAAATATATCGTAATTTATATTTAATATTTTATTTCACCGTTTTTTAAATCATAACATAATATATATATTAACAAATTATATACGCATATATTTTTATCACTTTTAGGGTGTTCACTGTCAATACTTGGTGGAAAGGCATTATATTAGTAAAAACACAAGTGATGATGCTCGTTATGAGCGAAACCGGTCCTGAGATATTAAATAAAGTGGAATGAAGTACAAAGGAATATTGTGTTTTTACTAATATTTTTATAATTATTAGTATATTTTACATCGTTGGTTTCGGTTACAAATGCCACGGGTTCAAATCCCAGTACGGAAAGCTTTTATGTTAAAAGGCGGATGTATGCAATGTTTTTAATTTACCCTTCCGACCCATCCTTTCCTAAAAATAACACTCAAGAGAGAGCGAAAAGCTAATCACTAGTTTGGGTCGTAGCCCTATTCTTTTTTCCCTACTTTCCTTGGAAAAAAACACGGAGTTGAGAAATTGAGTACAATTCTAGTAGAACAGTTCTAGTAGAAACACTTCTGTTGAAATAAACTCTCATTGAGAGCAGTTATGGTTAAAAAATATTACATTATTTTCGCCACGATAAGTTGACTTGTCAACTTCGATGCCAGTACAAGTTAATAAATTATATTTACTCAAATATGAACGTATGCTCATTAGATGATTTTATAAACTGTTTAAACCATTTTATAAAAAAAAAAATTGAAAAAATACACTTTTTGTAATAGAAAAATATATAAACGTCAAAAATATTTATATAATATTAGCAACATTCTAAAATTAGTTGTATTTATAAAAACACAATATTCCTTTGTACTTTATTCCACTTTATTTAATAGATCAGGACCGGTTTCGCTCATTGCGAGCATTGTCAACTGATCTACAAACGTCAAACCGGTCCTGACCTATTAAATAAAGTGGAATAAAGTACAAAGGAATATTGTGTTTTTATTAATACAATGCCTTTCCACCAAGTATTGACAGTGAAAACCCTAAAAGTGAAAAATTAGTTGTGTTTTCCATACACAAAAACCTTAGCATATCATCATAAACTTTAAAATATGAACTATAGTAACAAAGCTTATCTTACTATTACTGTAGTGAAAAACCATTGAAATTCAAAAATCATCTTATTCATCTATGTATAAAGAATTTAGATACATAACACCTTTACTGACGCAAAAACGGACGTTGTCATAAACTGTAACAAAATACACAACAATCAATCCACTTGCATCTCTTATTTGATATTAACACTCTTTTTCCTCAGATTTTAATCATTTGAAAATTGTACATTTCCATTATTTTTACCACTTACGATCCGAGTTTCACCTTCAGCATCTTCAGACATTAAAGTGCATGAACGAACTTGAACTGATGCAGAGTCATTAAATTTAAATGTTTATTATTACTACACAATTATTAAATATTAAATATTATTGAGGGCTATTTAGATTAATTTTACTAATTGTTTGTCATAAATGACGTTCAATATTAATTGGCAGAGTTACCGCATTTGTTGGCATTAAACATTTATGACATCATTCCATAAAACGAATTATGTTTATGGATATTGTAAAGTTATGTTACTATTTATTTAATGCCTATTCTTTATTATACACTATTGCGACCCGCGTGTTTCAGAGACATAATTCGAAGGTATGGATATTGCCCGCACACAAGATGAATGCAGGCAGAATATAATGAAATTTGGCAGATTTATTGCCAGGCTATCTGTCTTCGCGCACCACCGCTTCACATATTATTGAAAATTTATTTCCTTTTTTTAACCGATGCATACGTTCGAATGTTGGAGTCCTTTTTCACTTAAATATCATTATGTTTATGGTTGACTTAATATATAGACTCAGGATGAACGGGCAAACATATCTTACAAAATCGCGACATCGTAAATTTATGTTTGCCAAAAGAAGTAAGTAATCGAAACTCGGCCACACGAGCTGCTGTTAATGGAAATTATTTAAACGGTTTATGTATTTGTAGTCCTTAATTAAACCAATCCAGAACGCTGTATCTTAAATTCATGAAACGACTCATAATTTTAAAAACAGCAATTACTTTTTAAATGCAATTTGCTTTGTAAAAGATAGGGCATTTTATTACATGTCTGAAAAATGTTTCGGTCATTTTTATTGATTTCAAATTTTGGTTTCTATACAACAGTTGATAATTTGAGTCTTTGAATAAGGTTTTTTTAAAATATAAATTAAATTATTAAGAATAAAGATATAAGCAAGAATATATAAACATAATAATTAATTACTCTATACTTTATTTACTACACAGTATATGAATATTTTGATTAAATACTTTTTTTACGTTTTTACTGCCAACAAAATGATATTTAAATATTTTTAAAAAATACTGCAATTGAATGTAGTGTCAAAATTAAAACATACAAAATATAAACCCAGTAATCAAAATAAGTATTTTTTTCTCGATACAAATTCTTCGTATTATTTGTGAAAATGAATAAAAATACCATTTAATCAAATAAAACAAAAAATGATTTTCAATTTACTTTTACTGTTATTTATTTTAAATAGTTTCTTCCCGAACATTTATCAATTATACTTTGAAATATCTGGGTAAAAGTTATATTATTTTGGAGTGTTAATTCATTTATCACGGTGTCCCTTTCTTCAACAGATGCTTATTTATTTTTTCTAGGTTTTATGAAATAATAATGGTTTAAAGTCAAAATCTAGAAACATAAAAAAATGCTTTGTTCAAATACCACAACTGTCACAGACTTGAAAGCTCAAAGCATTTGTAGTTTGCGTAAGCATCCCTTAACAAAAGCTTTTGTTGCCAAAATAAGTTCACAGCCCCTCAATGTTTGCAAACAAAACTTATACAATAATAGACTCCTGCCTATTGACTAACTCTGTAGATTATCTATGGTAGACTTGCGTTGTATGGATAACATTATTATATTAGTGATTTCGCATCATGAAACATAGATAAAAATCTTGATATCACAAACACGCTTAATTCGTTTAAACGTGGCTTATATGAACATACTTTATATTATTTAATGCTTTAAAGTGTACAACTTAGCAACCGTTATTCAGTGTGATTCTCTTTAAAAAATAAATAGGTTTATTTCTCAGTATTATAAAAAAATAACCTATTTAAAACAAATCAATCATAAAAACATCTCTTTATCATAAAATGTTACTAAAATTAATCAAAAACATGAAGAAATAATGAAAAAGCCTCTCTTTTTTAAATATATTAAAAGATCTTTCGGTACCTTTCTCTGGGTGTAAGTAAAATATTATAAGTTCATGATTAGACTTAGTTGCATTTTCTCAAGTATTTTTTTTCTACAAAACATTGTAGATATGTACAAAATAAATATTGTGAAAAACAAAATAAAGTGGACGTGATGTTTGATAATTATTATAAAAAAAACATGCAGAGATTAAATTACAATAAATACAAAGATTAAATCACAACCTAACATCAAATATAATTTTCTGATGCACTTAAGTGTAATTTTTTTTGTTGATTTTTTTACTAGATGTGCGTTTTAATTAATATTTATTAATTTTATTTTGCAATATTAAGTTATTTACTAAAAAAAAAACAATCGATATTTGAATTATATGATTCGTGTAATATGATATTATATTATCTCAATACATTGGCGATACTAAAAAATCATTAACAACTTTCACAAGTAAATGTGTCTCAATTTTTATATAACCTTCAAGAGATTTCTCAACATAAGTTTTGTATACGAAAACTGTTTGTTACTTAGTTGGTCAGCATCTTATTTTTTAAGAGAGTGGAACTATATTGAGACGGCTAGAACAGGACTATTGGTTAACTGATCGCTTGTGCAACGCCCAGTTATTTTATTATTAAAAGTATGAGAGGGAATTTTTAAGCATCACAAACATCCATGACTTTGAACATACACTAATACATAGATTGAATAAATGCTGTTCGCTCTAGTACTTAAGCCTGCAAGATCCATCACGGAAGCCAACGATGTCAACCACTGCGAAACGGACAGGGATGGGCTGGAGGAGGCTAGGGAGGGCTCGTGCGAGCCCCTTGTTAATTTTCGGCGAGGCCGGCGAGCCACCTGTTAAAATAAGAAAATCATTCGTCTTAGATCAAATCATAACATAACTGCAATTTCTGTAGATGGTTAAATTTGAAAACAATTTTTTCATTCAGCGTTGTAGGCTTCCGTGTTGGACCTCACGGGTTCGAGTCCCAGTACAAAACAGCATTTTTTGATCGATTTATATATTTTCTGTTCGAAAGCATGGGTGTTTGTGATGTCTTAAAATTGTCTCCCACTCTTACGATCCTTCAATTCAAATGGGTTCTACTATTAGTAAATCACTATTGCTGTCTTATCCTTATCATTTTATCCCTACTACTCTCTTTGGAAAAGAGAGGTTAAGCGACTAAGTAACAAGCAGTTCTCGTAGAAAGATATCTTTTGGTGAAATACCTTTATTAGGAGGCTACATGCTTGACATTGGGAGCGGACAAAAAATGGATAACATTTACCGAGGCCCTTGTTAAGATATTGACAGCCCATTGCTGGCCACGGACACCAACAAAATAATAACTAAATTGCAATGTGTTACTTTTAAATATTAAGATATGTATTGTTTCAATTAAACTGTTTTCATAAAAGTATTTTTATAATCATTCAACGCTAATAACTGAGGGTAAAATGCCTTATTGATTGACAAAATACTGCACACTAATCTATTATTTTTTAAAAGAAAACAGTTAAAACCTTTGGATTTTATTGTATATATATATTTGACAATGTCTTTTTAATTACATGGCGGAAGTTTTTATTTATCATAATATCTTAACTTATACATCCCTTTAAAAAGAGTAACAACGAAATTAATCCATTTATTTTCTTCGCAAAGAGAACCGACGGTCTACAATTAATCACGCGGGCCAGTCGCATCTCTGATTTTATTTATGTTTTCAAGAAATTCGATCTGGTTCTTTATATATTTATTACTTTCGTATTTAAGTCATACAAGCTTGGCCGTAGGTATACACGACACTTGATCTCATAAATCCATGCTTTATATTTATATATTATACATCGGCCATCGCACAAATATAAATAAAATACGATACCATCCGAGACTTAAGAATATCCTGTGATAAGTATTTAAACGTATTTATTTTTTAATTAATCTGCTTTGAACAATTTGAAACGCTGAAAATGATGATAAGGTAAAAAATATTTTTTCAAGCGATCATATAAATGCCATAAAGCAAAGAAAAATACATCTTTAAAAATATTGTATAAGAATCCTTATACAGATAATTTTCACAAGAAAAGCGCGCTCTGCGACATCTACCAACGAATGCCTGAAGTTGTTGCTAAGCTTTCGCATTCTTTCAACGGGAGCTACTCATTTTTTTTTCGTTAACAACGTAGGAAGAAAACTGTCATTTGTTTTTTTTATACAATGAAATAACAATATACAGCAGATAGATGTGTTATTGATTTGTTGTGACTGTTAGTAAATTGATTTTGAGCGTTAAATAGTTATTAGGAATATAAATTTTAATAGCTTCTTAATTAGGGGATTTATAATAATTATTAGTATTAGTTTGATTTTATTTTGAAAAAAAAATTTAAAATACATCATAAAAATATTAATTTATTATGTCATATATTTGTTATAAATTTTAAGAGAACTATTTGTACCGATGTAACTATATGCGTAATTTGCAATGTAATTTATTAGCTTGGTGTGTCACCGTTAGTTCAATTAGTTTTTTTCCTATTCTATTATAGTCCATAACAATATATGTTTAACAGATCATTTTAATAGTTTTCTATAAAACAGAGCCCTCGGTGAATTTTTCTAAACCTTCTTCAGTATAGTTTATCATTTATACTTTTATTTCTAAAAAAATTGTACCTCGCGTAGGACGTAAGAGTCGCCAGTTCCAGGGGCCGTTCGACTGATCAATTCATTGCCTAGCTAGAGAACTGGACATTTTTAGTAATAGTATTTGTGAACTGTTTTTTTAAGTTTTACTTTTATATTTCACGATTTTGTATGTTGGTTTTAATGTATTGTGTTGTATGATGTATTTTTTTTTTCTTATTATATTAGTGCATCGCGAATTGGCGTCAGCTGTTATGTCATGTACTGTTCTTTTAATTTTAAACCAATAAATAAAATAAATAAAATTATTTAGAAATGATCAATAAATTCAGTTTTAGGTTAACGCGTTTTCTATAAAAAAAAACAATGTACTGAAAGGTATTTTATTGTTACTCACGTCATTGACTGACAAAACGAGTTAAAAACCACCAAACAAGGGTGGGGAACCAACATTTAAGCAGGTCATAAAATGTGTTATATTTATTGACCTAAGTCTAAAAGAACATTTTTACATCGCAATAACCACTAAAATAAATCTTTTAACTATTGCCAAAAAATAATATATATATAATATTTTATGGTATTTAAAATATCAAGTTATGAATTCAATATACATTTTTTTAAATCCATATTCACTCGTAATGTGGAGTATATGGCTTTCTAATGGAGGTATCTCAACAAAAGTTTTTCTACGAGAAATGTTTGTTACTCAGTCGTTCAACCTCACATTTTTCAAAGTGAGTTGTAGGGACAGAAGGATAAGGCTAAAACAGGACTAGTGGTTGGCTAATCGCTATTGCTAGACCCAGTTATTAAAGGATCAGAAGGATGGGAGGAGAGGAAATGATGTGAATTGACACCACAAACACCCAGTTTTCGATCACAACTTTAAATTGAATAATTCTCAAATTCACTGTGATCTGACCGGTAATCGAACCCAAACCTGATCGGTAGAGCAAGCCTTAACCAACTGGGCCACAGCAGGCGACAATATACATACATAGCTAATATTTTTTTTTACAAAAAAAAGCAAAAGCTTAAAAATCTGAAACGTATACAGCCTTACTGCAGGTAAATACCATCAAATATGAAATGTGTCCTCACCATCGCCTTACGCAGTTACTATTCGGCCACGATGATTGGTTATATTTTAAATTTTAAATTTTAAATAAGTTACACAACTATCGTCTTAAAAATTATAATATTTAAATTTTTAAGGTTAAATGATTTTTTAAATATCATTTTACTAATTATTTAGTCCAAAGTGATCATTAAGAACTTAATAGATCATAAAAAAATGATCAACATTTTGCCATAGTCGAGATTATTTTATAACTTGTGTATACAAAAATTCCAAAGAGATTTTCAGATATCAGTTCTGCATATTGAATTACAATTTCTATGCTTATTTATGCAAATTACCTTAGAATAGTTTTTTTGTTTATAATGAACGAAGTTGAATTTATTTTTATCTGTTGAAATGATACCAATAAATGTGCCGTTCGAGGTTTTTGTCGTTACCACGCGTTTAATGTATATTGAAAATATCATTCGTTTCGATGCTAATGTAGTCAATAGTATTTATTAGTATAATTACTATTTACATAATAATTAGTAGCACATGTTTCAGCATTTTTTAGTTTATATATATGACATCACCACTGAGTAATATTTTTAATTGGTCGCTGAAGTACACATTTCAAGTATACACATCGATAATATATACATTATATTATTTATTAATAATTAAAATACGAAAAAAGCTTAACACGAAATAGTTTTTATTTTATAAATTGTAAAAAAGAATTCAAAAGTCAGCAATTAATTATAAATTACTTTTTCTTAGTCTGTATATTTATAAAATATATGAGTTTATTCAAGGAAAAATGTTTTAAAAATAAGCATTATTTATAAATAGTTAACATGATAATATAAAAGTTTTATTAGGCTATTTTTATTTTTTAATAAACTTAATTATTCTTTACTTTACACCTACTATGGCCCAGTTGGTTAGAGCTTTGTCTACCGATCACGCAGGTCTGGGTTCGATTACCGGTCAGATCACAGTGAATTTGAGAATTATTCAATTCAAAGTTGTGATCGAATACTGGGTGTTTGTGATATCAATTCACATCATTTCCTCTCCTCCCATACTTCTGATCCTTTAATAACTGGGTGTAGCAATAGCGATTAGCCAACCACTAGTGCTGTTCTAGCCTTATCCTTCTTTCCCTACTACTCACTTTGAAAAAAGTGAGGTTGAGCGACTGAGTAACAAACAGTTCTCGTAGAAAAGCTTCTGTTTAGATACCTCCATTAGGAGGCCATATGCTACACATTGGGAGCGGACATGGATTATATAAAAAAATCTTTACTTTATAAATAAAGTTTTTTTTTCTAGAAAAAAAAACAATTTTCCTTGTTTCTCAAGCGAATTGGTGTCATAATAAAAAAATACCAGTGATCTTATTTGTATAGAAATATCATCACAAAGAAAAGGGGGTACCAATTTTTAAACATAATTGACTGTTAATGAAAATGCCTTTCGGGCAGTGACTTTAATTTAAGAACTTGGAAGGACTCAGGCGCAATCAAATTTGTAGGCCCTATTTTTCAAAATATTAAAAACTAGTTTAAAATATTATATGGGTTTTATAAAATAGATATATGCGTTTTTAAGAACCTAGAGCGTGCCTTGTGCGTTCACATGTTAATCCGCTGCTTATTTTAGGCTTTCAAACTTTGATTGCAAAACGGAATATAGCGGAAGCATCACGTATCTGCTATATCAATCTACTTTTTCAAGTCTTTAGATATTTGATAAATATAAAAAATACTGTTATGAGACGTAAACGAAAAAGATAAAAAAACTTATTTCAGATAATTGCTAAAGCTACAGTTACGAAAATCTTTTTAAACATTTTATTTACAGCGTGAAAAAAATAAATCTTATTATTTCATAGCAAAGTAAATTGAATACTTTTTCTATTAAAAAAATGAGTATCAACTCTTTTAACTAATAGTATCTCTAACTTTTGGTCACCATGTCTTCAAGCACAAGTTGTGTTCAATATTATCCATTCCGTACTCTTCCAATAAATATTAAAAAAATAAATTAGTATTTTTTTTAGTCAGGTAAATAATATCTCGACATTTTATCTCAACCTGAAAACAATGACATAATTGCGCGTAGTTATTTCTTTTATATAAATATAAATATCAAAACATTAAAGTAGTGAATCCAATTGAACGTAATGTTTTAACCAAACCGATGTCATACATTAATAATACCAACAGTATAATTATGTAAAATACGCACTTTCACAATTGAGAATAAATACATACAACAGTAGGTATATCTCTAGTGTTTCATCTTATTAGATTTCGAAAGGATTATTGAATATTCTTGTAGAAGGGAAACTAGGTTGGTCTATAATACAAGGAGCTTTATTCCCCACTTTTCTAGTTTGATCTGCTTGACAGAGTATTAGGCGGAGCCTAATCTCCAGTGCTGCGCGTGTCTAACCATAGCACGCGCATTTCACTAACAACAAATCTCTACAGCAGGTATATTCAATTTAGATTATAATGTTTTTAAATATATTTTTTTTCTATGGAAATTCTTAAAACACTGAAGTATAACTAAATTGGTCGTTTCGAAAACCTCATAACTGACAAAATGTAAATTTGTTAAGTCCGTTAAAAAACGACGTAGCTAGTATTTTTAGTAACATAATATTTACTTCGCGTATTCCGAACTGACATCAAATTTCTTGCTGTCGTAAAGTTGCGTTGCATATTCTGAAGCTGTTTTCGAAGATAATGATAGTGTTACCCTTAATAAACAAAAACCTGCAATACAAGCAATTTCTCATTTTTGTCAGTTATCGTATCTTCGAAATGACCAGTTTGATTCTGTAATCATGCAGTACGCATGGGTTTCTCATGGAAGACATCACGATTTGCCTTGTGTTTTTTTTTAAATAATAGGTTAGTAGGAGTAAAAGTAAAATTGAGGATGTTAATATAACAGTAAATTTCATATTTAGATATTAAAACACTAATAGATTGATTATATTCA
Organism: Himalopsyche anomala; assembly: GCA_031772345.1. Classification (NCBI taxonomy): domain Eukaryota; kingdom Metazoa; phylum Arthropoda; class Insecta; order Trichoptera; family Rhyacophilidae; genus Himalopsyche; species Himalopsyche anomala. The sequence continues at coordinate 14,325,578 of CM062831.1, read as the reverse complement.
AAATTAAGTTCTTGATTTTGAAATTCTTTGTCTTTTTCTTGGCGCCACAGTCCAGGATCTACTCCTTGAAAATCTCTGACTTTTATGACTTTGACTTTCATAATGTCTAGTGAGATCACAGTCTCCCAACGCTTCATCTTCCCTCATAGGTAGTCAATGTGAAACTCTTTATAGGTTTACTTTCATACATGCATGATATATGTCCAGCTTAACGTAGGCGTTGAGTTTTGATAAATTTGACGACGTCTTTATTGAGGTTAGTAAGCTCACAATTATGCCAACTTCACCAGATGCTATCCTTGCAGACAACAACGAAAATCCTTCGCAGGATCTCTCGCAGAAACACTTGTAGCTTCTGAAAGTCTTTAGAGGTGAGCGTCCAGGTCTCTGACCCATACGCCAGGACTATCCCTATGAGGGTTTTTTTAGCGGCGAATATGAATTAAGATTATTAATACTATAATTAATAAGTAATATTGAAGCTATTAGGTACAGTGTGCTTAAATATTTTTTTTTACATTTTTAAATATTGATTTACAATATGGTATTATGACATAATTAAAATATGTTTTAGCCAAATATACGATTAACATTTCAACGCTATTTTTTCTATGTAAATTGTATTTAAAAACAAAGATACTAATTGTCAGGATTTGATTTTTTAAATTTAAACAAAATTACCTTTTTAAATTCATTATGTAATAGTTCTTTTTTTTTGTAGAAAATAATTATAATTATAATAACGAAAAATAGAATTTTTTCTCGCTTATCGAAACTATTCTAATTCTTATACAAGTCAATTTCTTTAAAATTTGTATTTTTAGTGCTATTTGTGCTAAATGTGTTATTTATAAAAAAAAATGTACAAACAAATAATGATGTGTTGATTTGGTCGAAGGTTTTTCTTCCCTGATAAAGATAGACACGCAACATACGGCAATGGGACGACCCACTAACCGTCACAATCATCTCGCGTTCTGATCACTCTGACATATCAGACTGTCTCACTCGCGCAATTAATGCCGCCGTTACAAATTTTACATACAAACGATCGCTATTATAAAATCGACAACAAATTCTTATTTTAAATTCGTTTAATGCACTGTAATAGCGAAGACTAGAACCAAAAATAAAACGAATAAAAAAAATAAAAATTACTGACACAGACTTAAAATAATCATGAAGGTTATTGCATAATTAAAAATCGTCTACTTATATTTATGACGTCATTTTGAATCAATTGAATTTATTGTTATTTATTTTTTCACCAACCTCGTCTCCTGTCAAAGAAGATATCATGGACTTCTAATAAAGCTTCTTAACAAAAGTTCATTTTACAAGAACTAGTTGTTATTCAGTCGATTAATCTCTATTTTTTGAAAGGCATCAAAAGAAAAAAAACGACTTTTATCTATTATTCATTTATTGTTTAAAACATAAAATTACAGTACATGACATTCATTACAGCTGAAGTCAACTCGCCATGCACGAATATAATGAGAAAAAATAAATTAACATAATACGTCCTACTACACAATACATTAAAATCAACATTCAAAATCGTGAAATAAAAAAGTAAAACTTAAAAAACAGTTCACAAATACTGTCACTAAAAATGTTCAGTTCTTTAGGCAATGCGTTGATCGGTCAAACGGCCTATATATATATATTTATATGAACGTAGAATGAATTTCAAAATCAATGTTTGAAAGTGTCCGTTCGGGGATTTGATCATGTTGCTTCGGTTAGTAGATAGGTCGAACGCCCAGGAGCGTCCACTACCCAGCTATACGTCCATGATAATACTTAATTTCTGTTTTATAAGTGAAAAAAATTTCTCGAAGTTTATTTGTCTTATCGCGTTAAAAATTCACACAATCTTTTTTTACACGGTTTCTTTGAACGATTGTTTTTGGATGTTTTGGATGAATCGTACGCCGCGTGTTAAAAGGGTTAGACGTATGTAAACTTGTCTAATTATTATAAACTGCATAAAACAAAGTGATCTTAAAAGTACACATTTCTATATTAAGAAGCAATTTCTTTTAATCAGATGTTCCTATATATAAACGGTTTAATTCATTATATGTTAACAGTACATATATTATTTATATACTATATGCGTATTTTATAATTTAAGTTCTCTTATAACTTATAATTCAAGGCTATTTGATTAGAGCTTAACTCTACCGATCAGGTGAATCTGGATTTGATATCCAATAAGGTTAATGTCAAGTTTTTTTTTCAATTTAAATTTGAAATCTAAGTGTGTTTGTGACGTCGATTCTTCTCAAGTTGATATTCGGTGAACAACACACATTCTCACTAAGTTTATCTCGTATAATCTTTCATCTTCAAAATATTAGCCGCATTATAATTAGGTTTACTGCCAAATTATTTAAAAAAATATATAAAATAAGATACTTACAATACTTACAAGCATCGTATTTCATATTCCATTTGCCAATCTTAGCCCTCAATGTATTATTTTAATTATTTTTTCACGTACACTTATTTTTAAGATGCATTATATAAATTTATTTCTTCCGTATTAGTACCTATAGAAACAATCGTAAATCAATAATTAAAATATATGTAAACATTGTTTAATATCATCAATATATAAATGGATATTAAAATAATTAATCACCCATTTTAAAATTCTTAAGTTCAATAAACAGAATATTATTTTATTCGGAGATATTTAGATTGTGAAAGTGAGATAAAAATTTTAATATATACATAAAAAAAGTAACCATAAACATAATAACCAGAATTATCTCTTTAAATTAAATAAAAAAGCCGTTTCACATATTTTGTGCGACAGCATTATTCCGTTAAAATATATCTGATATTGAAACGACATTTATTTTGCAGTGGTTCATTCATTCCACGGAATTATCCGATGACGATAATTTTCAAAGAACTATTTACATGTAGAGTGGTTTTATTTCAAAATGCTTTGTCCTCAAAGAAAGGAGAAAGCACTTAGGTATATTGAATGTTTAAATACGTTAAGGAAAAATACTCTTGTGCTCATCACAGCGTAGTTGTTAAAAGAACAATTCAATTATTAAATTTTGTTTAATTTTTGCCTATTCTAGATAATATCTATTTCAGATTACATATATTATATGTGATCGGAAATAATGTGTTTTGTTTATCATGTTGTAACTGTGTTATTTCACACTGAGCTCTTTAGAAGTGAAGTGAGCCAACTAGTAAAATAATAAAACTTTTTTCTTGGACTTTTAAGTACAATCACGTCTTTATTTAGTTTTTCTGGATTGCATATTTTTATTTTACGGATATAACACTATTGCAATGTGTATTAACTGAGGTCGCTTTTACGATACTTTAAAACGTGTAGAATAATAAAAAGCATCTAAACTATTTTTTTTTTAAATACCACTTGGCTCACTTCACCTTTAATGGGTCCATATGATCATCATGATTTGTGTCTGTTTGTAAATAGGCATCGGGCCAGATTCGGCTCGTAGGCTGTAGTTTCCCGACCACCTGTTGTATACTAGTCGCGAACCGAGTACTACAAAGTTCTATGTGAAAATTATTGACGAAACAGAAGTAACAATGCGGCAGACTTCCAAGTACCATTATTGGTATATATTGCTATTTTTGTTTCGTATTTTTTTTCACATATAACCTTGTAGTATTCGGGTTACGTAGTGACATAATATTATAGTATTCAATACAAAAAGCAATAAAAAGTTTATTGATGGGTATGTATCATTATTTAGATTATATTTCGTCAAAACAGTTTTTTTTTTACAGTAACAGCATCATGATTTTCAGGAGCATGCTAATACCAAGCTATCTTTGATATATGTAACTAGAAAAATAGGCACAAACTAAAGTATTTGTTCAACAATTTTATTGTATTACTATATTGAGATACGAATACGTCCTAGGACGCTTGAAGATGAAACCCGCAAACGTTTTTTTAGCTTCGGTTGATAACCTTTGGTCAAAACACGGTGCCTTCTCACTTTTAAATTTATACATGTCATATTGTTATTAACATTTAAAGCTAAAATACTCCGTAAACTTACACTTAAATAACGGCATTTTCATCTCAGCTGTTTCTAACAAAATTCTTTAAGCGGCAATAAAAGTTCTCTTATCAATAACTTTCAAGAGGCCGTAAAGCACCACGCAGGCAGTTCACTCTTCCGGCCGTCGCGGAGTTCCCTCATAAGCCTTCGATATAGCGCGGCCAACGTGTCTTCGCGTATCAAACAACAGGTAGCGAGTTGCGGACCGAGACGGCGTTATACATATCTCAACGAGAGCAACCGCGAAGAAGGCAGTGTCTTCTTCGGCCGATATGCGGCTGTTACAAATGAACGACAGTCACATCGCGACCACGGCCGTGAGAACGTCATACGAGTTACCTGTGTGTATCACGTGGAGCGGCGTAGACGACGGCTACGTTTTTCGCGGGTCTACGACGACACACTATCGTAGATGAACGAACGAAAAAAACAATCAGATCTATCAAAATCTAGATCATAAATAATAAAAAAAACAATCTTTATTATTTTTAATAAAACACATGATACAGTATTCAAACTATAATTAAGACTATTAATAAGCATAAATATGACGTGACGTTATCAGTATTTAATAAAATGATTCAATTTTTATTTACTTATAATAATTTTGATTCACGACCAATACATGAATTCTACTAAAAAAATAATTAAATGCAGTGTTTTATGAATAATTAATGGACTCTAAAGACTGTTTAGTTTCCTCGTTTATTAGTCAAAATTTAAAAAAAAACTGACAAGACTGTGCGCTATCATTTTTCAATTTAAATAAGTGCTTTTAAAGTTTTTTTAAAGTTAATTTAACAAAGTGCATCGTATGTTTTATAAAAGACAAATCGTAATGTAAAAAAAAAACACATGAAATAATTGTGCGCGTCTTGTTTTTTGGCGTTGGATTGAAACCAAGATTTCGTTTTATGTTTTACGATCAATACAATACGTTAAGTTCAGTCATAAACTTTTTACACCTTTACATTCAAATATAAATTAAAGCGATACGAAAAAAAAGTGTTACACATTAAATCAAAGACTATTAACTCAGTGTGCCTTATCTCAATTTAACAGCATTTACGACAAAAACATTATCTCGATAAATAAACTTAATTCCACGCGTTAAGTGACATTTGTTTGTATAACATAGAAAACAAATTTTACATTCAAATTGTGCCTTCAAAAAAATATATAAACATTGAAATAATAATAATCCGTACAGTAAAAACTTTTATTTACATACCATTTATATTGAGTTATAAAACAACACACCAATAGTTTTATGAAGAATCTCAGTTCCAAGAATAATGAAATATTTTACAGCAGAAATACAGATGACACGTGCATCCTGATATGCAACGCTGGGTAATCAACTGAAGTTATCACGTGTTCGCTAGATCATACTAATCAAACATTTGCCAAGGTTAGTGTTTTATTCTGTGAAATTGTTTACCTTATTATACATTTATTACAGCACTTTATATCATCACCTGAATAACCTATATCAATTTATCAATCGATAAGATATCGCTATAGAATCGTGTTGATTAAATATTAATTAAATCACGAATAGTTGTACTTATTCCTTAACAATTAGGTTCAGCTTTGTATAGAAAATTATCCCTACTCAAATTGGAATCAATAATTAAGTACTACAAATTATACAAATATTTTTAATAATAAGCTCACTGTCTTTCCAATACAATTTGACAGCTACTGTAATTCATTACAAATGAATTAAAATATTTTTTAAAGCTATTTGTTATAAAAAATCATTCTTTGGTATACGCTGTTTCATCAACATCTGATTGATCAATTATATTTGACAAATTAATCTGTCATACATCAGCATTTTCTTAATAAAACTACGGAAAATAAAAGATTGTTTTCGGGTATTGAATTTATATCAATTTATGTAAGTAAAAAAAACGTACAGTCTTTTTTGATATTCTATATTGTAAGTAACAAATATGATCGTCTGCAAAAAATATCTTCACTTCGTTGGCCTTGTTCAAATATTTTTTTACGCTACAATTCACAAAAAAAAATGCGAATAAAGATGACCTTTTAAAAATTTACGCACGACTTTTTCATAGACTTATTTTATATGATACTCAATTAAGGAAATTATTTTTATTAATTCAAGGTGTTGATTATTTGGTGCATTTTTTTTTCAGCAATGTGTTAAATATTTTTCAAGTCTGTAAAATAATTTCAATCAAATTTATTTTTGGATAAAGAAATAATGTTAACATTAAAATTATTTCATAATACTTTCACAAATCAGTGTGGAAGATAAATAATCTTAAATCAGCGTTATTAATTTTTTAATTTTTTTAAGCGTAAATTATTCAATTGCTGAAATTTATCAATGTTATAACGTGTTATCAATCTATGTGATGGATAAAGTATGTGGAATAATTATCAATGTACAATATACCTTTCTTCATCTTTAAATTCCGTGTCGAACGGGAAAATTAAGCGAGTAAAGGCTAACACTTATCCAATATGAATTTTATTGAAGTAGTCGTTATTGAAAACCAAATGCTCAACACAACCTTTTGTTATACAAAAGATGCATTATAATGCAACCAATACAATTTTGACGTTTTAGAATTTTAAACCAAAAATATAAGCTTTCATAAAAGATACGGTATCTTAATCTATAGGCCAATAATCTATTGGCAAACATGTTCCATCTTACCCGCTTTTTAATAAAACTTTATATATGTACTACTTATTGTAAAATTGATGTGTAAAAGAAAATCTTGCTCAGATTTGAAGTCAATATCAATAGTTAATTTTGTACATTACGACTGGACTTTAAAACTGGACGACTGCAAAAACTGTACCACTGAAAATACTAAATTATCTTTATTGGACTATCGTTAAATTTAAAAACAAATGGGTTTTTTTCTTAATACTTGTTTTATAAAATTTAATAACAGGCCATCTGCATATACATTGAATTGCATTGTACCTACATATGTATGCACCTTTTTTATAATCTAATAGCAGTACCTCAATGGAAGATATTACATATTTGTTTATCTATATGCGACAACAAGGGAATACAAATAAGCCGTAAAACAACCCTCCAGTTATTATAATCACCGATTCAATATCTTCTCGTCAAATTCATAGTGTTATAAATGATACAGTCCTGATTTTTTTGTAGTGATGTTTTTTTTACAAAAGGCTCTAAGGCTCTAGGGATTATAATCGAACATTTGAAATTTAAATATATTTGACGTTCTCTTGATATTAGAATATCCGAATATTTGGTAAGTTATTCGTTAAATGTATTAATGTTTTAATTATGCGCATGAGTTAACAAAAAAAAATCATTTGGCTTTATTCAATATCTAGAATTTTTTTTAAAGTTTATTTAAACTCAATGATACTCACACAAGACACGTGCTGATAGTAAGTTTATATAAAAAAATATAACATTTCACCAGAATTATGAAAACACAATTTATATACAATATGATGAAACCGTACATAGAAGAATTAGTTCAATACGATATGCTAGCTACTACTTTTTAAAACACTATTTATTTAAGTAAGTATTATTAACTGCTAATGAGACTATTTTAATCAGCTGAAAAAATTATGTCATGGGTCGAAACCTTATTTAAATTCTCTTACAAAATAATAATTTGAAATATTTTTCGTGTCAGTATAAAACAAAACCACTGTCAGCTTCATTGTGAAGTAATCGGATCTTATAAAATTTATTCATAAATCTTGATAGAGTTATAACACCATCCAAGAACACTTTGCCCTCGTACCGCTCAGTACTCATGAATAATAATAGCTCCTTGCATTGGACCATACGAATGAAGTACGCATATTGATACAAGCTTGGTATGAAACTCTTCATGATATTTGGAATAAGAACGATAGCTTTCAATTAATATTTAGTGTCCCATAAATTTGATGAAGCAAAGTAACTTTCTTATATTAATTTAAAAGGCATTTTTTAACTTAAACTGTACAATAATAAGAAAAAATAAAAATAAGTCATGGATACCAACTTCCAAGTGAATATTGTGAGCTTCTTTTGCATCATTTGTTATTAGGTTTATACTATACCACATACATATTTTCGAAATACGCTATGTTGTTTTTATACCTATCACAATTTAATAGCATCTACGGTATTCTTAGTTGTTTTTGCTGTTTAAAATCATGTCAGCTCCTAATGTGCAGCATAAGAACAGCTGATCAAAGGTATTTAAACATAATATTTTTTACTAGAAGTGTACATGCTTAGTTGTACAGCCTCGTTTTTTTAAAGACCAGGACTAGAATATGAGAAGTGGTAAGCTTATCGCTCTCGCAATGCTTTGTTTTTTGGGATGAGAACGGTGGGTAGACATTTAAACATCACACACTTTGATGCATTCGAACAGAAAACCATTGATCGATTGAAAAATCAAACTATCCATACTGGAATTTGGACCAATGTGTACCGTGACCGAAGCCAACAACGTCAACGTTGTCAACCACTTGACCATGATATTACTCGTCTCTGGAACATGATATTAGTTTATATATTAAGTTTAAAAAAACGCTGGACGGTTCTTGGTTGTAATTTATATTGGTTTAAAAATACATAGTTAGTACCAGTGGCTTACTATTGAATTTGGTATTAGTACTATGACTTTATAATTGGTTCTAACTTTAATCTTCTCTAATTAAAAAAAAAAAGTGTCGTTGTTTCATTCATTTTTCCAAATATTGACACTTCAATGATCAATTAAAATTGATTTTAAGGATAAGTGAATAAAATAACATGTTATATATTATACATATGTATACATAGAAAATCTGTAAGACAAGGTTTTAAATAAAATATATTACGAACTATTGTTTTATCAAAAAATATAGCACAATTAAGTGAAGAATAATGTAATGTCATACATGTAATTTTATAAATATACGGTAATTTGGCAAACTAAATCCTTTTTGTAACGTCGGTCCTTTTTGCTTTGAATCACAGGTCAGTAGTTTCTTTTATACAAACATATATTTCTCAAAATTTAAAAGATAATATTATTATTAATATATTAGAAAATATATGATTTATATCAAATGTGCTTGGTACATCGTCGTAAATATTTTCTTCCACGAAAAAAAATATACAAAACACTTCATGCCAGTTTTATGTAACAATATTGTATGCATCAGCATCCTTCGATTGCTTGAAGCTTTGTTGTTAGTTTTTTTTCGAAAAATGAGAAATAAAAATTTACGACCTCATGAATGCCAGCAGGATAAATTTACGAGTGTATGCACCCTGCGTGGATCGAAAGTATACTGTTTAAATTTTGACAGGCATAACAGTTTGAAAAATGAACGCCAGTTTTACGGTTCCTGATTGACGGATCTCGTCTTTGAAGTAAGTAGGTTGATTCGTCCTATGCAGTATGCATATATATATATACATATCGAGATTGCATTTGGCGTGCATATTGCACTGAAAAATTATTCATATTAACTCCAGTAATGCACAGTGGCACAATAATAAAAAGGCCAATATCCAAAGTGAATTAATATATCAAATACTTATGTATGTATTAAAATATAGAATATGTATTTTAGTGACAGGTTGCATTTCATATTATACTAGCCGGTTCTCGGCAAGCGTTGCAATGCCACTTAAAGAATGAAAGTATTTGTGTTTTAATTGTGTTTATTGAAGTGCGTGTTTTCTTTTTCTGTCTGTTTGACGTTTGCTACCGATTGTCTATGATACGACACACGTGCCACCTACTGTAAGTTAATTGTACTATAACTTCGCGCAAGTGCAAGCATACGTTGTCAAAATGAACTTTATAGCAGACATACAAACATTGATTTTTATATATAAGACATACTGTTAATTTAACTGCTTATAGCCTTCCCGGAAGTGCTAGCAAAAAGTTTGTCAAAGTTTTATTGAAATTGGATGAGCGGTGTGGTGTGGCAACGCATAAAATACGAACTAACAAACATTAATTTGTATATCTTAGATATATAACAGCGCATTCAATATAACACACACATTTATATGCATAATATCATTTTTGAATTCACGAATTTCAATTTTTTTTTGACATGTACCTTTTTACTCTGATACACATATAATATATTCAACTATGGTACGAATTTTGTTTTTTAGTTTTTAATATCCCTTAAGAACAAGGTATTTAAATGATAAGTACAAAATTAACTTAAGTATTTAGATGTATTTAAGTAATCAAAATTACTTTCAACAGATACCTACTAAAAAAACTACATTTCTTTATCACGCTTTGACATTATGTTCTTTTTTTGAAACAAATTTTTAATATCGTTTGTATTATATAAATAATGCTCTAATTTTAAAACTTTTTCTGCAATGGTATAATAATATTATATGACCACCGGTTATGATAAAATATTATTTGATATACAAATCTACAATTTGAATCGTTAAAATTATGTACATTAACACAAATTTTGTCACTAACGACCCGGGTTTCGCCTTTCGGCATCTTCAGGCATTCAAGTGCATGGACGAACTTGAACTGACGCTTAGTAAATAAATGCTTCGTGTTTAATACAAATTTAATAGAATTGCTTATGACAATTTTGTATGTTACGTATTTCATGTTTTCCAGAAAACTCCCTGCAATTAATTATCTTGTCAATAAATACTAATTAATTTGATACTTTTTTATAACAAACAAAGCATCATAAACCTTTTTTTAAAAAGCATAAACACAATATGGTGAAAAAAAACAATACTATTAAAATTTTAACATAATAAATCAAATATTAAAAAAAAATATTAATAACAAGCAAATGCATAGACGTCAATATGAGTGCACAATTCACACATATTATATGTATATGTGTGTATGTGCTCGTGGAAGAATCATTAAAAGAATCTCAGTGCAAATACAGACTGATGAAAAATTACCTGTTATTTTTCACCGGGCAACTATTTGTTATTTTTGGCGCCTTCAAATTTAATTGACAGTTGCTTTAATAAACGAAATGAAATGCGAGTTATTATCAAAAATGCTGTCGAAGCTATTTGACAGTGAGTGGGTTAATTATTGTGGTCATGGTTTTATTTTTGCATGCCGTTTTCAATTACGTGTGAAGAAATTAAGATTTTTTCGTTAATGTAGATGTAGACCAGTGGTCGGCAACCTACTACCCGAAGGTAATTTTGAGTAACCCGACAAGAAATTGTGATAATATTTTTTTTTATCAAATTACTTATTGAATAATACTAAGGAAGCCACCAATATCAATTTTTGTGTGTTTTGTATTTAAACATATAAATCACGTAAATATATTAAGTAATATATATAAATATGTACATTACTTTCTAAAAATATTTTTTTATACGAATAAATGGTAAAAATATATTTTTAACTTTTACATACAAACCAAATTTATTTTTCTCTCTCTTTTTGTCTCTCAAAAGGTTGCCAACCACTGATGTAGTCTATGCAGTTATAATAATAAAAGCAAATGTTATTTTATACAATATGTTAAAACTTCTAATGCGTGGAAGCAGTGGCGGCCGGTCAATTTGGTATTGGAACAATGCACCCTTTGTATGTGCAGGGACGGCTATATTTCATGAAATAATATTTATACCATTCACTTATTTTAAATTATTCATGTTATTATTGCCTATAATGAATATTTAAGAACATTTATTTTTGACAATAAATACATGAAGAATTTAAAATCAGTGAATGGTATAAATGTTGTTTAAGTATTATTTCATAAAATATAACCGCCCCTACATAAACAAGGGGTGTTTTGATCCAATGCCACATTGACCGGCCTGACCGGTCTTTTTTAAATAATTCGGTCAAAACCGTCATTAATTAAATTAAAATGTATGTATTTAAAAAAAATCCATGTCCGCTCCCAAAGTGAAGCATATGACCTCCTTCCTAATAGACATATCTCAATATAACTTTTTCTACGAGAACTGTTTGTTACTCAGTCGCTTAACCTCACTTTTCCAAAGAGAGTAGAAATACAATGAAAAACCTAGGACAGGACTAGTGGTTGACTAATCGCTGTCGCTACGCCCAGTTATTGTAGGATCGCAAGGATGGGAGGGAATGTTTAGACATAACAACACCCATGCCTTCAAACATAAATTGATAAATTGGTAGAAAAAAATTAAAGCACTAAAATTTCGCTTCCAAAAATAGGCACATGTTTTTTTTTATTTTTTAATAAATATTAAAGAAAGTCCAAATTAATAAAACATATACTATTTTATGGGAGACAGTATTCCGTTAACGCTAATTTTTTAGCCTTATTTTGTGTAAAGAATGAAAAGCTCTTAAGATATCACACCCTTAAAACAATTAATGTTTTCAAACAACACATCAATTTTTCAGTCATACAAATGATTCGAGCTGAATTTAATGTTAATGTTAAAAAATCTAAGCTTATGTAAAGAAAATTATTTATATTTTGGTAAAAAAACGTTTTTTTTATACTAAGTAGTTTGCCTCAGTAAAAAAACATTTTTTTCTATTCTTCAAGTTTCCTTCTTCCTAGAAAAGCCGTGAGAAAAATTTCCTGACAAACTCGCACTTCAATGTCAACAAAACCTTATTTTCCTCGCTGTTATACTCACCATAACAATTTGTATTATTGAAATAATCCTGATGACATCCTATCAGCATGACAATCATATACTGAGCAATATTACCCACGCCTCTTTGACTAGTATTTTGCATTTACACCTTCCACCGCCTATTTCCTGCGTTGTATGTGAACCAAAAAGCTTTTTTGTTATACCGTAGCATTAAACATTTAAATTTTTTGAGCATTATAAAACTTGTGAAAAATATTGACTAAAAAAAAATACAACGACAGATTTACGTTTATATACAAATACAATAGTTCTCAATGCGTATAAACCATATCGCCTGTTTATAACGGAGTCGAAAGATACATATAAATATAACATATGAATAGTATGCCGAATGCTAACAGCTTCCAAAGCAAGGTCCAGTGCGCAATACAAGTTATGCACTGAGACAGTGATATAAAATGCGCGCGCTTTGTCAGGCTTGATTCGACTCCCTCCCTGCCCCCCTTCGATAAAGAGGCGGAGTTTCACCTAATCCCCCCCTGAACCACACTTCTAGATTAATAAAATGCTTCTAATACCGTTTCAAGTATCGAGCAATGACTAGACGTCGTATAGCAAAAAAAATAAGCCAGCGACTTAAAACTGTGAGAGTAAGATTTAAATACATAGTCTCGCTTGACATTGCAAACAGTATTAACGAAATAGAAAACAATTTTTCAAATCACTTTTAAATTGATCAATTTAAATTTTTGATGAAAATACAAAAAAATGCTAAAGCGAAACCTATTTTGATCTAAAATAAATAATGTGTTTTATTTTTTAACATTTGTGGAATATTTATTTATTTAACTCTCGCGGCTCGGAGACTAGAAAAATACTTCTCGGCCGATGGGGGTCTTTTAGGGACCCCGGTGGTTTCCTCATTATTGGCCTTATTCTTATGAATTTAAAAAAATAAATAGTCTTAGGGCTTTAAAATATCTCTCTGCATCATTCCTCATACATTTTTTTATAAAAATCCGTGGTTTTTTAATAAATAATCATATTTTAAGTTGCGCGTAAAATATACGTCGTTTCAGTGCAAGTATTAATGTGCTACTGGCGCGCTTTGCTTAGCGGCGTTCAGCCTATTATCTTACAAACGATCGCTGATAAGCGGGCGCTTATCTATTATCTTATCGTATTTATATAAACTACAAAAGGTCCAAAAAACTATGATATAAGAATACCTTAATTATAAACATTGTATCACCCATATTAAAATAGATATTTAAGAAAATGTGGGTATTGCGGTCGCATTTCTTGAGCTTAGAACCGGAAAAGTTAATGTATGTTTGTTTAGTTTTAGATGTTGTATGGCTTATATTTTTAATATGAATAACAATAAGAGAGCTTTGACAATCAACTGGATGACATTCAATTATATAGACTTTTAAATTTTTATTATGTAATTCTATTAGTAATTTGAAATTTTTACTATCATTTTTATTTACACAAAATACGCTACTTAAAATGCCATTAATGACTATGTCCATGAATAAGTCGTATCAATTGAATGATTTTTTTTAATAATACATTTTTTGGTCTTTTGCGTATTATTATTTACATATTTTATTATTATGTATGCCTAAAATGATATTTCACATTTTAACTTTTATACATAAAGAGGTTGGAATCAAACATGCTCAAATCCAGTTTTAAAAAACGAGATATCGCTAATATATTGGAGTAATGATTTAAAATAATACTTTTTTAATTGTTTACGTCGCTGAAAATCTCACAGTTTCCATGCAATTTAGGCCCAGAATAATGATCTTATAACCACAACTGTCTATTTTTTTCGAAGAAAAGTGTGTTTTTGTCTATTCAAGAGAAAGTGGAACCGGTCATTTTTGATCCCAAGTTCTTCATGTAAGGAACGTGTCTAGTTTTGATTGTCAACTACCGAATCACGTTATTGTAGAACGTGTTTTTTAAGTGTTTTATACGTAAAAGTATATTTTGGTGTTTTTGAATAAGAATTTTATCATTTAAAAACTTTAATTTCATGTTAGCGTTTCAGTTAAATTAAAATTTACTATTCTAAATTTGACACACCTTAATCTGAATGCGTGCTTGTTGATAATCTTGTGGAATAATAATTATTATTTATAAATACATATATCGTTTTCTATTCAACAGTTATTGCTGGTTGAATTGAATACATAATGTTGTATAAAATTATAATATAATTATGCATTAATTTTACTGATGTCAGCATAACTAGTAGGAGAATTTTCAGCCTAATACATTTACAGAATAATATAATGTGTTGTATTATTTTGTTCTAATTCAGTAAAATATTTGAAGCGATTTATATTAATTTATTTAAATAAGATGAGGTTAATATAATAATAAAAATTGATTACTAACTGGAATCAATTTTTAGATTCTTAATCTACTACTGACGAGCTATCATTTTTTTTTAACTGCGAAGTGTTTGGTTTCAGAATTAAATTCTTTTAATAAAAACCATTCAAAACATCAAAACGTGTCTGTGATTTTGGGTTTTTATGACTCTGGGTCAAACTCATATCATTAATTTTATTATAAAGAATTATAAACTACTAATTTATCTAACATAAACAGTATGCATATTTTATCTTTGATAACTATTGTTTCAGTTGGGTGCCTCTGTACTACGGTCTGAAAGTCATTATTTAAATTGTTTTTATTTATAGGTTCTTGTTCTTCAGTTAAATATTATTTTTCATCATTAAGCGTAAATTTTGTTTTACGTTTTGTCTTATATTTCTCATACTTTGATTGACTTACCTAGTTAATTCTGTCATCTAATATTTAGTTTGAATTAACCAAAATATAAGCAGAATTACTTCATTATCATATTACCTAAAAAAACTAAAACAATTAGTTAAGATAACACCTTGTTCATTTATATCAAGTAAGTAATTTATTATTGCCGCCATAAATTAATATTATGCTTTTATACTTCTTATCTTTAACTTATACTGGAAATTTCAACATTATTATGCATTCTTTACTTGTTACATGTATAACTCTTCTTTCTAAAATTTTTGAAGAATTTGCAAAGGCTCTACATACAAAATTGATTATTACGTTAAGTTTTTGTAAATTTTAATAATAATTTAAAAACGGTGTTAAGCTATAGTTTTGGTTGATGCAGTGCAGTTATGAGCTTTTTACTCAAGGCTTACGATATGTAAAATTACAGGCAGGGTACAAAAAATGCATGTTTTATTTGACTTTCTCTCAACTTCAAACTATCGTGATTTCATTATCGATATTTAAATCTCCAATCCGAAAAATTAACCCATTTATATGCTCCCTCTTTCAATAAATCAAACCCCATAACCGATGTGATAGCGCGTCGCTTTTCAAAGGATAAATATATACACAATAACAATATTGTCCGTGACAATAAACTGCCACCGGCGAACTATGGGCGAAATACAGATGCAAAAATGAAACAATATGACAACGCACAATGAGAGCATCGATCGCATCTCGAGACAACATTCAATTATGAATACTTGCAACAGTTGCAAGTTGCAACCCCGTCGGCATCGTTCGCGGGACTGCTCACCGCAACATAATGCAATCAAAATCATTTATTCCCGATATCAGAGTGTTACATCTCGAAAAGGCGCATCATTCACAGCTGTTGATAGTCATTTATGCAGGAGTGTAGTCAGTCTGTAT
Source organism: Himalopsyche anomala (assembly GCA_031772345.1). Taxonomy (NCBI): domain Eukaryota; kingdom Metazoa; phylum Arthropoda; class Insecta; order Trichoptera; family Rhyacophilidae; genus Himalopsyche; species Himalopsyche anomala. The sequence continues at coordinate 14,309,186 of CM062831.1, read as the reverse complement.
GAAAATAACATTTTATGATATATTACAATTTTATGAGTAATATTTATAAAAACAAAATATTCCTTTATACTTTATTAATGTAACATTTTCTCCCTTTGTCAAAAAAAAAATCCCAAATTTTAATTATGTTTGTAATTACTTTCAATCACCAGTCTAAATTTATTGATCTTGGATGATTTTTTAATAATATGTTAGATGTGTTAAAATTTTTAATTTTTTGTTATTTAAGAATCACTTATAATGTAATTGATAATTTCTTTTCAACACCAATTGTTGCTTACACCTTTTCATTTTTGTATAAATAGCATTGTTAAATTATATTTTTTATCAGTTGACAATGCTCGCAATAAGCGCAACCGGTCCTGACCTATTAAATAAGTGGAATAAAGTACAAAGGAATATTGTGTTTTTATTAATATAGTGCCTTTCCACCAAGTATTAACATTGAATACCCTAAAAGTGTTTTCGATGGATTCGGCGGTAACTTTGTGGAAGTTCGTTTTAATATAAAATAAAATAACTTTGATTAATCCACGTATTGTGTCACAGTTTGTAACACAATACGTGGAATAATCTAAGTTATTTTATTTAATACCCTAAAAATGATTTATGAGTAGGCTTTAAAGAAATATAAAAAAACTTTTTTTATTATTCATATCCGTTCCCAATGTGGACCATAAAGCATCTTAATTGAGGTATCTCAATATAAGTGTTTCTACGAGAACTGTTTGTTACTCAGTCGCTCAAACTCGCTTTTTAAAAGAGAGTAATTGGGATAGAAGGATAATGCCAGGAAAGGACTAGCTACGCTCAATTATTAAAGGATTGGAAGGGTGGAAAGAATTTTTTGAACATTACAAACACCTATGAATGTGTACAGAAATCGATAAATTAATCTAAAAAATGCTGTTCGTATTGGGATTCGAAACCGTGAGATCCATCACGAAAGCCCACAACTTTAACCGCTGCGCCATAGGACCATATGACATAATAAATATTTTGTATCTTTGTAAATCGTTCGACACCAGTTCAAGATTAATTAATCAAGTTAAGCAAATTAAAGTCCAAATTCGACATTGAACGCAGACCCATAAGCCACAACGAGTGACATTTTCAGATGACTGAATGATTTGGTGACGTAACCTATTTAAAATATATTTTATTTTTATTAGATAAGGAAACTGTGCGTAAAGATTGTTTGTTCAGAATTAAAATAAATAAAAGTATGAATATCATTTTTTTAATATTGATTTTTAGAAAGCTAGATTTTTTTTTATATGGCCAACTGTTTTTCTCTTCTGAATTAGTATGAAAAAGTTTGACTCGTCAATTAATTGTATAAAAACATATTGTTGTCCTTTTTTTATTAATATAAAATGAAAAAAATCGTTAAAAAGTTAGTGATGCAGAACAGACAAAATTCATGTTTTATAAATACAAAAAAAGATTTTTTTAAAAATATATTCAAAATACCACCCTGGTATACTGTAAAATTGGTTAAGAGACAACCGTTTTTGTAAATTTTATCTTTGCGCCTCAATCTCGCCTATAACAAATGAATCGTTGTCACATAGAACCACACCATAAAGCTTATCGCTCAATATTTTTGTTCAACCTTTTTTCAGTAAAAATATTTTGTAATGTCAGCTTGTGGCCCAGGATAGTGAGCTTTGTATTTTATCTCTCTAGTCACAGCATTATATTAATAATATTCTGATAGTCGACAATCCTCTCTAATTGCCGCAAAAGCATAACAACATAAATAATCATTGTTACGCGTCGTTATATTCAGTGGCTTACCAAAATATATTACGATTAACTTACTTATTTAAAAGTTTACCGATATTTTTCTTCTAAAATAGTAAATCTTTAGTAACTTTATTTTATTAAAATTAATGGTTTCATCATATTGAAAATTTTAGATAATTTGAAAAAAAAAAAAAATTAAATGACTTCCATGAACATGAAAAAATACGCCACGAATTAACAAATAGTTATATAGTTTGCATATAAATTATGTTTTTGCTAAAATTATACAACAAAACTGTCGAACATTTTTTTGTTTTTATCTATATCTTTTTATAAGCAAAATAAAAGCAGGGCTGTGGAGTCGTCAAGAAACAAGAAAACTCCGACTCCAACTCTGACCTTAGCTTAAAACACACTATTTTTTTAGAATTAGCAGCATACAGTGGCGACACTTTTGACCCTAGTGATTTGAATAAACGGTTTTTTTAAAACAGACTCGAAATTATTAGTTTTGTTCGATTCCGACTCTAGTTAAAACTGCCAAACTTCACAGCTCCGTGCAGTTCTGTAACGGACCAGGTTTTTTTGTTGTTGATCGTTATTGCGTTATGGAAGGCGGCCGTGACACAGTGGTAGAACAATCAACAACTTCACAGCTCCGTGCAGCTCTGTAACGGACCAGGTTTTTTTTGTTGATCGTTATTGCGTTATGGAAGGCGGCCGTGACACAGTGGTAGAACAATCAACAACCACTTTTTACAACTTACGAGATATAAAATAAAATAACTTATTGACTGCACTCGTGTATTTCCAGTATTAAAAAAAATTGTTGACGACTAGCTGACAATGCTATATATTGATGAGTTATTTAGAAGTCATATCATGTATCCTAAGTTTCTAGTGTTGACGATGATATGTAGCATAGGCATGAATATTTTACTAATCAAAGTCCATGTGTCATATATTATGTCGGCTCCTGTCACGTGGCTTATTAGTTGGCAAGATAAAAATAATTTTATTTTCTTTCAAAAATAGTATTTTTAGCTTTATTTATTTCTGATGTTTTTCTCTCTTCGAGACGGCTTCGGGTGACTTTTAGCTGTAATAAGAAATATATTTTTTACAGTAGCAATTTACACCAAATAATATTTGCAATAATAAAGTTACGTGTGCATGTCGTTTACCAATCTTTAATAAAATATTTCTTAAAGAATTGATGATTAAAGGTATGTTGTTTAGTTTATAATTTATCTAAGAAACTATAATTTATGTCACAATTACATTTAGTTGATGTTATAATGAGTGGTTTTGTTACACAAAACGATAGAATTTTTGTATGACATCATTAATCTATATACTGGTGAAATATCTTAGATTATAAATTAAGCCGAGGGCTCACAATGGATTTAATTTAGAATGTAGAGGAAAGAAAACCTTGAAATATGATAATTTCTAAAAGTAGAATGCTCGTTAACATAAAAGCTTTGTGATGTTAATGCATAAATTGCTAATGGTGTCTAGATTAGGGTATCCAATCCCGGAGCCATTTTGTAATCCCGGGATTTCGGGATTGATTAATTTTCAATCCCGGGATTGGACACTTAACGTGAAATCGTGTATAATTTGAAAGTTTTGGTGAGTCATTTTTTTTTCAGCTCACCGAGAAATTTGAAATCCTCAATTCGCAATACTTTTCCCCAGATTATCACCATAACTCGTTTTTTTTCTAGCTCACCGAGGAATTTGAAATTCTCAATACCCTATACTTTTTCCCCAAATTATCTCCATAACTCGTTTTTTTTTTAGCTCTTCCAATTCGAAAATCCAATTTTCGGGATTTGCACAAAATTTCTCAATCCCGAAATCCCGGAATCGCGACCATGTCAATCTCGGAATTTCGTATCAGAAAATTGGACGGGATCCCGGGATTGGATGCCTTAGTCTGGATGTCTCGTTTGAGGAAACGAGAAAACGTAATAAAACATAATGAAATGTAATTAAATAAAGTGTAAGCCAGTAAGTACGCCGCTGAAATCGTACTAAAAGACTTGCGTGATCGTTATTATATGTCCTATGCACAGTTCTATCTGATTATTAAATTCTAAATTATTACAACTATAACTAAATTATTTAAATCTCATAATCAACTTTCTTGTTTGTGGTGTGCTTTATGGCTTTTAAAATTCAACGCTCATATAAATAATAATTATATTCTCCCAGCCAGGCCACAAAGAGATTTATGAAAATTTCGGAAATAATACAATTCGTACATTATCAATTATTTCCTAATTGTTGAATTCAATAAACTAAATAATTTAGAATTTCAGAATCAGTTTTGATATAATCTATAAAAAGTCATATATATCCACACAGTAAATAGAATATTATGAAAGTGAAGTTTTATACAAATATAGAGTTTATCAATTTAAAAAAAGTACTCTTATTTAATAGCCCACAATCAGATTTCTCAAACGTTTTTTGGACACTTAAAAATACTATGAATTTTGTTCGAACAACAAAGTTACAAAGAAACACGGATTGGTGAAAAAATATATGTTAAAAATATTAGCTAATATGAAGAATTTCAATAAGTCATTGCAATATTGTGTTATTTCAATTTTGTTGATTATTGATTTAAAATCATATTAGATATTGTTTCAAGTAAATAAGCATACGTTAATACGAACACCGCTTAAGCAAGCATAACGCCATTTGCCATATTACACAATGGGTCACTGTGTTTGTAAGTGAATTACATAATACGTAACCACAGGATCATTTATCAAGTATATTTTTTCTTTTTAAAGTTAAGACAGCACGCATAGAATTAAATGACCTATTGTGTATAACCAAACACATTTAAAAATATTATTGTAGAAACGTTATAATGTTTTTATCTTCATTTTCCTCATCTTCAACTTATGTTTTCAATAAGCATATGTTTTTAAATAAAAAAAAATGTTCCCAATTTGCGGACTTATTTTTAAGCATTTCAACAGATTTTTTTTATAAGTATTGCGTATACAAATTACTTGCTGAACTCTTGTTTTCAGAAATGGTTTGTTCCAGTAAAAAAGTTATATACAGACAGTGGGTTGCATAGTCTAAGATGACAAATTTTTAATTTAAAATTCAATAATTCTGTTTTTTTTAACCATGTCCGCTCCTAATCTCAAGCATGTGGACTCTTAATGAAGTTTATCTAAATAGAAAAGTTTCTTTGAGAAGTGCTTGTAATTCAGTCGCACAACCTGGCTTAGAGAATACAAATATAAGGATGGGGGTAGGACAGGTCTAGTCATGATCTCATCGCTCTTATTATGCCTCGTTTTTACGAAAAGAGGAATTCAAGACATCACATACATCCATGCCTTCGAACAGAAATAAATATATAAATTGATTAAACACCAGTGTATAAGTCTCCGTGCACTTCAAGGTTGTGGATATTTCATAATTTTCATATGGCCCAAAATCATCAAAACACGTTTTTTGTGTCTCCTGTAAAATTTGTTATGTGTAGGTTACATCCTTTTTCCTTCCCACAGTCGATATGATAAACATGTGAAAAAAAATGAATATTATTTGAAGACTAACTGAAACAGTGGACAGTGATAGAAGCAGTAGTAGCCAGTCAATGTGGCATTAGATCAATGCACCCCTTGTATACGCAAGGGCGGTTATATTTCATAAAATAATATTCACACATAACATTTATACCATTCACTCATTTTAAATTATTCTTGTTATTATTGTCTATAATGAATATTTTATAACATTTTATTAAATTTTATTTTAGGCAATAAATACATGAAGAATTTAAAATGAGTGAATGGTCAAAATGCTATGTTTGAATATTATTTCATGACATATAACCACCCTTGAATATAAAATGGATGCATTGATCCAATACCGCATTGACCAGCCGCCACTGGATAGAAGTATTAAAAAATGTAACTAAGAATCTTGCGAACTCAATGAAAAATCAACGCTCGGAGTAAGCGTTTACCACTCGGTTAATAAACCATATGTTTAATTAAAAGTATATGTTTCAAAATCAATTAACTATCTTTACTTGTGCTTGGAATTAAAACAATAAAACACAGATCTAAGACATAATTACAATCGGCGAAAATTAGATTAAGAGTGCACATAGGTCTACGCACCTCGTGTAAAATCACTACAATCTTTTACCACTTGGTATCTTATATTTGTATAAAATAATATTATAATCAGTGAGTGTGAATATGTTGCAATATGTTTTTCTCTTGGCACCATGCGGAGAATTTTATGTGTTTTGTTCCTTTTAGTGGAAAAAATACAAGGTAGTCCATTAATCAATAAATTTATATTTAACACAATTTATAATGTGTTAGATTTGTCTAACCGTATTGGATATTGATCATCATTATATTTAACTTTCGTGTTTTTTTAAATTAGATGTATAATTCCTCTTAATAAATTGAAGATTTCAAAATTATAGTATGTGTTAAATTATGTATATAATATTTTTATTACGAAATATTTGAAGCATTAAAAATGCACACAATATTAACTATGTTTTTTGAGCATTGTACTTTTTTATTGTTATTTAAAAAAACAAATATATAATTAAAATTCTGATGAAGATTTGTTGAAAATTGTTCAGGGTCATAATGCTTACTTGCTGAAAGACACTAACTAATCCATGTATATAAATATTACATGCATAATTTTTCGGTTTCGTTTTCTTATATTGCTTAAATATAGTAGAATCTATATATTAATAGTCGTTAATGTCCGTCCGTCCGTCCGTCCGTCTGTAAATTGTCCCCGATTTCCCCTTCCCCTCCTCCGCCCCAGCCACGCTGTCAACATTTTTTTATTCATACTAAAGAGATACTTTTTTCGTTTGTATATTATGGTCGCGATTTCGCCTTTTCGATGACGTCAAGAAAGACGGTCCCCCTCCCCCCCATCCTGCCCCGCTGTCGTCATTAATTCATTTCTTCATTTTTCTCTGACGTCATGAGTGAATTTTTGAAATCATGACATTTTTATTTTATTATGTGTAAAAACAATTAATTTTCAAAAAATATTCTGTCAAGCTGTGGGATTCGATACCATGCCCCAATTTTCATGCGCGACGTTCGGACACCTAAACCACTGCTCCACAAGTCCAGTTGATGGTTACGAAAAAAAAACTCTATTTAAAGTTTTAGTTAACTAATAATGACATCTGTGGGTGAAATCTTGCACTAAACGAATTTGACCGTTCTGCAGCGTTTTGAGAGGCTATATAAGGCTGCTCAATTAAATATAATAATTTAATATATAATAATTTGATTAACTATTTATTTATATATATACGAAAAATGGTTGTTAGCAAGCTTAAACATTATTCCAAATATTAAATAATTTACGAGGTCTATTTCTGCTAATACGAAAAATAGTTGTTAGCAAACTTAAACATTATTCCAAAAATTAAGTAAATAACAAGGACTATTTTTGCTACTATGAAAAATGGTTGTTAGCAAACTTAAACATTATTCCAAAAATTCAATAATTTACGAGGTCTATTTCTGCTAATACGAAAAATAATTGTTAGCAAACTTAAACATTATTCCAAAAATTAAGTAATTTACAAGGACTATTTTTGCTACTATGAAAAATGGTTGTTAGCAAACTTAAACATTATTCCAAAAATTCAATAATTTACGAGGTCTATTTCTGCTAATACGAAAAATAATTGTTAGCAAACTTAAACATTATTCCAAAAATTAAGTAATTTACAAGGACTATTTTTGCTACTATGAAAAATGGTTGTTAGCAAACTTAAACATTATTCCAAAAATTCAATAATTTACGAGGTCTATTTCTGCTAATACGAAAAATAATTGTTAGCAAACTTAAACATTATTCCAAAAATTAAGTAATTTACAAGGACTATTTTTGCTACTATGAAAAATGGTTGTTAGCAAACTTAAACATTATTCCAAAAATTCAATAATTTACGAGGTCTATTTCTGCTAATACGAAAAATAATTGTTAGCAAACTTAAACATTATTCCAAAAATTAAGTAATTTACAAGGACTATTTTTGCTACTATGAAAAATGGTTGTTAGCAAACTTAAACATTATTCCAAAAATTCAATAATTTACGAGGTCTATTTCTGCTAATACGAAAAATAATTGTTAGCAAACTTAAACATTATTCCAAAAATTAAGTAATTTACAAGGACTATTTTTGCTACTATGAAAAATGGTTGTTAGCAAACTTAAACATTATTCCAAAAATTCAATAATTTACGAGGTCTATTTCTGCTAATACGAAAAATAATTGTTAGCAAACTTAAACATTATTCCAAAAATTAAGTAATTTACAAGGACTATTTTTGCTACTATGAAAAATAATTGTTAGCAAACTAGAAATTAAATAATTTACGAGGTCTATTTCTGCTAATAGGAAAAATAATTGTTAGCAAACTTAAACATTATTCCAAAAATTAAGTAATTTACAAGGACTATTTTTGCTACTATGAAAAATGGTTGTTAGCAAACTTAAACATTATTCCAAAAATTAAATAATTTACGAGGTCTATTTCTGCTAATACGAAAAATAATTGTTAGCAAACTTAAACATTATTCCAAAAATTAAGTAATTTACAAGGACTATTTTTGCTACTATGAAAAATGGTTGTTAGCAAACTTAAACATTATTCCAAAAATTCAATAATTTACGAGGTCTATTTCTGCTAATACGAAAAATAATTGTTAGCAAACTTAAACATTATTCCAAAAATTAAGTAATTTACAAGGACTATTTTTGCTACTATGAAAAATAATTGTTAGCAAACTTAAAAATTATACCAAAAATAAAATAATTTACTAAATAGGAAAAATAATTGTTAGCAAACTTACGAGAAATTAAATAATTTACGAGGTCTATTTCTGCTAATAGGAAAAATAATTGTTAGCAAACTTAAACATTATTCCAAAAATTAAGTAATTTACAAGGACTATTTTTGCTACTATGAAAAATGGTTGTTAGCAAACTTAAACATTATTCCAAAAATTCAATAATTTACGAGGTCTATTTCTGCTAATACGAAAAATAATTGTTAGCAAACTTAAACATTATTCCAAAAATTAAGTAATTTACAAGGACTATTTTTGCTACTATGAAAAATGGTTGTTAGCAAACTTAAACATTATTCCAAAAATTCAATAATTTACGAGGTCTATTTCTGCTAATAGGAAAAATAATTGTTAGCAAACTTAAACATTATTCCAAAAATTAAGTAATTTACAAGGACTATTTTTGCTACTATGAAAAATGGTTGTTAGCAAACTTAAACATTATTCCAAAAATTCAATAATTTACGAGGTCTATTTCTGCTAATACGAAAAATAATTGTTAGCAAACTTTAACATTATTCCAAAAATTAAGTAATTTACAAGGACTATTTTTGCTACTATGAAAAATGGTTGTTAGCAAACTTAAACATTATTCCAAAAATTCAATAATTTACGAGGTCTATTTCTGCTAATACGAAAAATAATTGTTAGCAAACTTAAACATTATTCCAAAAATTAAGTAATTTACAAGGACTATTTTTGCTACTATGAAAAATAATTGTTAGCAAACTTAAAAATTATACCAAAAATAAAATAATTTACTAAATAGGAAAAATAATTGTTAGCAAACTTACGAGAAATTAAATAATTTACGAGGTCTATTTCTGCTAATAGGAAAAATAATTGTTAGCAAACTTAAACATTATTCCAAAAATTAAGTAATTTACAAGGACTATTTTTGCTACTATGAAAAATGGTTGTTAGCAAACTTAAACATTATTCCAAAAATTAAATAATTTACGAGGTCTATTTCTGCTAATACGAAAAATAATTGTTAGCAAACTTAAACATTATTCCAAAAATTAATTAATTTACAAGGACTATTTTTGCTACTATGAAAAATGGTTGTTAGCAAACTTAAACATTATTCCAAAAATTCAATAATTTACGAGGTCTATTTCTGCTAATACGAAAAATAATTGTTAGCAAACTTAAACATTATTCCAAAAATTAAGTAATTTACAAGGACTATTTTTGCTACTATGAAAAATAATTGTTAGCAAACTTAAACATTATTCCAAAAATTAAATAATTTACGAGGTCTATTTCTGCTAATAGGAAAAATAATTGTTAGCAAACTTAAACATTATTCCAAAAATTAAGTAATTTACAAGGACTATTTTTGCTACTATGAAAAATGGTTGTTAGCAAACTTAAACATTATTCCAAAAATTAAATAATTTACGAGGTCTATTTCTGCTAATACGAAAAATAATTGTTAGCAAACTTAAACATTATTCCAAAAATTAATTAATTTACAAGGACTATTTTTGCTACTATGAAAAATGGTTGTTAGCAAACTTAAACATTATTCCAAAAATTCAATAATTTACGAGGTCTATTTCTGCTAATAGGAAAAATAATTGTTAGCAAACTTAAACATTATTCCAAAAATTGAGTAATTTACAAGGACTATTTTTGCTACTATGAAAAATGGTTGTTAGCAAACTTAAACATTATTTCAAAAATTCAATAATTTACGAGGTCTATTTCTGCTAATAGGAAAAATAATTGTTAGCAAACTTAAACATTATTCCAAAAATTAAGTAATTTACAAGGACTATTTTTGCTACTATGAAAAATGGTTGTTAGCAAACTTAAACATTATTCCAAAAATTAAATAATTTACGAGGTCTATTTCTGCTAATAGGAAAAATAATTGTTAGCAAACTTAAACATTATTCCAAAAATTAAGTAATTTACAAGGACTATTTTTGCTACTATGAAAAATGGTTGTTAGCAAACTTAAACATTATTCCAAAAATTCAATAATTTACGAGGTCTATTTCTGCTAATACGAAAAATAATTGTTAGCAAACTTAAACATTATTCCAAAAATTAAGTAATTTACAAGGACTATTTTTGTTACTATGAAAAATGGTTGTTAGCAAACTTAAACATTATTCCAAAAATTAAATAATTTACGAGGTCTATTTCTGCTTCTACGAAAAATGGTTGTTAGCAAACTTAAATATTATTTCAAAAATTAAGTAATTTACAAGGACTTTTTTTGTTACTACGAAAAATAGTTAACAAACTTAAACATTATTCCAAAAATTCAATAACTTACGAAATTTCTGCTATTACGAAAAATAGTTGTTGGCAAACTAGAACATGATTCCAAAAATAAATAATTTACAATTTAAATACTGCAGGGCAGGGCTGTCGATATACGCCCCCAGATATATTTCTTTTACTATCAGAATTTCTGGATTATTCAATAAATAGGTTAGTAATTTATTTTTGACGCCTGTAAATTTTCTGACTACTTAAAAATGCAACAAAAATCCCCCCGTTGAGGTCAACGGGCTTACAGCTAGTATAAATTTATTATCGTATAAGGAAACAAAACAGATAGTCGTTTTTATATTTTTAATATTAAAATAAATATATTCAATCAATAAAAAATTCACGAAACCATTTAATTTAATTTACTTATAAAACTTTGTTACAAATCTGGATCTATTTAATAAACGAATTTATTACGTTGAGCATCAATTCAAACGGTATTTAATATTTTGTAAAGTTTTTTTTTATTATATTTTACATAATACTATTTTTTAATCGCAGCGATTTTTTGAAAACGTTATATTACATATTCCAGTGATGGTGAATCTATGATATGTCAAGAAATTTTAAATGGCACGCACTCAATTTGGTGATATGCAAAGATTTTAAAACATCAAGTGGGCATAGAAGTTTACCGACTTGGGGTCCAAGCTTAAAAAATCGGAAGAAATGGATTGGATAGTGAAAATATTATCAAAACATACAAGGGCTTGAAACCGAATTCTCACCTTCCTTCTACGTGCATGGCTGATTTTCGGCGTTAAATAATATTATAACCAATTTAAAAAAAAAGAGAGATAAAGTGACTTAAATTTCACGTTCACTTCATTTGAATATTAATTTTAAAAACTTATGTTAGCAACGAAGAAGTAAAAATGTAAAGAATATTAATTGTCTTTGCTTTTTATTAAATAAATGTATTTATTATATAGTTTTCTTTTTTACTATAACTAAAAATATTAAATAAAACTAAGAGATATTTTTCTAAACGTGACACGACACCCGAGTTAATCTGGTTTTTTTTCACACAATTTTGATACACACAGTTTTCCATAACTGACCTAGCCATTCAAAAGAAGTATTTGATGTTAAGCAAGCCAAAAATTATTATGATCTTGAATACTTTATTGGTTTCAAAATACAGATTTGTGCGTTTAGAACATGTAAGTTAATTTTAAGCATGTTGTCAAAAGAATTCTTTAACGTGACCTCAGTTAAGCCGCCAAAAACAATATAGCGCTATGGCAACCAATCCTTTTCTATCCTCGCTCTGCCACTTGCCTCATTTGAATAAGTAATGATTATGCCTTACCGAACAGAATGGGCCAAGAAAATTATTGCCGGCGACAAACAGGGCCGCGGTTGGAGACTTTTTGTGACACATTTTTAATGATCACCCATTATAGCGCATTCGTCTTGAGTTCACCAATTGGGCGGTTCAAACTAATAGTATTTTATTTATAAATATCAAATCGAAAACGATGTTTTATATGTATTTTTTGAACGTTATCCGTTTGAAATGTGCAGCAAATCAAATCTTTATGCTACTCATATCGATAAAATATGTTTTAAGGTGCATCTTTTTAATATTATAGGTAGTTAAAGATTGTGCTAGTCGCTAAGAGTCCGATATCGGATGTCCTAGCTAGGACAGTGTTAGTAGTTAATTTTTACGACGGCATGCATGATTTCTGCGATAAAGTGGGAGTGACAAGTTTACTACTTTCTTACACCCTTAGACCAACCAAGTACAAGGCGAATTATTCATAACAATATTGACCAAGTAAGCGTCTACAAGCCTACAGATTTTTTTAGCAATTCAGTTCATTTGTACGTGTGTTTCATTCGATTCAACAACACTCGTCAAACACGCCAAAATCGTAAGTGAGGCTCGCTACAAGTATCGTCTCGGCTGAGGAAATGGAAACGGTTTCTATTTACTCGCTTATGCGAATCACTCGCCGGATCACTCGGTCAAATTCCGTGCGACACGCTTAGATTGTTTTGTAGATGACAAAATTTACTCTCTCAGATGAGTATGAATAGCTGGTTTAAATGAGACATTACTATTTTAAACATCGAAAAAAAGCGAATTGTGATTAACTGCAGCTTTGTTCGAAAGACTTCTTCATATAATAACGGTAGATATGATTTAAAATAAATTTCTTGCGTTCGTATTATTTAATTAAAATTGAGTGTCCCTACTATGGTATGCATAATTTGTGGTCTGGTTTTTTTCGTGAATAGGCGTTGATACCATATTCAAGAGAAATAAAGTCACATAACATACTGCTGAAGTATAGTCATAACTTAGCTCCCGTGGCTTCTAAACATTACCTTTTTTTAAACTGGCATTAGTCTGTGTTTGCATGTGACTTGTCTTAGAAAAAAAAATGTTTTATTTAAATACGATGAACAGGTATCGGGTAGTTTTGGTTATGCAAGTTGAAATATAAAACAGTTATAATTGCATTAGCATAAGAAACTTGAAAAAATTTACCATGCATCGATGTGATTTGAATTATTGACAAGTACCTGCCTCATTAATTACATATTATGCACACATTTTATTTAATTCATTTTGATTTATAGTAAAGCGCGCCGAGATAAATTGTCGTCCTTTAGTTTACGTCATATTATTTTTATATAGAATAAATTACATCGTATTAACCTTATTATAAGCTTAGTTTCCTTTCAAATAATTATACTGGTAGGCCAAGCGCGAAACCTTATCGCAGATTAGAAAAAAATATGACAACGATTAATTTTCTAAATTTATTGAAAAGATTTTAAAGAATAAAATATTTCACTTTTAAGATGTTTACTGTCAATACTTGGTGGAATATAATAAAAATAATAAATTATTTTTAATACTTTTTCCTCATAAAATTTTATTTTTCTTGTATTTTGCTACAATTTATTTGCTTAGTTGTAATACCAACTGTTTGTCATACCTTGTTTTTCTTACTTAACTTTTGTATAAATATCACTGTTTCATTGTATTTAAGATCAGTTGACAATGCTCACAATGAGCGAAACCGGTCCTGATCCAATAAGTTTTATGTGGGAAAAGTACTAAAAATGATTTTTTTTTATATAATAAAATATTTCTTTTTATTTATTAAATTATCATGGAAATTTTCTAATTTTGAGATATTTTTTGAGATGTCAGCGTTTTTTAAAAGAAGTATTTTTAGATAAGAAAAGCTTTCAATGGTTAATCGTTTTAAAAGCCCTCCACATTAAAGCACCGTTCTAGTCAGCATTAAAGTTACTGAAGTAGTACTGTATTAAACGAGTAATTACTTTCGTCATTACCACCAAGATATATGTTCAAACGCATGAAAGGTATCTTTTTTTTTAAAGTGTGAAAACCATTAGAGAACTACTTCTGTCACATAAGTGGCGCCCCTTAGGTCAACAAGACTTAGTTGATTGACGCTTGGTAGAGCTTTCCACAGATAATGATGCCTTTGGTTAAATGAGCACCCATCGTAGAGGCAGATGAGGCAGGCTTTGCGGGTCAGTGCGATCAAGTTTGGCCACTATCACACGGGGTCTGTCCTTGTACGGATATCGCCAATGGTGACAGCCTCCGTGGAAAGTGGGCAATTTAGAAATTAAGCGTTAGCATGAACGTGATGCTGTTTAAGACATTATATGGTGATTGTTCATCGAGTTTTTCACTCGCAAAACCTTAAGCGTTGAGACTATTGTATGGAATTTTCCTCTTGATTGGAAACAGTAAAATAGAAACTAAAATAAATCAATCAAAGCGCATACGTTAAAACACGTATAAACATCTCACATATCAAATAGAGTATTAAAAAATGTAACAAATACAAAATTAAGCGTTTTTTCCAATACTATCGTAAAGTATAATATTTAACTCTATTGGTGATGACAATTTCTATTGATAGATCACAGTAAGGTAAAAATTTTCAATATTAAATATTAGCACCTTATTGTCTTTAAATAATATTACATAAATTATTGCATCGCGTAGTTGATTTTATCGGGTTCTATGGCGCAGCTGTTAGCAAAGATGGCTTCCGTATCGAATCGGGTTCAAGTCCCAGTACGAGCAGCGGTTTTTCGTTTGATTTATCCATTTCTGTTCGAAGGCATGGGTGTTTGTGATGTAAAAGAATTCTCTTCCACCTTTCCGATACTTCAATAACTGGGCGTAGCGAGAGCGATCAATTAATCACAAGTCCACAAATTAGGCTTATTATTCCACCCCCTTACTAGTCGATTTCGGAAAAAAGAGGTTGAGTGACTGAATAACAAACAGTTGTTCTTAACATATTTTTTTATTGAAATACCTCCATTAGGATTATATTAAGAGGATATTAAAATTATGCTTCACAATGGGAGCAGACATTGATAAAATAAAATTAATAAAGGTCAGGACCGGTTCTGCTCATCACGCGCGTAATCAATTATTTGAATGCATATGTGATTTTGTACTGTTTCGAAATGAAAGAATACAGAAATTATATTTGTATTAAATGCAAATGCAGTGAACACAGGCAATATAGTCCGCGAGACAGGTTGATTCAATGACACCACCCGGCCGGTAAACATAGCCGTGAATGATAAATAGCAATCAAATAGAGGCGGGCTCTTATTTCAGTGGTATGACGTGAGAATTATTTTAAGCTATAAGTATTCTTTACTTATTTTTTTCCTGTTTACTTTTTTTACTCAGCTGCTTGGCATATATTTTTCGACGAGAGTAGATATAGCAGGATAGGAGTTATTTAATGATGAAAATGGATTCAAGCAAAATTTTAGACATCACAAACACTCTAACCTTCGAACAAAGATCAATAAATAAATTGGAAACAAATTTTGTTCATGGTAAGACTTGAATCTGTGAGATTTGTTATGGAAGATACAAACAAAAATCTCTTGCGCCATGGTCTAGACAAAACTGTGTATTCGAATGAGCACTAGAGAGCTGTGGATTTTTTTTAGAATAGAAAAAAAAAATAGTACACCATTTGCTTTATTTTGCGAATTTAATTTTAAAATAAATAAAACTCATACTTTTTATATTATTGTTGCAAGTGCATATTATATTTTACTATTAATTCCTTTTTTTATAAAATTACATATTTTAATTGTGGCGCGATTGCCAGTTGGTTATAATAAAATATTGCATAATTATTTTTTTATCAATATTTGTTCCCAATGTAGATAATATGGCCTCTTAATGGGGGTATCTCAACAGAAGTTTTTTTTGAAAGAACTACTTGTTACTCAACCTTTTGTTGTAGAGAATAAGGATAGAATGAATATAATAGGACAAGAAAGGACAGGACTAGTGGTTGGCTAATCACTTTCACTACACCTCGTTGTCTTTGGATTGGAGTGGTAAGGCAGGGGGATTTTAAGATATCACAAACATTCATGCCTTCAACATAAAATCGATAAATCGATTGAAAAAAATATTATTTTTACAGGGATTCGAACCTGTGAAGTTCGGCATAGAAACAAACAACGTTGACCACTGTGGCATATATCCAACTGATTGTATGAATACAACGACAAAAATATTATATTTCAAATTATTTGAAACGTCACTGACGAATAATTCGAATCTCGACAAACTTCTTCGTCACGATTGATTTGCTCCACACGGTTGTAATGAAAATGTAATTAGAACATTGGACCTCTATTTCGAGATAATTGTTTGCTTGCCAGATGACATAAAAATTCTGTCGGGTATTTTTTACTCAATTTAACCACTTTAACTAAACAGCTAAATGGAGAATTTATGTAACTGTCTTTTGATTGGCTGTAAGAACTGCCTTAATTTATATTTTATTATTAGATATAAATTGGAATTTAAGATCGAACCGTAAAAATATTTCACAAACTGACGACGTAAAAGTGTTTTTAATTTTTAAAACACGTACTAACACATTCAATGCTGTATTTAAATAAACAATAAATCTCTCGAACGACAAATTAATTCATTTTTTAACATAATTATGACAAATATGTTTCAGTATGTGTGAATTTTTTTCCATTTTGTAGATTTATACAAATATATATTTTACCTGTAAAAAAAATATATTTTGATTCGCGTATTTCACAAAAAATGAACTAAGTAATGTTTTCTATCTACAGATTGGCCTAATAAGAATTTATTGTCAAGATTTCACTAGTTTGTCCCAAAATTTATAAATTCTATCAAATTATATGGGACATTAAAAGGTGAAGTGAGCCAACTAGTAAAATGGTAAAACTTTTTTCTTGGACTTTCAAGTAAAATCACGTCTTTATTTGGTGTTTTGCTGGATTGCATATTTTTATTTTACGGAGATAACACCATTGTTATGTGTATTCACTGAGATAACTTCACTTTTACGATACTTTAAGACGTGTAAATTACAACGCATCTGACATTTTTTTTTCTAAAATACCACTTGGCTCATTTTAGCTCTAATGGGCCCATATAATGAAAAGTATTTGAAAGTTTCCAAGTAAACCTTAAATTAACTGTTTTGAATAAGGTTTTTCAGAGTAAATGCGAATTAATATTATCGAACTATTTATTATATTAGCGAGTTAAGATACAAATTTAAGATTTTTTTACTTTTTTCTCAAAATAAACTTGGTGGATTTACTAGTAGTCAAAGGCATTCGTACTGTTAGGTTGCAGTGACCAAAGATTTATAGATTCAAACGAACACTTTAGTTGTTTGAATTTAAAAATTACACTAAAAGAAGTTTATGTCTTCATTTCCTATTATCTATCCGATCTTAAAAACAGGTCATACAGAATTAAATTGCTAACTACTGGTTCTTTTCTTGCTTATCCAATTATATCCGAAACTGAATGACAAGTTTATGTAATATTGTTTGCTTTTGAAATACTTCATTAGGAGTTCATATACTAAGTATGGGTAATGAATATATCGTACATCCAGTACAAGACTAACGTAAGTCAAAATTGTCAATTGTTGGTAAAGT
Source organism: Himalopsyche anomala (assembly GCA_031772345.1). NCBI lineage: Eukaryota > Metazoa > Arthropoda > Insecta > Trichoptera > Rhyacophilidae > Himalopsyche > Himalopsyche anomala. The sequence goes on along the minus strand of CM062831.1, from coordinate 14,291,269 downwards.
GACTTTAAAATTTATTAACATTTTTATTATTGAGTGTGAAAATAAAATGAAAATTAAATTATGTATTTTTTTTTTCTTATTTATAAGAATGCATCTATAATATTTAATAAATATTTAAAAAAATACTTTGGTGGTAATATTTTTACTTTTAAGACTAACGATAGTCTTGCAATGGTTTGTGTTAAAGGATTGGAAGACAAATTAAGTAGTTTTGTATGAAAAATGTATTCAAGTTTTATATAAAAACAGCTCTATTCTACATTATTACAATTTAATATTATAAATGTATATGTTTATTAATGAAATAAAACAGTTATAAGTAAATTAATTAATGACAGTAAATACATTTTAATAATATATAAAAAAGCTTTATGTATGAAATACTTAGGGACTTACATATTTCCCGTCAAAGATACATACATTTCAAAAAACATGATTTTCATTTTCACCAATAATATTTCTAAAATATAAATGCTCTAATTTGAAAGAAGAAATCTGCATAGATACGCTTGTTAATGTTTACCTTATGTTCATTATGATTTTTTTACTAATATTTTTTCTCGTCATCAATATAGTGTTGTCATCCCTGGACTATTAATCAACGCCATCGATGTGGCAGCGATACCACCTTAGTTGGCTTGTAAAAGTCTTTGATAATAAATAACGAGTTGCCATTATTTATATCATCTAGATCAGGGATCATAAAACCATATGTTTATAAATAATGCTACAGCGAAAATAAAACATAATTGAATATATATTACGGTATGACCGTAAAGATAAAGTTTACTTTATGTCTCATAAAAGGTCGGATAGAATTTAAAATAGGGTTGATCAAACTTTTTAAATTCACGTACATTTTAGTAATTCAATAAATTAACGTTTCGCAAAGAATATATCCTTCAAAATTATAAGAATTTTATACAAAAAACAATCAAAACCAATATAAATGTCAGTTTATCTTATAATAATTAGACTATTGTAGACTTTTCAAATCATCATAATTTACCTGTAAATGAGAAGTTGAGAGACCGAGAAACAAATAAATTCTGTTGGAATAGACTAAGCGTGGGGAACCTGCGTGCCAATTCAATTCTGAAATTCTGTACATTTTTGATTTGAAAATCCTTGAAAGACCTAAAAAAAAAAGATCCCACGCTGCTAATTTGGGCAAATCCGTAAATTCTTGGGATTTTTTTATGTCAAAATCCTTGAAAAACCTTTGCGGCCTTTAGAGAAGAAAAGGTTCCCCACCCCTAGTATAGACTCTATTAGGATTATAAGTGTTGCAATTTTTTAGCGGACATGGTTATAAATTCAAAAAATCTTAAATGCATTCATAAGAATCAACCATAAAGTTTGAAATACATTGAACTCAAGCATCTTGATAACGGTCGAGTTTTGACAAATATTTCGCTAGTTGAATGGTTGAGACTACAGGTGAAAATATTGCTAGTATACACACAGCGGTGAGCGAACGATATTGGAATTTGTTCTTACAGTCACACCGTTGAGCAATTGTTTGGATACCCGAGGTGGTAATCTTTTCCGGGTAATAAATAATTTATATTTGTGATCATCGCCACGATTGACATTCATTTTAATGAAACGATCTCCACCGTAATAGTAAACTTTATGAACGTTGATCTAAATTTACAATACAAAGTCGTCAACCTGCTAGAGTTTCTCGGTTACATTGCAAAACTAAGGCTGAGTAGAAAGTTAGACGATTTATACAACGAAATTTAAAATATTAAAAACAAAAATAAATTTTAATACCATTGATTCATCAATGCACGCTTATATTATTATATAAATATGGATTTACAATACAGATTTTTAACAGTGTTTGTTCTACAAAAACTTAATTGTCGTTTTACGTTTCATTTTTTTTATCCATATCCACTCACAGTGTGAATGAGAATATGACCTGATAATGAAGGTATCTCAACAGATTTTTTTTACGATAACTGTTTCTTACTCAATCACTCAACCTCTCTTTTATCAAAGAGAGTAGAAGGGATAGAAATATAAGGGTAGGGCTATTGACTAACTAACCGCTCTCACTTTGCCCGGTTATTAGGAATCGGAAAGGGATGGAGGGGATTTTTAGACATCACAAACACCCATGCCTTCGAACAGAAATCGATCGAAAAAATGGTGCTCGTACTAGGACTCGAAATCGTGAGATCCAGCATGGAAGCCCACAATGTTAAACGCTGCGTCATAGGACCTGACGTTTCACTGTAGAAAGGGTAAAATGATATTAACAATAAAAGGAAAGAAATTTGACAACAGTAAACAAATTTTTCGTGCCTCTTTTACTGTTCTAATGTTTCTATCTTTGTTACGTAACACAATAATGAAATCGTGGGTGTAGCTTTCAAAGCGAGAGCGAGAGGCTTACAACTACTCCTTGTCTAACCAATTCCATAATATATTTCAAATACATGACCAGTGCCGGAGCGAGGTTATTTGGCGCCCTAGGCAACGGTTATTGGCGCGCCTAAAAACAAATCGTCTTTTTTTGTCGAAATAATGGAAAAAAAATCGATATCATTAGAAATATTTTTTTTCATTTACCCATGTCTAATAATATTTACTAATAGAGGTACCTCAATAGAAGTGTTTCTACGTGAACTGTTACTCAGTCGCTCAATACCTCATTTTTGAATCATATAGAATACGATACATAATTATAAAGAACAAAATAAAATAAAACGTACCATTATTTATTATTATTAGAATATACAAAAATAGTTTGAATACTCCATTTATGCGCCCCTTAGTGGTTTGCGCCCTAGGTGGTTGCTTATTTTGCCTGTATGGTGGCGCTGGCTCTGTACATGACTAAGCATTTGCACTTTTTAGTATTTTTTTACCACTCAAACAAACAAATTATTTTGTTTAAATACTCAATACAACGTGATTTAACTTTAACTTGAATGCAAAAAAATCACTATGAAAATAATATGAAATATTCATGAGTGAAAATTAAGTATTTTTTTTTAGTGGCTAAATGATCGTTACATCATTTGTTTTTGTTTTCTTCTCAAAATTATTTCAACTCACAAACAAGCAAACAACTATTTAACCAAAATTTATGTGTTATCTATCTCTACCCTCACAATTTAAAATCAGTCTTAAAATATGTTTTTAAATTTATTGAGATTTTTAATTAAATAATAATGTGCACATTCTGATCATAATATAATATTATTTTATTCGAGCGTTGTTTATTAAAATAAAATTTGTAATATGAATTATTTATATTTAATATACTCTCATAAATATGAAGAAGTATTTTTTTTATAAATAGATAAAAATTTTGGTCGCGATGAAATATTGCGGTATGTCAAAAAATAAAACAAGTTTATTTTGCAAAAATTTAGCAATAAATCAAAAGGGTTGTGAGTTCATATTTTTAACATAACAATGACGGCAACCTTTTAATTGTATCATTGTATCCTTTATTGAAAGGATATGATATGTCCTTTTGGCGCGGATATAACTTGATTATTGAGGATTCTCGCTATTATTTTATTTTTATTTTGAAGTGTGTGCTATATATCACAACATTTTCATTATGCTGCCATGAATACAAAGGTCGGTATGTTACATTTACCGGGGTTAAAGTTGTTATTTGAAATATTAGTCCCTATTTTTAACAAAAAAAGTATAGAGCCAGTAAATGCATGTATTATTTTGAGATAGCTTTTAAATCAGTTTGACACCTTCATATGATCGTATGATAAATAGTTCTTCGCGTATCTATCAAATATTTAAAATTCATTAAAAAAATCATATTCTTTTTCTCGTGGAACATATACGATTGAATTTGAGTGGACTTTCTTGTGTCAATCCTTTCGTCATTGACTAATGTTGAATTTATCGTGAGTATGCTGATTCTTTCAATTTTATTTTGCATAGATTTTTAGAATGATTTAAATTGATGAAAATTTTAAAATCATGAACAGATTTTTTTTACTTTAAACATTGTTTTACAGGAATTTACCGACATTAGGATCCTGTAGGTTCCAATACGTTTAATTCAGTTTCGCTTTCATCTACTCGGGCGCTTGTAAATCATATTTGTTTAGCTTAGTTTATAGCATTAAGCTAAAAATGATAATGGCTAAGTTGTCAACAGTTTTTACATAAAAATGACATATATAAAAAAGATGAGGCATTTATAAACAAAAATTTAGAATTCTATACTTAAATTAAACATTCAAAAAACAAGATTTAGACATATTTTCTTACCTGCTTACAGATTGATACATTCAAAAAGCAATGCAGTCAATGAAACGGTTTACTAGCCCATTCATTTTTTTCTTATATTTTTATATGACGGCAAAAAAAATAAGTTTTATTCGTTCATACGTTTCATTCCCGTGACTAATCAACAAGAACTGTATCAGAAATGTTTCTTTATCTTCGACATTAAAGCTTTAACCCTCTTAAACAATTTGATACACCAGAACATAAATTGTGGTTTGTGATACCTTTGCATTCGCCAATAAATAATTATGTAAGTTCTTACCCAAAGTCCTCATATTATTTATATTGACTTCATGTTAAACAATTCAAAGAGAATTTGAAAGAAATAATGTAAATTTAATTCGGGCAATCGCAATTGTGATCGTTGTATAAAATGTACGGAGAGGTATCTATATAATGTGCCTTGGTGATTGATAATTTATGCATGTATTCTCGACATTATTTTGCCTAATATTAAAATTTAAAATTCCAAAAAATGTACTGCAATATACTTTACAGTTGTTAAAGATTATTAAAACAATATTCTTGATGGAAAGACAACTACACGCTGCCATAAAAAATACAAAAATAAAAACAAATCAATCATTTTGTAAGGATGCAACTTTTCAGAAACTTATATGTAAGGCAAGGCAATCCGTTATAATTTATATTGGAAATCATTTCGGTAAATTTCACTTAAGTATAAGCTTTAAAAAAACATAGCTGCGATATTGCGGAATGTAATTTGTCATTACCCACGTTTCGTGAATACTTTACACCACATAAATTTAACCAAAAAACGTCAGTAAGGTGTTTCCTTCGGGCTATAGTTACATCAGTGGTGTTCCAAGCTTCAAAATTGTTTTATATGGAAATAAAGATTTTATTACAAACATTAAAATAACGGATGAAAACATTAATACGATTTTTTAAAGTTAATTATTATTATTTAAGTAAGTATGATAGTATAATAACAATCGTTTGAGAGTTATTTTTCATCAAGTAAATGGCTGTTAAAAATGCCATCAAATAGTCGAATATAAAAGATAATATTTTCTTATTATATTTCGTCAGGTCCATAGCCGAATGGTATATGTCGTTAGCTATGGTTACGGCACGTAAAGTTTTTATAAATTGGTTTTTCAGTCAATGTATGTATTTGAATGTATAGATGTTTTTGATTCCATCCTACCTATACGGTCTTGAAAACTATCTATCACACTTATGTATACGTACAGTGGTCATATTTTATTTCATCAAGTAAATGATCATGTTTAAAAGTTTCTTACCTTTTTCGTGCCTTCAAATATATCTCAGTCTCTAGTTGTTTTATTCAAATGTCTCGAGAACCGAGACTAGCAAAAAGCATAAATTTCTCGGGAATTTATTGGGTTTTCTCAACGCAAAATCCCTTGGCGCATGCCTCATTTTTTATTAACCAATTTAAAATTGTAACCCACATCAACTTTCCACCTAGATCATGCGTTGTAATATAATATTTGTTTTTTTTTGTTTGAAGACAAACTATAATGTTTTATTGCAGACTGTAAAACACGCTCACTTAAAATAAAATTTAGTCAAACTGCTTTTTAATTTGGGCCGATTGTTTTTCGAGGCCTTCAATTATTATATGGCTAATTAAATAAGTATTGCAATAATCTGTAGATGTACACGATTACTTTGGTAAGATACGTTACTGGCTTAATATGTACTAACGATAACTTGAATGGGTGTCGTGTAATATTTCAAATTTGGTTTTGGGGGGCAATCATATGCAAGTTTTATTTGCGGTGCAAATCAACTACCTCCTTGAGTGATTATTTAACCGTCAGCCATCTGACAAACGTTCATCACATTCAAGTGAGATTTTCACATTGCAAAGACTACATCTTCGTCGGAGCAATTACCGTGTATTTATCCGGAGCACGGTGAGCGCTTCCAACTGTCGACTCTCGGATAGCTATATCACGAAGAAAATTACACGTTATGTTTGCTTTTTTGTAAATGCCAAAAACAATGTATTTTTACATCTTGTTAGCGAGCGGTTCAGATATTATTTTTAATATAGACTTAATTGGATTTAATTTAAAAAAAAAATTGTACTTTTATGTCTTATTCAATATTTAAAAAAATAATCAACACGGCCTAGAATACATAGAAAAATAATATTAAAATAATGGTAAGAAAAAAGTGTCTAATCCTTGCACAGTGGTCAACGTCGTTGATTTTAATGAGTGTTTCTGATTTTTGAAAAAATCCCGAATATAACAGTGTGTAATAAGAGTGATTTGTTAAACAAAAAGTATTGTCCTTGCTTTATCCTTTTATCCCAACGTTATTTGAAAATGATAGTTAAAGAAACTGAGTAAAAAACAGTTCTTTTAGAAAAAGTTCCGTTGATATACTACCATTAGTATAACTCCACATTAAAAACAGGCATGGATAAAAAAATATATTTTAGATAAGGTGATGTAATCATTATTTAATAATGTTTTTATTGTATAATTAACTTTTATTTTCTTAATACAAACTGAAAAATTATTTAATATTTGTCTTTAGGACGTAATGTCAGATGGCAAAAATATTTTTGTATTGATTGTTTTCAATAAGTAAATTTAAGGACAAACATTTACGCAAGACGATAAAATCTCGATTGAGCAAATACAAGTAAAAGTTGTTATTCATATAGCTTTTGTTATAAAGTGGTTGCATATCTTATTTTTGTTCAGTGTAGGTATTTCCGAATATTCTATACAACGTATACATTCTAATTAAAGACTTTTTAGAGTAAGTAAAACAACTGTAATTATTTGACAAAATGATGTAGTTACTACAAAGACAACAATTTCATTGATATGATTTTAAGAGTTTTGTAAGATTGAATTAAAAAATCAATTCATTTATTATTTATATACTGCACTGAATGGGCGAAACAATCAAAGATTTAGTACACAGATTTCTGAGAAACCAAATATATTTTTTGAGATGTATTTTCCTCATATATAATAAAACATACAAATTAATAAACAAAATAATTAAAATACACGATAAGTATCTGCTTTTTTCATAAACATGACCTCTTTTCATCATATTTGATAGGTTAACGGGCCAAAAAATGTATCATTAACGGCCGTTATTATTATTGTATTTACAAAAAGTCTCACGTCTTCTTCTCCAAATGGAAGGTGTTATGATGAAAAACAGAAACATTGCTGGATGGATGGGGTGTCACTAAGGTCGCCAGATTTCTTGCAAGTCAATCCGGGACATTTTCCCGATTTGCTGTCTTTCGAATCCAAAAACCCAGGAATTTACCGATTTGAGAGCTCGAACTACCAGAGTGAATCGTTTTGTTTAGCTCTTCCGAGACTTTCGAATAAAAAAACCCAGGAGTTAGTAAGTTAAAAAGTTTTCTCTAAATTTCCGGGACAATTAAGTACTCATCTAAGATACGGGACAGCGATTCCAATTCCGGGACTATCCCGGCCAATCCGGGACTTGTCACAGGACTTACGGTGCTACAGATCAGTTGTTGTTATAGAAAGAACCAGGATCGAGTTAAAAGAAGGATACTAATTAAGAGTGTTAATATTATTATTGTAAATAGATTCAAATAAAATCTCCAAATTTGTATAGTAGTAGTACTTTTGTTATAGATTAAAAGTAAATATCTCTGTAAAGAAGTTATATTAAATGTTTATGTTTTCAATTGCAATACTATTGATACCGTTAGAAAAAATCTTCCCTAGCTTAAGACTGTCAATAAATGAAGTCACCATTAAATAAATGACAAATTGCAGTGAATTTATTTTGAAAAAAAATCCATTCTTCTCTTATTTAGGAAAGGTTGACTATTCGATAATAGATAAGTAATTGAAAAAAAAGCGGGCACTCAATAAACTTCTCCGCATCAGCAGCTAACCGAGATCAAAAGAGAAATAATGACTTGATGCATTGTGTTTGAAGATAAATAATAAGTATAGAAGCGCATTATGCTCTAGAAGCCCGACTTAAAAAAGCGGCCTACAATTGAAAGTGAAAAGACATTACGAAAAAGATAAATTGTAGTATTGCGAGTACAAAACGTTCAGGTAAAAGATTTATAAAGATACTTGAGCGTCACAGATAACATCGCAATAAAACAGATACAAACGTGCAGTAGGTATTAAACACGACATTTAATTATTTTTTTTATTTAAAAATAATTAGTACGTTATCTTCGTGTCTTCAAGCAAACTAAAAAAAAATTAAGGTTTCAACTGAAAGTGATTGGTGGAATTTCAATATTAAATTTGAATCGTTCAAATTATATACATTCTCACAAGTTTTGTCACTAACGACCGGCCAGTTCAAGTTTATCCGTGCACTTGAGCATCTAAAGATGCCGAAAGGCGAAACACGGATCGTTAGTGACAAAACTTGTGTGAATGTACATAATTTGAACGATTCAAATTTAAACTGAAGAATGGTTATGTACTCGTAAATTTGTTACAATTTCTTTGGATGAACAAATTTACCAAATTTTGTGAGTATGAATTATCATAGAAATTACTATGCTGATTTATTTAACGAATCGAGCCGCACTTCTCTCAAATAAAACTGCTTTCTTAAATATATAGAAGTTTTCATTAATCATAGAGTTTTTCACCTCACATTTGATGTCATCCAATTTACATGAACATAAAATGTGTGGCTACAGAAATGTTAATTTTAAAAATCTAAAATTGCATTGCTTGACCATTTTAAATCTAATAATAAGTCCACAGTGTTTTTTAATTACTTAAAAAGGCTTTGCTTATAAAGCAATCCGTCGCAAAAATGTAATTAAATATAATTATTGTGATAGCGAACTCATTATTATAAATAGTAAAATTAAATGTGTTAATAGATAATTCAGCTTTTCTAAATCAAACTATACCCACCTCACATTGTTGCTACAAAGTTGACAGAAATAAATCGGTTCGGTAGACACATTCATTGAACGAGTGCATAGAAAAAAACCGTGCGGTATGTCTCTAGAGTTGCAGTGTTGCACTCTAAGAAAAATGCATTTTTTGAACTCAGCTGAGTAAACCGACTAACGGTTTGTTTCTTACTCACACAAGCTTCTGTTAATAATCGTTTTGTGAGCTTTTTAACCCTTTGTATGTAATCAACATCGTAGCATTGTAAAGAGGCACTCGTGGCGTACGTCAAGCGAACATATTATTAAGGTAAGCAGTTAAAGTACAAAGCCAATGTATAAAATTCGTTATTAAATAAATTTTACTATGTTATATTTTTTCGTTAAGTTTAATTATACAATTTTACTTTGAAGTATTATTTTATGAAAAAAAAATATTTTTCAATTATATAAGTACTTAAAATAGACTTCCCTCGCCAATTTAATTTGAAAATTATCAATTTGAGTCTCCAATCCTGGCAACTTGGATCCCGAAATCTTCGTATTGTGATAATGCAAATCCTGGTATTTCAATATTGAGCATAAAAAGTGAAAAAAATTAAAACCAGCCAATCATGCAAAAAACATTTTTTACGATGGTAGATATTTGAAGCTTCAATAATTTTTCAATTAATTTGGCAACTTTAACATTAATCCATGGATACATTATATTTTTATTTTCTAGTTTTATAAATTGAGTAAATATCGATAAACTAAAAATTAGGCTTTCGCTAAAACTATTTTTCTATCTTTATCTATTCTGAATAAGATAAGTTACAAACACACTTCATAGACTCCATACTAGCAGGTAGCACATAAATATATTTTTTTATGTATTTCACAGTTGAAGAAGATACACTTTTTTGTATTTAAATAACTCCAAGTTAATAATTTAAAAAAAATATTCTTCAATTATAAATCTAATTATAATATATTATGTAATAATTTAAAAAAATAATATAAGCACATTAATATTAAATAATTTTATTACTTACTAACTTTCACATAGTTAAATTAGTCATAATATATCATGTTCTGAAATCAATTACCTCGTAACTCGTAACTATAATATGTTTTGAATTATCTATAATTTAAATAGCATGTTGCAAAAAATAAATAATTGCTTACCACTGTGTTATAAAACCACATTATTAGAAGAGAATTAAAGCCTAATTATTCTTTAATAAAATTGCATCTCAACGTTGTTATTTTTCATATGCATATTTGAGGTCACTTTTTTTCGAACTTCGTGGAAGTAAAATAAAAACTGATTTTAATTTTTTTGCTTGTCACGTTAGCCTGCTTACAATATTAAATTTGAAGGAGTCAAATCTAAATATTACATATTGAAACACACATACTACAAAGTACGCGCTAAAATTAAAATTCCTTTTAAACCAAAGAAACATTTGACATATTTTTACCATCCTATTTCTATTTACGTCATCTTTTAAATTATATTGATCGTTAAAATTGATTTTTTTTTTGCTTATACGTGTTACTTGAAAACAATTGAAAAGTGAAATATATCATATTTATCATATAGACTAACACTGCAGATTATAATTATTTTGTATGAGAGATTTTTTTACTGTTGTAAAGAGTACATTTCGACCAACTAATTAATAATAATAACAATTAATTTATTGTTAATCCCCTAAAAATGTAATCAAATAATTATTCGTTGAAATAACACTTAAAAATAAAACTTGTAATTTTATCAAAATGTCGGGTGATTCTCACCTCTAATACAAAGAATAAGAGCTTTCATTTATTTTTAAATGAATTTTTCAATACCTTAAAAAGCAAGAAGATGCATATTTAAAAAAAAACGAAGATCCTTGTCATCAATTCAACGCTTAACCAAAACAATTTTTCATTTTCTGTATTTCTTCAGTTTTATGAATTTTAATATACTATTTTACTTATATGATAACTAGAACGCCGTGTACAATTTACTCGTCAGTTCCCAGACATCATCTATTCAGTCAACCGCTTACTAAATGCTTTGGCTATGAAGATGACTAATGATGTCTGAAGGTTTTTAGACAAACAGTGAGTCCCTCAAGGACGGTTGGGGGACGGATGTCACACACGAATTAGGTAACTGTTTTCTTGTCAAGGAAATCTTTGCCATGTCACTCTGGTATAGAAGATAATGATTCAGCTTTAACATTTACCGTCACAAAAATAAGGTTTCATTCTCAAAACAAATATTTGAGATCATCGAAGAACAGCATTTTTTTATTTTAAAAGTAAAACAATTCAACTACGAACATAAATATACTATTTTAAGATTACCTAAGCAGACATTTGTTGTCAAAGCAATACAACCTTTAATATAATATTAGACAAGATTTTTGTATATAAGTAAGTAGAAATTTCAGAAGAAGAAAAACATCCTGACATCCATAATGTAATTTATAAGTTAGGAATTAGAATTCATATTTTGTTTATGTATATATAATCAATGGAATAAAAACGTTTCACATTTAATAATATAATAAAAATGAGCTTTCGCGAAGTAACAATATAAGAGGCGTTTAGTCAAGAAACAAAGTTTCAAATCGTCATTTTCGATAATCACAAAATTTCAGCATCTTTATTCTATGCACTATTACTTATTATTATACCTACTTCATGAAATTCGATAATGAATGAATATTCGATTAAAATATTCACATGCGCCATTTATAGTTTTTTTGCCACAAATAAATTTAAGCGGAATTGGCTTGAAGCAAATGTAAAAATACATAGAATATGCTTAAGCTAGTTTTCTTTCAGAAGATAAAGTGTGTTGAAATCTATCTTGCATTCATTACTCAAATCAGCCGATTTTTTACATAACACCTTATTTCAGTAAACCGACTATATTAAAATGAGTAAATATTTTAACAACTCTTATTAAATGTGAGTTTGTATTACTGTATCGATGCATTACATTTACTTATTAAAATTTATGTTCCTATAATAATATTTAAGTGTTGTTAGATCGCTAAAGTAATTAAAAGACAAACGTCTCTTAGTTTTGAGTTGTTTGTACGATGAGACGTGAGTGTGCATAATGATATAGTATTTTTGTGAAATAAAATGTGAAAGCTCTCTTGGCAAAACAATTTGTATCTCTTCTGTAACGAATGGCATGCTTAAGCGATTCTTTGGCCTGCAACCCGCACGGCGCGCCAACTTTTATATATTATTGTATATCCCAGATCCTTCTCCTAAGATTAATGATATAATTTTTCCTTATTATCACAACAACGGCTTAAGAAGAGCATTGTATGTGCAACAATAAACAAGTGACCCGTATAAGCGAGATCCCGCGTGGGGATGTACCCGAACGACTAAGGTGAGACTGGGGTAGACAACATTTTAACACTTTTTGGAGTAGTTACTAAAATGACAAGTTTTGAAAATTAGTGTGTAATTGTTTCTTTGAAATGACAAATTAAAATAATACAGAGTTTTAAAAAACAATAATTAAAAAAAAACGTAAAGAACAAAATATTTTTTTAATGAATGATTCAGGATATATAGTAGATTTTAAAAAGATACTTGTAAGTATATGGATGTCTCCACCGTTCAAGGTATAATATAGGCTCTCCAGGGGTTAAGTTAGCACACTAGTAAAGTGATAAAAGTTTTTTTTCGGACTTTTAAGTATGTACAACAGTATTTACTCGGTGTTTTGGTGAATTTCATAGTTTTTGTATTAACTGAGGTTACTTCACTTTTACGATAATTTAAGACGTGTAGAATATTAAAACGCATCTAACTTTTTTCTAAAATACTACTTAGCTCACTTTACCACTAATATGCCCAATAAGATGGATGCATTGTAGACATTAATTAGGATTTTTATGACAACGTGTAAAATATAATAATGCTTTTTTGTGACCTAATTAAACAATACCCTGAGAGAGTTTATATTTTTTTACAGTCATTATTATTTACCGTATGAGTTCATACATAATAGGTGAAATAAACAATGATCTGTGCACCAAATTTCTTATCTTCAAATATGTATTTTTCTTTTGAAGTAACATAATATGTATAAGTTTTCAAAAACACTTTGATGATTTTGCGTTAAAAAAAATAAGACAAATACGTTAAAACAGAATGTGAAATATGCTATTCTTATACCTGCATTCAGAATTTTTTTCTTTGATTTCACGGTTTAAATTGATCTTATTCCAATACTTATTACTATATTTTATTCCATTTGTAAGATTAAAAAATATTTCTTTCTATGATAGATTTAGGTAGAGTTAAATCATTTCGATTATTGAAATAAAAAAATATCACCAATTAGTAACTGGTTGTTGACTACCCACTTCAAAGACAGTTTTTATTCATAAACGGATGAGTAATGATACAGGTTTGATAAAGCGACACAAAGGTAACAAATTCTAATACGCACTTTATGTTTCCGCGTTCATCTGTAAAAAACGATTGAGTGTTCTGCTCCACAACTGGGGTGAGGTTGACTCGGTGTGATTTTATTTGTATTATATTTACCCCAAATATTTTCAACTCAAAAGACATATAGTTCATCCGGTAATGTTTTCTTTGCTTTAATACACGAATCGCAATTGTCGGGTACTTGAATTTCCATACGCAACAACAAGGGGTGTTTTGTTTGGATACTTTTTTATATGTATCACTTGAAAAAGCCGCTAGTTTATGATTTTGTCATATATTATGTTTTGAAGCGTAAGTGAATGAAAACGTTATGCAAATGTATCTTTTAAACAGTATCACTGAAGCATTAAAACATGACGTGTTTATATTCATACCGCAATAAAAATGAATATTCATTTAGAATATAAAAACGAAAAAAATATTTGTAACCAGTATTTGATTTTCAAAACTAAATATTACCATATTTGATCAAAATACTTTTCTGCTCTTAGATATTTTTCCATTTCTTTAAATTCTTATAAATATGTAATATTTATGATCTGAAGCTACACAATGTATTTTAAAATCATATAACTTCTTACAGTGCATTTAAAAAAAAGATATTAACAAACGTTTATTTGTTGGTACACGAATATGGTAAAGATATAATTTTACTAAAAAAAGCTATAAATTAGTTATAATAAGTCTCTAAAAGAGAAATAAGCCAAGTAGTAAAATAGTAAAACTTTTTTATTTGACTTCTTTTTTTTTTAATCACGTCTTTACTTGGTGTTTTGGTTTATTGCATATTTTTATTTTAGAAAGATAACGCTATTTAAGTGTGTAATTACTAACTGATTGAATGGGTATTTACTTGGTAGAACTCCATTTTAATACGGTCAAAAAATATCAACGTATTTATTTTCACATTTTTTTATATAACTAGTTTATAGCTATTTTGGCGTGCGCCATTATCATAACTATGTATTTACTAAGCTCATTTCACTTTTAAGCGATACTTTACGACATGTAGGATAGTATAACGCATCTAACTCATTTTTTTGCCTAAAATTTCACTTGGCTTACTTGCTTCAGCTTTTAGGGGCTCTGTTTATCTTGAGCTCTTCCCTACATCCTCAGAATCGAATAAAGTTGCACATCTATAACTTTGGACTGATTAAAAAAAATCGATCGAAAAATCGTTGTTTTAATGTTTTGATTCAGGGATGAATATTTTTATAAATAATATATATTATCATGTATGTATATAAAAACTTAACAATATAATATAATTGGTAAGTATTTTTTTTAAAGATTAGTTAAATCAAACATTATTTGGATCAGTAACTGATGCAAACTTGACTCATGCATTGCTTTATATCGTTCCACATGTAAATTTATGATCATTTAAAAGCTTGTCAGGGATCTCATTTTATTGCAAAACGGATATAATCGTTTTGCGTGTGACGTTAACTAATGATCACGTCATGTGACTGAACGGTGGCTCTTTGTAAGACGTTGAATAATATAACAAATGAAATAAAACCATTATGCACAAAAGTCTAAACATTTTTACCAAAGATCTATTCAAAGCAAAATACTTTACCTTCATCAAAACATGTATTAGTCTTATATCGTAACGGACGAGTTCCCATAGTGGCTCAGTTTAAACGATGCATTGCGACAACATATGGGCTCTCTAGATGTGAAGTGAGCCAACTATTATAGTAAAATAGTACAACTTTTTCTTGGACTTTTAAGAACAGTCACGTATTTTTTTGGTGTTTTGGTGGATTGCATATTTTTATTTTACGGATATAACACTATTGTAGTGTGTTTTAACTGAAGTAATTTCATTTTTATGATACTTTAGGACATGTGGAATATTACAACGCATCTTACTTTTTTTTTAAATACCACTTCACCTCTAATGAACCTATACTATAATAATTAAGCTTAGAAGTAAAGAAGTCAGGAAACTAATCTGGAGTCTGCTTTCAAACTTTATTTTAGTATAACCAAACAAAATATTTGTTTCTCGATTGAACTATTAAAAGGATGTTTTTTTGACAAAGCAAAGATATTTTGTGTCTTTTTCTACGGCTGCATTTTTATCATGAAGCAAACAAATATCTTACTATATTATTATATTTTAATTAATTGAATTCTTATTTTAACATAATCCACTATAAATAAGTTATAAAGCTGTATTTTATTCACTATTACATAAACTTTTAATAATATTATTAAAAAGAATCGGATTACTTTAAAAAATGACCAATTAATCAAATCACTATCATTACACAATGCTACTCAACAAAGTGAAAATAATTCGAAATGCAAACACAGTGCAATTTTTCATGCTGCGATATAAAATACAAAACACACACAAATGCATTTTTGTGAAATAAGCTCAACTGCCTGCCACCAAGTTAATCTGATAAAATATGAAAAAGCACCTATTTACGAAACAAAAACGAAAAGGGCAACCATTTCGAAAGCTCTCGCGGCGCTTTTACCAAACACAACGTAACGACCAATGATCATTAATCAACGCCATGGGAAGAATAAGCAAAAAGACTGCTGGAATGAAATCAATCCCACTTTGTTCCATTTTATTGAATCGTTTTTTATGTCAAATTATTTGTAAGTTTTTTCATGCTTCCGCTGTATGTGGCTCTTTTATTATAAATATAAAAATAAGGATAGGTATGGAATTAAAAAATATGCCGTCTTTTTAAATAGTGATTGTCGATTCTATTAAATTAAAAAAAAAAAAAAACACCGTATTTTATCATATGAAGCTCACAAGAAGACGCTATCATATTAAAGGTGTTATTCATTTACTTTTATTTACAAAAAAGTGAAATATTAGGAAAGACTAAAACTAATACAAAAATAATTATTTTCTCTACGTCTGAATTTAGTGGAAGCATTCATGTCTCTATATTTGGGGATTTAAGCCATTTTCTCACAAAATTAAGTGGGACCAAAACAAGGTCGTCGCTATTTTACGAAATCGATGATTAACAAACACACCACACCTTTGCCATATGTAGGTTTTTTTTGTTATGAAATATTGTTGATAGTGTGATTTCTAAGTAAAATTCCAATACAATTAGCTTTACTTCAATTTTTCTACCAAATATTGATCCTTCAAAAAATAGTTTTAATTTCGAAGATTATTGCTTAAGTTTTTTCTATTATTTTTTAAATATCTTTCCATTATTATGCACTTTGAGAACAAGCATTGATTGTTCATTTCAAAAAATGTAAAACGCCGCAGTCCTGGTGTTAAAGCTGTAAAAGAAAATATTTCAAATAATTGGTCCACCACAGCAATATTCTTGAAAAATTGCTTTCAGAAGAGATAGAATCTATGTAAGCAATAACTGCAATAAATTGAGGAGTCTCGTTTCCTTTCCCTTAGGGGGCAAATTTAATAATCTGAAAGTCTGCATTGTTGACCTGCAAAAGTTATTTAAATATTAACTTTGGATTTTTACGGTTAAGGTGAATCGGCCATCGTCTGAAATTAAACCATTAAAATAATATTATGCAATAAAAATACCCAACGCTTTTTCTGTATTCCACCAAGACAAAAATAAATATTAAATTACAATGTTTTACATTACTCTCTTTAAAAATTGCGTCGCTAGTTGATAATAAATCATTGGTAACGTACGTATATAGATGGACAACGAGCATAATATTATTTTGAATTTTATTTCCTAATAGTGACAGCCAATTACCAGCTTTTGAAATAAAATAAATCATGTTAACATTTATTGCAATAAAAAAAAAACGACAGAAAACACTCTTTTGTAGTCGGTATTGCATAAATTTATATGCAAAACAACACACAAAAAAAGAAAATACCAACAGATAATTCAATGATTACAAAAGTGAAACATTAATAAAGTTTATTATATTCAATATATTGAATTTGCAGATGGAAATGATACAGCAACCGGTGCAGATCATATTCAAAATTATTTAAATAATTACTTCAAATTGTGGTTTAGAAGGCATTTTTTAGAGGACGACTTAATTCCATCAAAATCAGTGGGAAATATTTTTTTATATCTAATTTATTGAATAAGACAGCTTGTCACTGGTATTTCAAATCAAAAAATAATCTCTTTCGATATTGATAAAATTTCAACCAAAAACCTCCCGAAGGCTACAGAAATACTCTACTACACAGGTTAAATGGGTGTTTTATAACAATTACTGAAATAATTTCACCGAAAAGTTTTCGCAAAAACAATTTCAAAAAACAAAGAAACCGTGCAAGCTTGAAAAAATAATTATATACTCTTCAGCCATCATTTAAATAACACTTCGTGAAAGGTGAATCCTTTCTTTAAACATATGTTCGAGATTTCTTTTGAATATCGTATTGAATTAACGGTGTGTTGTGTTCCCTGCAGTGATCAATAACCTACCTTCCGTATTAAATAACCAAAACACAATCAAATACGCACAACAGGTAGTATTGGAAATTAAGAAATAAATAAAGCTTGAAGCATCAGAAGCTTTTAAAAAGTGTTTCTGCTTTACTGGCAGATACTTGGATGTATGTGTAGAGACAAATCAAAATTACATTGTTTTAATTTAAAAACAAAACATTAACCTCAAGTTTTGTAAAAATAGTTTATCAGCCGATATTTTTATTATATCACATCGTCGTCATTTTTGTAACAAAAAAATAAATGTACGAAATTCTGTTAAGCATTGATTGCTTGTTAATCTTATAACTTGATTCATTATAAAACGTTAATTTTATTTCATTTAAAATTAATATTTTTTACGTAGATATTTTTAATGAGAGTTTTTATTTATTTGAATTTTTGAAATAGCTTAGGGCAGAATGTGAATTTAATATAAATAAGCCAGATTGTCTCTATACAGTAATGATATAATGTATAATATTTTATAGAAGAATATAAATAACGTCTTATTAGTTAAAATAAGGTTTCAACCGTGGTTCACGACTTCCATAGACTTATATATTTACTTAGATGAAAAACAGTTAAATTACAAAATTTAAACGCTTAGTTCTGACAATGACGTGATGTCAAAACAGCCATACATAATTCTTGTGGAACGGAAACTTTTCTATTTGTGTCTTAATATAATAGAATTCTACAAAATTACAACGAATTCAATCAATATATTTAGGCAAAACTATCAATTTTTGAAATTGATTGAATTGTAATATTTTACATAATTTTAATTAAATCTAAGAAAAATATTTAATAAAATATATGTTTTTTATATAAATCCATACACGTGACTGAAAAATCATTAGCAAGTGTTTAAGCAGACCATTAAACATATCAAAAAATAGTTCAAGACCTGGGCATTGAAGATCACGATCATTTAATTCGATCCATAATAATTAATGACTTTTTAAGAACGAACAAAAAATGGACAAGGTCAGAACGTGTGACCGGAACATAACAAAACAAACATAGGTAGGTAGTTACTAATTAAGCGAAATATTTCCAACCAATTACATCGCTATGAAAATCTGGCACGAACAATTCCCTGGGGACATTGTCTGTGCTTTAATTTACGGCGACCAATACTTGTTTATGATCCCTTGCCCTCATTACTCCTTATTAATTTTATATTAATAATTCCAACTGTTCTGCTACAGCTTAACAACAATTCGTCCAAAGATTTAAGACAATTTTAAATCTCAATTTGACTGTACAGTTTTAACACTACTAATATATAAACCGTGTTGATATTTTTTAGCTGCGATGAATAAATATTAAAAACTAATCCATCACCTACCATAGTTATATTCAAACATGTAATTGTAAAATAAGCCCATCTAACTTTTATCGTTCTTTTAAATATATTTATATTCAAATTATCCTTGTCAGTACTGCGATATTTTAAGCTAAAAAACATTCTCTCACATACCTACCGCATGTTTTTAATAGTTTTTGAATAGTTTTAAAACAATGGACTGAATTTATGAATATTAAAAGTTTACTTATAAAATTATATATAGAGTTTAATATTATCAAGTTACATTCGTGGTCTTCAGTGGCCTTACGGTATTCATGCCATTCGTGTGTAGCGGCCACCAGTGGCCTTACGGTACTGAAGCGGTTAACATATTTCAAAAGCCATTTATTTATATTTGTAATTTTTTCATCCCTCCCGTGTATTATGGAACACTGAAAAACTTTCAGATTTTTTTTCGAAAAAAACGTGTTAAATTCAATTTTAATTGATTGACATTGTTAAGATTAATTGTAAATATTTAAAAGAAGAGCTTTTATTAGAGTCGACTTTGATTGGTTTTGTCATGTCATTATCATTAGAAAAAACACAATATTCCTTTGTACTTCATTCCACTTTATTTAATATGTCAGGACCGGTTTCGCTCATTACGAGCATCGTCAACTGAAGTCACTGATCGTCACTGATCTTCAACAGTTGACGATGCTCGTAATGAGCGAAACCGGTCCTGACATATTAAATAAAGTGGAATGAAGTACAAAGGAATATTGTGTTTTTTCTAATATAATGCCTTTCCACCAAGTATTGACAGTGAACACCCTAAAAGTGATGTCATTATCAACCTTTTGTTACACCAAAATTTTTTTTGTTCCATATAGAATAAATAACAG
Organism: Himalopsyche anomala; assembly: GCA_031772345.1. NCBI lineage: Eukaryota > Metazoa > Arthropoda > Insecta > Trichoptera > Rhyacophilidae > Himalopsyche > Himalopsyche anomala. The sequence goes on along the minus strand of CM062831.1, from coordinate 14,271,013 downwards.
TGTAATATTGTATTTTTTTTATCAGTTTGAAGAGATTTTCGTAAGTATAACCGGTCCTAATCATTAAAAGTGGAATTAGTTGAAACTATTTTTATATTTTTTAGAAATATTATGCAATCCGTTACTCGTAGCAACTTGAGATCGATTTGTTTGCGAATATATTAATCAAGTGCCACATATGCGCCTTGAATAGTACAGGTCGCTGAAGTTCGCGGACCGTTGGCTCGCGGGCCAGCGATTTGGGCGGCACATCCCTGTAATTAATTTCGGTATTGTGGCGAGAGTTAATTTGAAAAACTCGCTTCCCAGAACTCGATGATGCTTCGTGCCAATGCAAACAGATCGTAATTAATATTAAACTTATAAACGGCACCAATGTTTAATACCTTCGTGATAGCTGGCGCTTCATTCGACCTGGCAACGATATATTTTTGCGATCGCTTAAATCTCACCCCGAGCTGTTCCAGTACGCAGCTTGATGCCAATATTATTACTTGATTTTATTTGATTATTGTTTTTGCTTCCCATATATTTTTACCCAATTACATTTTAGGCAAGACAAGTAGCTGGTTTCTTGATTTTTTCAAATCTCTTTACGACAATATTGGTGACTGCTCTACTGTATAAAAACAATAATTTGTACAGTATTACAAACACGAATACAATATCATTACGACAGCACTAAAAGTCTTTTTTTAGTTTTTACGCTCAGCTTTCAACATTCAACAAAATTTGGGCCAATTAAACGTGAAGTGAGCAAGGTGGTAGGTCCAGACTGCTTATCTTTCTTTGTAACACTAAAATCACATTCAATAAGTGCAATATTGTTATTAGAATTTGAATTAGTATGTGAGAGTGAATAATATGATGCATTGTGTATCTCTTCTTAGACAGTATATATAGCTGAGCAAATTTACGTTTACAGCATAGTTCTGACGATGGCGAAAGCCAAAATAGCTATCAACGTATAACATATAAAAAACTGTAGAACTAAAATACCTTGATATTTTTACCCTATTAAGGTGGTAGGTATTTTATAAAAAAATAGTGTTATCTCCGTAAAAAAAAATATTCAATCCATCAAAACCCCAAGTAAAGACGTGATTTTAAGAGTTCAAGAAAAAGTTTTACAATTTTACTAGTTAGCTCACTTTACCTCTCACGGCTCATTTAATGAGCTTGTTTCTTAAAAGTTAGAAATGTATGTTTTTTTATAGTAAAATAGAAAAATTATTAATGTTTGACTATAGTATGCAGTCCAGAATATGGATTTTTAATAATCATAATATTTCATAATAAATATTTAATCATTCTTTGGAAGAATTGCATACATGTATGTTTCACACAAAGTATCGTGAATTTGTAAAACATATGTTTCGTACCAAACGCTGAACATTCAAAGATTTTCACATTAAAAAAATATTATTATATACAATTTGGCACAATATTAAGCCTTGACATGCTCTAACAATCTTTTTCTCTTATATTGTCCATAAACTTAACTTGGTGAGAACTAAAAGATGAGCTAGTATTATCTGAAAAGAGATAGTGATTTTCTATTGTCAAAAAATCCCGAAGACACTACATAAATAGTTTGTGCTCCACATAAGAAGTTTTGGTCAAAGCAAAAAAAAATGAAATGTATAACATATTTTTCCTTTAGAGTTTTCGCACTTGAATCGAAAAAAAATGACATTGCAGTATGCAATAAAAATTCTTGACCATGAATCGTTCTTACTACGCTCAGTTATTGAAAGATTGGAAGGATGCGAGGAAATTTTTAGACATGATTATCGAAAAAAAATCCTGTTTGTACTGGGACTCGAACTCGTGAGATCTGGCACGGAAGCCAATAACGCTAACCGTTGCGTCATAGATTTAATTTGAATACGTGTCATTTTAACATAACATGACTACTATACATAGGTCACGGTTGTTTCTTGGTAAATTATTAAAAATATTACATGTGAATTTTATATGTTTTTCTTGCGAGTACTTTTAAACGATTCAAGGATACATATTTTAATTGCTTATTTAAGTAAAGCGTTATCAAATATTTATACAGCTTATTTTTTATGATTTTAAATGGTATTAGACCCATAATTATTTTGTCTGACATTTTCATGCGTATGAATTTAGTTTTACAAAAAAAAAAATATTTTGTATTGCGGTCAGATTACTATTTTTTTTTAATTATCAAATATAAAAGTGTACCTCATTCATGGTTTAATTAAATAGAGATTTAAACAAGACAGCGTATAAATTCTTTTAATTATAATTTATTTTTTACAGAATTGGAAAAAAAGACGTAGAGTAAATTATAGTATCAGTACATATAAGTTTTTACTCATATTGGAACGTTTATCTTGATCCTTTTTCATAGAGAACGTATAACTTATTTAAATATACCTGAATTTGTATGAAACAAACAAATAGTTGTCATCATAATAAGCTTACAAAATTAACTTATATAAAATAAATAACGTATACAACAACAATCTAGAACCATATTAATACTGTCAACTTTTTTTAAAAAAATATCGTATTACTTATCAATCATTTCATTCTAATACAAGAAACTATATTAACATTTTTTTATTTGCACAGGCAAATTAAGTTCTCATTAATCGTTAACTGAATATTTCTTTCAGATTAAACGGATATGCAGTCGTGATTTGAGAATATGTATTAAGCCAATGAAATAATCGTAGAATGGATATTTTATTTTAAACATAAAATTTATTACGATAGTATTGAAAATCATAATAATACGCAAATAAACAGAATGCTTACCAAATCAAACATAATGCGATTATATTTGTCACAAAAGCTTTCCCATAATGACAATAAGAGTCGTTTTATTAATATTTATGTCTTATGCAGTGAATTAATAAAATTTATGGACCATTAATAATAATATTTATATAATATATACAAAATCCTCACTCATTTTAAACCACAGTAAAACATTAAGTGTTTTATATTCGCAGGTACACAAAGCTAGCTTGTTAGTATTAGTATTTGTTTTATGTAAAACACTTTTTTTTCGATTCTAGATAAAACAGCTTAAAATATATCTATGAAAATTGATAGCGCAATATTTTTACAAAAACAAAAGTTGTTATAAGCAAGTTTTTCAGGATCAATAACTGTATCTTAGATACATACATACAGAGAGAATACATACTAATTAGTACTTAATTCATATTTTATCGTATACAAATTTGCATTATGATACTAAACAAAGTTTGAATTAATTAATTTGTTAATTACAACTTTTGATAGCATGACAACTAATTATAATAATTTATTTAGCAGTTAATAAATGGATTTTGATTAAATTTAGATTAAATATAGTTCTACCAAAACTTTCCACGTTTTTATTTAAATGGTAATTTAATGTTGTGTTATATAAATTATTTTTAAAAGAAAAAATCATATTTAAGAACATCGTAATTGTTTTATAATATTTTAATAAATTTAAATAAAGAATGCGATAAAATATTGTAATCGAGTTTTGACGTCTATCAATACTAAATTTTGAATACAATAACAAATATTTAATATAACTGAGTAAAAAGCAGTTCTCATAGAAAACTTCTGTTGAGATAAACTCTATTAGGAGTCCATATGCTTCACATTGGGAGCGGACATGGTTAAAAAAATAAACCTATTCGTTATTTTTGCATGAGCTTTCAAAAAAGGTTGATCAATTAGCGTTCGTTTTAAAGTAAAATAATTATAGAAAGACAGCTTTACTTTCAAAAGTAAAATAAATTTTCTGTTACTAATTCTACAGTATTTACATTATAAGAAAAAACAAATTCTAGTCATTGTGCACAGCTTTACTGAAAATTTTCATTTACATAAAATATTGATTTTTTATTTGTACCTATTCCTTTGTAACCCGTTCTACCGAAAATAGAAAACTTGTCGATACATTTTTTAAAAATCATTTTATTAAATACACTAAGAGACAGAAGAAATTTTTATCAAAAAAAATATATTTAAAAGCTTTTAAAAGCTGAGACGTCTTGTGTACCAACGTTTTTACGAAATATTGATTTTTTTAAATTCTTATAGGATTCCAACAAGAATATTTTTCGACCAGTCTTACCAGAGGTTTTTGAAAAAACCATCCGGCCCGTTTCTCAAAAATTTTGGTGACCCCTGCTGTAGACAAATGAAAACTAGGCTGTGTCCAAAGGACTCTAAAGGCAGCAGTTTATGTGGAGTGGTTATTATTGATATAATTACATTTAAATTATAAAAAACACGTATGCAAAAATACACAATACATTTTTAGCATATAAATTATGCATCTTAACACGTAATTTTAACAATCTCTGTGATATAATTAAACATATGCTGTCTATTTTTTCGGCGTTTATATATATTTTTCTACGACAGTATATTAATTAATATATATTATATTAGTAAATATCTAGTAAGGTCACTGTTTTTAAATTGTTTATACGTAAAAATATTCAGATCCTTTTTTTTGTAATGTAACAAACAAAACCTTTCCAATAAATGTGCTTAATACATTTCTTTTCATTATCAGTGACGTCTTAAAATTTGTGATGGTATCTCTTCGATATGAATTTGCATTATATCCAAAGTGCACTCATCGAGTTTTGTTGGAACGTATTTTTAAAGAAGACGACAAACATCTACCGCGAGTGTACTTTACCGAGATAAGTTCGTTCCAAATCGCACGTTTTATCCTCTTTGAGTCGCCGATGTGAGGCGGCTTACATCAATTTCCTACGTACAAACATTTGTTACCGTTTCCAATCGGCATGTGAGGCCACTATCTTATCCTACAATAAGAACTTTACAACTTTCCTATTGTAGTTCTCCAACCAAATACATGCTCTATTAATTTAAATTTAAATATTACGCAATTTTAGACTAACTTCAAAAACAATTCGTCAACCTTCATAGTAACTCACAGAACAATTAAAATAACAAAACAGTGCTCGACTGAAATAAATTTTTATTGATATTTTTTGTAAAACAGAGAAAAAGATTAACATCTCAGTTTCTCGTAATTTAAATCTGTTATTGAAAGTAATTCTATCATCGCTATAAGCAGTGGTGTAGTGGGGCCAGGTCGGCGACCTGGCATCTGAAAATGAGGAAGGCGCCTTACCACTCTTTTGACTTGTAACTTAATTTTCAAGTATATACATATATTCAAAATCGTTTATTTTATTGATTTAATTGTTAAATCTTGTGTTTTTTTTCACTTCGGAAAAATATTTTTAAAAAAATAGGGAAGAAGTCAATGACCGATCTGGTACTTATTTATTTACCACTTCACCACTGGCTATAAGATTAACTGCGTGTTATTGATGATTTTTTTTAAATATTCAATATTGCTGTTGTTAAGATGTAACAATTGTGTCACTGAAGAGATAATTAGGCTCTCAAGAGATGAAGTGAGCCAACTAGTAAAATAGTACAACTTTTTTCTTGGAAGTGGTATTTTAGAAAAAAATGAGTTGGATTCGTTATAATATTCTACATGTCTTAATATATCGTAAAAGTAAGTGTTCTTAGTAAATACGCATTGGAATAATGTTATCTCCCGAAAGTAAAAATATGCAATCCACCAAAACACCAAGTAAAATCGTGATTGTACTTAAAAGTCCGATAGAAAGGTTTTAGCATTTTACTACTTGGCTCACTTCACCTTTTAATGTTCAAGGCTTAATTTACTATGTAAATGTGTTGTATATTTTTTACATATTATATACATGTATTTTGCATGTAACATATGAGCTCACAAAAGGTGAAGTGAGCCAAGTAGTAAAATGGTAAAAAAAAATCTATGTGACTTTTAATTACAAAAACATCTTTACAAGGTGTTTTGGTGAATTGCATACTTATATTTTAGAAAGATAACACTATTGCATTGAGTATTTACTGAAGTCACTTCACTTTTACGATACTTTAAGACATGGGTGTCCAACCGGTAGATTGCGATCGACCGGTCGATCCCAAAGCAAAATTTGGTCGATCCCAAAAGCTGCCATGAATTTCGAAAAAATATATAATTTAAATATAAAATTTACAAAATTACTAAAATTGAATTATTTTGTAAGCACATACATACCTATCTAGTGATATGTATTTCGCATTTAAAATAAACATGTCTATGTTTAAAGAAGGTAAAAACTCCTACATCAAATTTCTCATAAGAATCATGTTAGCAGTTGAGAGAAAACTTAAGATTGAAAAGACGATCGCAGGGCAAAGAAGGTTCTGCTAGGACCAATTTTTTAATCTTAAGTTGTCTCGCGATCGACTTCTAATATGATTCTTATAAGAAATTTTATTAAGGATTTTTCCTTATTCCAACTTGGAAATGATTGTTTTAAATGCGAAATACATACCATTAGATATGTATGTGCTTACAAAATAGTTCAATTTTAGTATTTTTGTACATATTATTTTTTCGAAATTCACGGAAGCTTTCGGGTTCGACCAAATTTTTCTTTAGGATCGACCGGTTGATCGGTTGGACACCCATGATTTAAGACATGTTAAGTATTTTTACGAATCCAGATCAACTTTTTCCTGATATACCTCTTGGCTCGCTTCAGCTCTCATGGGCTCATATATACTATGTAAAACCGTTGGTTCAAACATACTTTAATGTGACATTAAAAATTAATGTAATGTATTTACTTTATTATTTGTTGGAATTTGTGTGAACGATTTTACTAGCGATCTTTCTGCTATTTTAACTCCGTTAAATGCTTAGGCAGCAATTGATAAGGCGGGCGTAACTTATGCCGGCCATTATTTACGCACACCTATAATAGAAACGCAACATCACGTCCTCTAATCGGAGATACACGGTTTTTCACTCAGGTAGAATCTAATCGGATCCGTTTGGATTCGCAAGCACTAATATTATAAATATGATTAACCTTATACTTATAGATTTTATTGGCATTTTTATTATCTTCCTGACATTCCTAATACAAATGTGTATGCTTTCTTATCAACTGTGAAAAGGAAAAAGAACGTAATCCACACGTAAAAAAAATTACAAGTCAAAAAAACGTTTTTTGAAAATTTTGGGCCAAAGGCAAATTATGTAATACGTATACACAAACTTTTAGAGCATGAATAAACTGGTTTTGAATTGACTTTATCTGATATTATTTTTTATTCAAAAAAAAAACCTTTTTTTCAGTCTTGATCGCGAGTTCTACGTACACTTATTTTTTTAACTTAAAACCTAAATTTAGATACTTATTTGGAATTTTCAGCTTACTTCCTTTTGATGGAACGTGTATCAAGTTGCATGCATTGTGATTATCGAAAACAACTTTAGAAAAACTGTGAGTTAGGTCTTTTATCCTTTCCACAGTCGATAAGAAAGCATAATGTATAAAGAAAAATTTTCATTGAAAACTTTTCTTCATACAGTATGCTTTCTAAAGATAAGTTTTCAATGAAAATTTTGTTCCACATATTTACGTTATCATTTATATCACTAAAAATATTGTCGGATCATATGGAGCAGCGGTTAGTGTTACTGGTTTCCGTGCCGGATCTCACGGGTTCGAGTCCCAGTACGAACAGCACTTTTTTTGGATCTTTTATTTGATGGTTTTAAGACCATATGCCCCACATCATTACCCAGCGAAAGGGTGTTTTCGATATACGGAAATTTGTTACGAAACGATCAGTGGACGATTTGTGTTTTTTTTAAATCATATTTTTTGAAAAGTAACACCAAATAATTTCATGTTGTGTATTATTATGTATATAAATAAACAAAATAAAACATGAACATTATCTCGTTATTTTAATTGAATTACCCATTTTTTGTAAAACTTTGAAAACCGAATAAAACCGGTTTTTTAACAATATTGACATTCGAAAACCGGTTTTTTCAAAAGTCGGTTTTTGTATAAGCCCTACTTGTCACCTTTACAAACAAAACCAGTGTAACAAAAAGTGGTGGATTTTATATTTGAAATATTCTTCGACTATTTTGTGGCCGTATCTCTAAGACTCGTGTGAAATTTCTTCAGATAACCTATATCCAATGTAATCTTCTACCCGTGTAGCAGATTATCTACCTGCTAACTTGTCTTAGAACAAGAGTTCTACTTCGTGTGTTGATACTTTGCTTATCAGTAATACACTTTGCTTTAACGTTGTTAGGAGACTCCGATCAGTCTGACATTTATTCTACGCGGCTATTGCAATTTTCCCATAGCTCAGATAAGCGATCGAACAAGTGTCTACAACTTGTTTTATTTTAAGTAATCGAAGTCGATATAAATTTATGAGGCTGGGCTGTAATAACAATTCAAATACTACGCGATGCCTTTCTTATATGTATTATATCAACCAGTAAAAGTGTATCGGCTTTTATGATTTGTATTAATATAAAATTATGTTTATCATATTTTGTTTTTATTTGTATTTTGAGTTGATGAACATATAATCAAGCTAATGACATTCTAAATGATCAAACAAATATTAATCAATCACCGCTATTAAAGCTCCTACTCTAACTAATAATTAATATCACTTTAATTTAAACAAATTTACTTTGAATAATTTTTATATTTGTTATCGTTCTTAGATATTCTTAGGTTATGTTTATAAATGTAAAACTATAATTTAAAATTTCGACTGAAGGTGATTGGTCGAATTTCATTATTTAATTTGAATCTAATTAATACTATCATTTGTTAAATAAATAAGAATTTCAGAGTGAATGTGTTGTGTATCTTTTTAAGCCAGTATTAAAATATATTTGAGTAAATGTAGGTATAAACATAGTTCTGATGAAGGCATACACCGAAATAGCTATCAACTATATAAAATTTTAATATTTGTAGAAATAAATACTTTGCTATTTTTTCACTTTATTACAATGGAGTTCTACCAATTAAATACCAATTTAATTAATCAATACGTATAATATCATAATGTATGTATGTATTAATAATCAACGATAATAATAAGGGCACTGAGATTTCATATCCGTTAACACAATGCTGTCATGCAGACATTAATCATATTTGGTTAATATTATTCTTGATATTTTACGTAAATACTTGTTACGTGTTCCTTTTCGTGGGTTAAAATTAAAAGCCCTAATAAAATTATTGCGCGTTATAGAAAATTACACGGTTATTTCACCAGTGCTAGGCATTGCAAAGGAAAAGACGTACCACTCGTTTTATTAATTACATGGAGGTTTTTTAAAGGTAAAATAACTTTATTATCTGAAACAAGACATATATAAAACAACAATAAAAATAAAAAGTTTATCACAAAACGCCTTTGTTTTTTTGAAAACTCTTAACTATTATTCTTAAGTATAAGCAAACTAAAATTCGTAAGACATTAAATTACTGTTATCATTATTTTTCCCTACAACTAATTGACAACTGAATGTAACATTAACCAATTTTTTTCCGCTCTTTTTAACAATAGAGACTGTTCGATTATTATACATATTAAATTTTGTAAGTTAAACTTAATACAATCGAATCATATAATAAAGTAATAAATAATTCTATCAATTTTTACTAAGCTGATAAGAATTGTACTGTTTACATTCTTTTTCTGGTGAATACAAAATGCCAACAACAATTTATTGAGATGCTTAGCCGGTAGTAAATTCTTAACAATTTTTCTAGATCATTTATTCGATGACCCAATTGAATCGAATCATGAACAATAAAATGTTTCGAGCGGAATTAAACAGATGTTGATTGCAGAGCCGTGGGAATCAATGGCAAACACAGGTGAGTGATTGCATTAGATTACTCGGCGAGCAAACGGAACTTTTGGACAGGTCCCAAGTGTACGGCAGAACTACCAGCAGGGACGATGATAGCCCGCCATAATCTATCTACTTCGAATAATAAAACAATAAACCTTGGTGCAGTGTCACGACGACTGGTTGGAGATTGTAACAATTGAGTTTCGCCGATCTATTGTTACATGAATGCCTGCGACGCGTACTTGCGATGTTTCTGGTGAATCTTACTAAAATCATTCAGACATTAAACAAATATTTATATATCATTTCACTAACCTTTGCATTGTAATATTTTAAAATTAAAAAAATAATCACGTGTAGTACTTTAGGTTTAAATTTTTAGTCAATAATATTACTTTTAATGTGAAAATTTATGACTAATAATTCAATCACATAAAATGTTATATTTATTACATATTGTTCGAATACTATGTAAAAAATATGTATAATTCTTGTTCAATATAAAGCTAATTAAATATTTTAAGAGTGTGATTTTTCGTCATGCATAAATGCATGCATCATACATTTTATAACCCCTTAATAAATTAATATATTATATATGTACATGAATTTATACTGAAATTGAAATATCTAGTATATCGACTTTTTGAGATTCATTACAACGTTTCTAGTAAGCTACAAATTATAGTATAGTTTTATGATAATAACTACTTATTTTTATTTGTGAGAAAATGACTTTTGACTAATGAACACGTAGATATTAAAAAAAACGAATTTTGTGTATATACTGATTTAACATGATGAGATCCCAGTAAAAATAACAATTAAGCGGTGAAAAATTTTTTTTTTCGCTAATTCAAATATAATCTCCAAAAATTACTGTATTATAAGAAGAATGCACACAAAAAATGTTTACAAGTAAAAATTCCACCGTGAATATTTCCAAATTCGATTAAAAATCAAATTACCATTTGACCTTTCATTGATTTCTTGATACAATTTAAATTTGTCAAATTGCTATTGATGCAAATAATAATAATTTAACGATTCCATTGTTATTGGTGGTAATTCAAACTCAATTTAAATCAAACTTTTATTACGCAATCCATAATCTAGATGTCGTGAATTATCATCTTAAAGGTTAAATCTTTCGATTGCGTTTTCTCCAATAGAGTTCCAATCCAGATCGGATAGACAAATATAGGAAGGTGCAGACTTCATTCGAATATTTGTTTTTTAACTGAGTCGTCTCAATCTATGTTATTCGTATTTACAATTTTATTAAGGCTTTGTAAACCGATTGTATTAACAAATATTGAATTTAACATTCATATATATTATATTTTGAATCAATCCACTGAAGCTTTTGTGTAATAACTTTTACCGGCTTATCTTATGCAACATTTTGGAAAGAATTTCTATGCGCGCTAGAAGATTGTAATTTTGACTTTGAGGCCGTAATAAATAATTAAATCATAGTGCCGAATATTAAGGTCGAGTCCGTGGTGCAGTGGTCAACTTTTCTGGCTCCCGTGTCGTATGTTACGGCTTCAAACCCAAGTACGAACAGCAATTTTACAATAGATTTATTGATTTTTGTTCGAAGAAATGGATGTTTGTGATGTCCTACTAATATTCCAGGCTTTAAATATTGGCATCTAGAGTGATTATTTCTGTCGTAGCTTTTTTTCTATCCCTACTCTCTAGGTTTTACAACTGAATAACAAGCAGTTTTCGTAGAGAAACTTCCGTTAAGATCCTTACAAAAGTAGCCCATATGATCCATATTTGAATGGATATTGTGGAAAGGAAAAAGGACGTAACCCACACATATCAAATTTTACAGGAGGTGCTAAAAACGTGTTTTGATGATTTTGTGACTTATGCAAATTATGAATTATACACAACCTTGAAGTGCAAGGATACTTCTAAACTGGTGTTTAATTGACATAACCTAATATTAATTAAAGAAATTATCTCGGAAAAACCTTTTTTTTCAGTGTTTTTTCTTGGTTTTAATTTTTTACAAGATCATCTTTTTCAAACTTAAAAGCTAAATTTACATACTTATTTGGCATTTTAAGCTTTCATCCTTTTGATAGAATGTGTGTCAAGTTGTATACATTATGATTATCGAAAAAAATCTGTTTTGGAAAATTGAGGGTTACGTCCTTTTTCCTTTCCACAGTCGATATATATGTTATATTTAGCACAGCATTTAAAAAAGCAGTAAATGCACTTTTTTCGAACGTTACTATTAATCGACCACTGGTTGAGAAACACTGGTGAAGATAATAGATTCTTTCTTAGCAATTATTATACTTTATTGAATTCAAAAATTTATAAAAAGTTTTGCACTAAGAATACAAAAAAAAAGTAATGAGATTATTGTGCATCGGTGTTCTTCACATCCAATTGCATTAGTGCAAGTACCGACCAATAATAGGCTAGTGTTCGTTTCTACACATAGTGTAGCGATGATTTTTTCACCCGTGGTTCGCAGCGTTAAGTGTTTGTTCGCCCAGTGACATCTGGTGACCGGATCGCACACTACTCCACTTCCGCTGATCACGATTTACCGTCACGACGACGGGCTAACTCCCGTATCGTCATAAACATTCATGTAGTATCGGGAACAGACCATCTTAAACAAAGTGTAAAAAAGAAATTGCCGGTATCTAAATTATTCAGTCATAGATGATATTGACCAGATCTTTCCTTACTTTCAACTGCAAATTTAATAATATATACATATTTAAAATACAGTACATATTGTCAAAATTACAGCAATAGTTTTTGACGTATGTTTTGTTTGTCTAAAGAAAACGTGATTCCGACATGAATTAATTACCCTATGTTCAGCGGTGGGCTGCCAATATCTTAACAAGGGGCTCGGTAAATGCTATCCATTTTTTTATCCATGTCCGCTCCCTATGTCGAGTATTTGGCCTCCTATTGAAGGTATATCAACGAAAGTTATTTTTCTACGAAAACTACTTGTTACTTAGTCGCTCTACCTCTCTTTTCCAAAAAGGGTAGTAGGGATAAAACGATAAGCATAAGACAGGACTAGTGATTAACTAATAGAAGCGCCCAGTTGAATTGAAGAATGTCATGATTTGATCTAAGACGAATGATTTTCTTATCTTAACAAGGGGCTCGCCGGCCGCGCCAAAATTTAACAAGGGGCTCGCGCGAGCCCCTCCGAGCCCCTTCCAGCCCATCCCTGCCTATGTTGACAAAACAAGATCTGGAGTCGCTCAGATGTATACGACTCTGTCACGTCATGTCAATCTTTGACTCCGAAACTTTAACTCTATCTCTACAGCTTTGAAATAAAGTGAAGGAATTCAAGTCAAACTACAAAAAGTATTCCATTTAACAATTTGTTTTCACGATGACACGTTTCGCCAGTATAAACTATAAGAAATTGTCTATTGAAAAAATGTATTTAATTAGTTTACTCACCATATTTTGCTTAGTAAAAACAATATAAAAAGCTGTTATATCAACTTGATATTCATCAGTTTACTGGCAGAATTCGATAAATCAGAAATATTGAGATAATCGCCATTATTGATAATCATGAAATCTTACCATCTCCATTTATGTATGCACTTTACTATTAACGTATCGATGTAAAAACTGCAAGAAATTTGATAATGATTAACGAGTTCGATTCACATGGTCAAACATTTGAATTAGTTTATAGTTCTGTTGCTATCGGAATTGTCAATAAAGTGTAGTAGAATTATGCAAAAATGCACAAATTATGGCCAGTGGCGGATTAAGCACATAGGTGGCCCCAGGCGCAATAAAATTTGGAAGCCCTGTTTTTTGGATAACATAAAAACATTAGAACAAGTAAAAATATATAAAATCTGAACAAAAATTATATGCGTTATACTATATAAGCTATGTTTGAAGCTCCTTAGATTTGGAGGCTCTAAACGAGTGTCTCATTTTCTTATAGGGTAGTCAGACACTGAATATGGCTGATTTTTTTAAAAGATAAATCGTGTTACAAGCCAATCTGGATTCATAATTCAAAACAGCTTTTTTTAAATTATCAACTTCTGCCAGTATGCTAATGATATCGTGGTATTGGAATCTTTAGTGTCAATATAATATGATAAATTAATTCATCTTAACCCGTAACATGCCATCCTAAAAAATCACGTTCCCTGCCATGATGGCATCTTAGTTTCACTGTTTATTGACAGTATTAAAACCTAAGTTAGCAGCTAAAAAATAATGGTAAAAATATGTATATGCTAGAATACCTAAAGTGATAAATACTTATAGACAATATTAAGAGAAATATTGAATGACTTAATGGCTCAACTATTTACGACTGCATCATGGGCATGGAAGTGTTAATATGCATTTTGAAACCGAACTAAGAAAAACTATAACAGCATTTATTGAATACCTTTTTTGTTTGTATCAAACGTCGCTGTGTGTATTAAAAAATAAACGTCTAAGGATGCGATAATGTGTGGTGGTAAATTATAAAGTAATACCGCATTATTATTTCAAGCAAACTAAATCCATTAACATTAATAAACCTATTAATAATATAACCCCCTTCCTCCGATACCCAAATATGTATTTAAAGTGTTAATAAATGCAACCATATACTTAAATATTTAGTTCAAAATTAAATTATATGTGTTTTAACTACTGTTTTGCTTATTAACATTATATTTCTTCAAAAAAACGCATGCCTTTACAATCTGTTATCAATTTATATTTCATTAAAAACAATCAGAGAACATCTATAAACATTAATTTTATACGTTAGTAAATATTTAATAGTCTGAAATTACTTTCATTATGGTATCTAGTGATTGAATTTATGCAACTATATAATTACACTACATAAAACACCTATAACACTTTGGTTAACTCAATTTCATAGTTGTTATTGCTTTACAAATCGTGAGAACATTTTCGCTATTATGTTATTGATATTTGACTTTAATGTGTGAATTGCTATGTATTTTAAGCAATTTAAGATTTAAAAATAATTGTTTTTTTGTAGATTATTTCAATTTGATACACATAACAATAAAAATTAAGTGCTTTTTTATCGCACACTTTCACTTAACATATCATACTATTTCATTTTTAATAAATTTATTTATTATGTAAAAAAAATCCAAATAATGACTGTGATATTTTAACTAGTAAGATTTAGTTTAACATGATAATGAAATGTTATAAATAGTGGAGTCGCAGTTGGAATAAAATCTTAAGACTCCGACCCATTTCTTAAGAATCGACACTGCATTTTAAGCTGACTAAAGGTGAGTTGGTGGTATACATACATATTATATTTAAGTTAAACGAAAATGATTGCAAAATAAATTTGGAGTCGGATTCGATTTTTAATTTTAAACTGCCTTTGCAGTTGCTTTTTGTTACCCGACTTTACAGCCCTTGTTAAGACTGACTGAAAAAAAATTGTTTTTCAAAAGTTCTTTTACGAGAATTACTTATCACTGAGTCGCTTAATCTCACTTTTTCGAAGTGAGTGAGAATAGAAATTATGACAAGTGGATAATTAGTTTATTTCGCTATTTTCCGTACAATATCGGATAGGTCAGAAAAGATAAGCAATCCATGGTTTTAAATAAAAACTCATATTTTTATTAATAAAACTGTGCATAATGGGACTTCAACTCATGACCACCGAAACCGACGTTTCTAGAAACGTTTATCACTAATCTACCAGACAACATGTCCAAGAATTAGGATAAGTGTATGCTGATACGCAGGAAACGCAGCGCAGGGTACCACAGGCAAGCAAAGCAGTCAGGTGATAACTAGCGTATGCTATGAATGTTGCGTCACGCTTTTAAAATATTTTAAAAGTAATCTTACATACAGTAGTATCATATACACAAATTTCAGTTTGCAGTAATTTATTAGTTTATGGCCAAAACATGCACGTGTCACGCAGGAACTGTGCTGGTACCACATTGCATCATACGCAGCTCTGCACCTCTTCTTATAATAAAAAATCTTTGCTTCTTTGCAACACAACTTACCTAACCTTACTCGACATGCGTTTTTTTAATCACTTTTAAGTGTCGCGTTTAGTGCAGTAGCCCAAAATATCAATTTCTTTATAATTTAAATGTATACACAAGAAAAAAGAAAGGTTATCGTAAACATGATAAAATTATAATCATTATGATGGTACAGACACCTGTTTTTTTATTGATTTTGCATTTTTTACCCGTTCCGTGAAAAACATCTCGCCGCCACGATTATTTACTCAGGTAATGTTGGGGTAAGGTGTAATAACATGTAATTATTGCTCGAAAGCTCGACGTTGGAACCTCAATGTGTCGTTACTGGATTCTCCGTGAAACGTTTTTGCAAATATTCTTAAACACCATAAAATCATAGAAAATATGCTACTTCACTGAATGATTTAGACATGATGACTTAAGCAAGTTGTATGATATTTGTATTTAGTTTTTTTATGGACCATGGCATTGTGGAGAATATGGACTCCTAATACAGTAAAATCATCATTTATACTATAGTCGAGACCATGTAATTGGGGTAGTGTAATTGGGGTGTGAATCTCATAGAAAATTAGGGGTTTGGTTTTTTTTCGCGGAAAACACAAAACTAAGATTTTCCTTAGGTAAAAAAAAAATTATGGATGAAATATTTAGTTTCTGTAGTAGTAAATATCCCGCACACAGAAATACGCCCAGCTATGCATGTATAGCCTGGCACGTGTTGAATACACAGACGCTAGCCAACATTTGCCTGTATGCGCGGCACAGACGACCGTCTCTTAGTAACGACAATGGAATGCGACCGTGCAATTGGGGGATTTGCGGTGAATATTTTAAACCTGCGCGTAATTCAGCGTAGTGTAGTTGGGGGTTCCACTGTATAACAAACTGCTTGTTACTTAGCCTTACCTCTCTTTCAAAAAGACTAAGACTAGAAGAATTTGACAAAAACAAGATTAGTCCCCTGTGGCTGAACAATCATTGTTGTTGGCTTCAGTTGCAGTGTTCACCGATTGATTTTCCATTAAGGATAGTTTTGTAAATAAAGTTAAATCTAAAAACTATCTTTGGGAAGCCTACTATTAACGGACTTTCGATTTTAAGAAAACACGCGATATTCTGTAACATTGTAGGTAGTTCTACTGTATTTACAAAATAGGAATAATAAGGTTATTTTTAAATTTAAAAATATATTTAATCGCTTCGTTTATTAAAAAAAATATAATTAGTAATGCAAATTTTATTTATTTTTAGTAAAAGTGTTTCTTTTGATTTGAGAATCTCCGGTATGAACGATTTGCGAAAAATTTTGCCATGCTGCCATTGAACTTATATTCATTTTATCTGACACCTGTTGAAAGATAAGGGGCCTAATAAAATATTACAACATAAAACATTTATCATTTTTTTATTTCAATAATAATTTACGAATTTAAAAAAATATTCGCAAATACCATCGGTAGTATCTTGGAGGTATCGGAAGCCTTAATTGTAAATTTCATTTAATGTTGAAATTCATATTATATTCGAGTATTCTGAAAAATACTGTTAATAAATTGCAAATATTTCAGCTTTGGGGAAATTCAAAACGTGTTTGGCAAATTGATTTTTGATTTTCTACTGAATACATGTTTCTCAGTAGCTTTTGTAAAAATAAGTACTAAACAATAAGTTTGTTTTGTCTGTAGTTTTATGTTATATGAAGGCATTATTCTTATTTTAGATAAAATGAAATAATATAATATATTGTGTACCCTAATTATCTATCTATATATCTAAGCTGATTTATTAAATTAAGATCCAAATAAGGATAAATGATATTTTATGTATTTACATTCACTCATTGTAATCTATAAATGAATATATCTGACATAAATTAAATGATCTAACTGTAGCATTCAAAATGTGCTTTTTTACTTTTAAATCTAAGTAACACGCAAACTGCGTGTTACTTAGATCAGGGTTTCCCAAACTTGATGTTCCACGGAACACCGGTGTTCCGTGAGACCTAAATAGATGTTCCGCGAAAAATTGGAATGGTTATATACTCTGCAACACATTTAAACATCTTCTAATTCATATTAAAAATCGAGTGATGGTTAATCTCCACTGATGTTTAAAACGTCAAATATTTAAGTACAAGCGGAGATTTTAAATCACTTAGAGCTTTGTTTACTCAAATTTATATGTAAAGTGTTATAAAAAAAAAAGAAGAGTTTTATTGTGTATATTGTTTTAATATGTTTGCAATTATGAATTACCTGACCTAACAAAAAGCTGTGTTCCGGTAACATTTCTAGATTTGAGAAGTGTTCCATTTTACCATAAGTTTGAGAAACCCTGACTTAGATGATCAACCTCTTTTATTGAACAAGAGTAAGGGATAGACAGATAGTGCTAAGGCAAGACAATAAGTAGTATTATCTCTCTCCGTATGCCTCATTTAATGAATCTGTTGAAGAGGGGGGTGGAATTTTAGACATTAAAAACATTCATGCCATCGAACAAAAATCCATAGATTGATGGGAAAATCGACTGTCTGTACTCTGATTCGAACCCTCGTACACAGTTCATAGCCAATGACGTTGACCACTCAACCACTTACTCAACTTATGGTTTCTGTCAATAATTGGTCGAAAAGTTTTATATTATAAAAATAAAATATTTGTACTGATTTTACCAATGACCTTTAATTCTATCAATAATGATACCTATGCTCGTTATAATCGAATCCGGTTCTGATCATATAAAATAAAAATAAAATTAGTACAAGTTTAAGTAAGTAAAATCATCCGTTAACAATAATCTCTTTGTTTTATCAAGTACAAGGTTTGCTTTATCGTTTTTAAATTATTAAAGTGATACAATATTAACCTGTAAAAACGACTCATATAATATCTGTTAATTTTACGAATTCGTTTGTAAAAAAGTACACTTAGTTAAATGAGTATTTCAAGTGCTTTGTGTTTTTCATGATACTGAAAAAATCTAGTCGTGTATTTTGTCTTGCCACACTTGATTTACTACTTTGGGCCGGCCCTGATTCGAAATTCGACCGGCGAGCTTTCGCTACCGAGCTCCGTTATGTGTCAGTTCGTGATTGGCCGATAAATCTTCGGGCGCATCACCCTGTCGCCGTAGTTTGTCTCGCAAGCTTTGAATTCCGCCCATTTTACCCACCACCGCGAAAGAAAATACCGAGAGAAACTTGTAGAAACTACAATCTTGCACCGTATTTCAGGGTTGCCGCTGATAATAATAGAAATATAATATACGACGATGTTCATAGAATTATTTATGGAATTTAGGATTAAAAATTACGCTCTATTTATGAATTATTAGTATGCTTAGGGATTTTTTACCATGTGACGCGGTGGAACGGTGCTCCGGCACTCTTTTCTTTGGCATATTTAATGTTTCAAATCAATATTCCCAAATTTATTTTCATATTTTTTTTTCTTGAAAACCATTGGTTGTTTGTCCTTATCTTAGTTCTCCTTTAAATGTAATGTACCAGGTACCGTAACACTCATAAATTAATGTCGTAACAAAAATCAATACCAGGTTCATAGACTTAATTTGTGACCAAAATAGGGGTCTAATCTTGATTGAATGTACTTGTTGTTTCTTGGTTTAACTGATAAACAAGCAGTTCTCGTTAAAAAAACTTCTGTTGAGATTCCTCCATCAGGAAGACATATGGTTCACATTGGAAACGGACATCGATTAAAAAATCTTTAAAAAAGTTTGACAAGAAGTGAGATCCGGTACCTTATTTTTTTTAAAAAAAAGCTTTGAGTATGCTTAATATCTATATATAATATTTTTTTAAAAGGAATATTGATCGATTATAAAACACTTTTAAATTACGCATTGAATCGTTTCTGTAAAAAATAAAAATAATAAAATCAGTATTTTCGTCAATGAAATGCAAAAATAAAAAAGTTTATAGTTTGGGTAGTAATTTGTCAAGTCAACGACGCAGCGGTCATCGTTGTTGGCTTCCGAGCCGGATCTCACGGGTTCGAGTCCCAGTACGAGCAGCATTTTTTCGATTGATTTACCGATTTTTGTTTGAAGGTATGGGTGTTTATGATGTCTAAAAAATCCTTCCCGCCCTTTCCGATTAGTAAACCACTAGTCCTGTCCTAGTCTTATCCTTCTGTGCCAACTACTCTCTTTGAAAAAGAGAGGTTGAGCGACTGATTAACGAACAGTTCACATAGAAATACTTCCGTTGAGATACCTTCATAAGGGACATGGATAATAGAAAAGTTATAAACTTATATTGTAAGAATTATTTTTACTTAAGACTTTTGAAATACAATGAAAATTTCATTAACTATATTCACTTCTCACGATGTATTATGCCATAACTTGATATGTAGTTAAGCAATTATTTTAAAGGCTTAATAAGTAGGAGATAAAATTAAGTCTCTCTGGTGGCATTGAAGATGAAGTTATCAAGGATGATCTGGTAACGGCATATGTTAAATATTATTTTAATTCTGCCCATCACACTGAGAAATGAACTGAGTTAATGGTTTCATGATTGAATTACGAGAGAGGAATCGAAATAATAATTAAGATAAAAAAAGAAACTAAGCGGCCAGCCCTCTTCCCTGAAAATAAGTTTCGTGCGGCCTCCGATAATTAATGTGTAAGCGCTCAGGTCGAAACTTGTAGCCGCGAGCTTTTGCCGACGTGCCAAAAGTTGCAGAGCCTTTAATTATACCAATTATTCATAAATTTAATAAATAATGCCCGTATCCAATTTTTTCACCTAAATTGTAAAGCAATTTTACTGGCGTCTGTTTTAATAATAATATAATTTTCCTCGTATTTTATTGAATAAAGTTCAAAATTTATTATGCAGATTAAAAAGCATGCCATCATTTTTTTATTTTTAAATAAATATTTTACTTAAATTTTTCAAGATTACACTGTGACAAGACTTTTTATAATATACAATAGAAATATTATTCTTCATCGCTATAAATCTTACTATAATGATTTTCAATGACTTATTTTAAATCATTTTTAAAGAGGATTCGCATCTACATACACGAAACGTCACATACACATCTCATTCACTTCAACCTGATTACGGACGAAATGCGGGTCGAGAGAAAACGACAGAAATGCTCGCACAGCGGGCTCTTCCATATCCGCTCCTTAATCGGAGCATATGGCCACTACATGGTTTCTCCGTGATTTTCTGTCTTATTAATTATAATGAGCCAAAAGTAAGATTTTTCCTAGTCAAAATATTTTTTATTGAGATAAAAATGTAGGAATATTTAAATACTTTTACTTTATAGCAATAATGCGTCACTTTAAAGTTCCATTGTTTTGTATATATTCATCAACGAGAAAACGTTTTTGTTTAATCGATTTTTAATATTAGTTGTAATGTTTCAGATTTGTGTAAAATGAATTGAATTAAGAGTTATTATTTTGTCATTTTCACATCTTAACTATTTAGGGGTGAAAAACAAGTAATATTTAATACGTAATGACATCTTTAGTTTAAGGTCTGAGACATAAAAAATAACATTTGCTTATAAAACGATTTTTTTTGTGTGGTTAACGTCTAAGCAATCGGGACAAAACGACAGAGGTTATTTTACTATAAGTCATATCCCAACTTTCTCGGATAACTAAAAGCTTACAGATTATTTATTGATAGTTCTTGTAGAATTACTTTTGTTTTTGAGATGAGCTCTATTGCAAGTTTATTCGCTCTACATTGAGAACTGGTATTTCTTTAAATAAAACACTGGTTCCTTATTAACCTGAAAATATTAGATTGACCTAAAACTCATGTCTCATTTTGAAATTCAAAATAAGTGCATATGCAAAAAAGCCACCAGAGCACGCTTGTTGCACATTGTTCATGTTCTCGAACAAAAGAGCCGCCGCGTCGAATTTGTTACTTAAGAAAATTTAATACGTTTACTCGATAAATATCGACTGCTCTACGTTTTAATCACGCCGGACTTGTATACGAGCGCCTTAAAATTGGTTCGTTACATTGCCATTCATGGGAGGAGTTATATGGAAAATTCTTTAACTCAGAGATTTACCCACATTTTAAAATAGCTGTACTTATTATTCGGTACATTGAAGATTGATGTTAGTTCTTAACACAACAACGATATAATTGTGAGATATCAATAAAAATCTGTACAAAATTTCATGATATAATAAAAGGTCAAAAAATATCAGTGGATTTCTCTCTACATTTTTTAAATACATATTATTGATAGCAAGATTGGTTTTACGCCATTTTCAGAACTATACAAAGCCACAAAGTCAAAAAAGCTAAGAACCATGTATAAAAAAAAATGTTCATATTTTTTAACCTTATCATAATGAAGTTTTTCCAAGTCACTGCCAATTCAATGAAAAGAATAATATTGTGTTATTACTCTTTTAAAATCAATATACACAATTATAATTGTTTATTTTGTATTTTTTATCAATTAAAAAATATGACAAATTATAATATAACTAATTCTGAAGGTGTAACCATAAATTGACGCGTTTATTTAATGTCGAAAATACATTTTAACGAATTTGATGCACAGTTATTTCAATACACTGCGTAAAGGGTTAATCAATCTGCCAATAAGAATGCAAGGCTAAAATATTCCAAAAGTTAAAAATGAATATCAGTTTTTAAATATTTTTCATGCAAACTTTATTAAAATTCATAATTGTACAATTTTTTTTTTAAATACGACAATGTGTCGTCGCGGGTTAAAAGTAATCATTGTTTATTAAAATACGAGCTTATTTTATTCTGAACATATAAAACTGGTTATTTTGTAAATCACCAATATATTATGTTATATTTATACTCTCGGTAAGTGTTTTTTCTTTATTTTTAGAGTGAAAAAATAAATGCAGCTATAAAATAAACCACATAATTAATGTCATTTAAAATTCTCCATTCAATCTGCCACCTGGTAATGATTTCAATAAACTTCTCCACTTACGCACATTTTAGTCCAAGATTCACCGTTGAATTCATTACCATATGGAAAATTATTCGATACCACCGGAAACTGACTATATGCAAATGAAACAGCGAAAAAAACTCACCTCCGCCAAAAAGGGTCGAAATTAATGCCTCGGAAGAAAATGCGAACTACATGTACGTCTTGCTCCTCTGATTGAATAAGCCGCTTTAATTTCTCGCAGGCATTTAAAACGGACTTATAAACTTCGGTTCGGAATTGTTTGCGATCTTTATTATTGTAGTTTTGTGTAATTGTTACCCAACAACATTTTGTTCAGCTCATTTGAATACCTGGTTGATTGCCTTGAACATGAACTGTATTTTAAAAGCATACCGTTTAATTTAATTCGATCGAAAGCTTTTAAGAACAATTAAATCAAAACATGACATCATTATTACAAGAAAATTGACGGATTCATTTTTTTATTCTCATCAAACTCACAGTAATTTTAAGCAGCGGTGGGCTGCCAATACATTAACAAGGGGCTCGCTTAATTTCGAAGCAATTTTTAGTGTTCTGAGGAAGGAGTGAATTTTCTTATCATTCCTATGCAATTATATAAAATACTTAAATAAGCAATCGATTTTTACTTAATACACTTACTAAATAGCTAAAAATATACTATTCTGTACACTGAAGCTGTCATAGATAATATATAAATTAGAAATTGTAGCTATAAGCTAAATTGATATGAGAATATTGTTTTCTCGTAAGTTAACAAGGGGCTCGCTTGCCTCAGTAAAATTCAACAAGGGGCTCGCGCGAGCCCCTGCGAGCCCCCTACAGCCCACCCCTGATTATAAGCTGTAAGAATAATTCTTATAAATAAATAAAAAACATTTTCTTCACTTTCTATATTATTAATTTGATAAATTTCCACAAAATTGTTCTTAACATCCCAATTCTTTTGCCTCCATCCATATCATTGTAACTTACAGATATTTTTCTAAAATATGAGAATATTTATTTTCCATATTTAACGACATAATTAAATGAATTTAAGTCTTGTTAAAACATGATATTTGACTTTAGCTGGCATAATGGATAGCCTGCATTCAAAAAAATAAATTTCTGTCCCGCTTTAGGAAGACTAACTCCCTATTTGTATTCCTTTATTATAATGTGGATCAAGATTTTATTTAGTTCAGCGATACTTACAGCATAACGGTTTTTACTACATAAAGTGGGCCGCAGAATAGTAATAATTATATATACACATACCACATACTATACATAAATAGTGACAAAACATAAATGTTAGTACACAAAAATACAAATTATTTAAAATATTCATTTGCTTATGTAAATGCTTACAAAAAATAATAGATGTTTGAAAAAGCATCTGGTGATTATGACAGTTTTGGGCCTCACATAAAATACGATTGGGCCGCATGCAACCCATAAAACGCAGGTTAAGTATCACTGATTTATTTCATTCAAGTTGAGCACAAATGTGAACATAATCACTTTTTGACCAGTTGATTATAAATCTGATTTATTAAGCTTTCACAAAATTTAGCTTTCGAAAAACTTTCACTGCTTCTGTGTCAACTAACTTTAATTATATTTGTAACGCAACATATTTGTAAAACAGCATATTATATAAGCGGTTTTTTTCTGGGTGAAATGAACGGAGCAAAACATTTTTAAAAAGCAATCAATGATTTCATTATCGCTTGCAAATTGTTAATTAATTTTCGTCCATTGCAGTAAGCGTGAGTGAAGATTACGCTGAGTGAAATGTGCATTATTGGAATTTTTATTCAGCACGGTTGCTATAACACTACCATTAACTCACTATCAATTGATTAACAGGTTTTCTTAATTACTGTTGATACTGCATGCGACTAATTTATAACTAATGAGTAGTAAATTATAGTTCATAATAAAAAGTTTATCCACTCAAGATAGAGTTGGGTTTTAAGATATTAGAAAAATTCTATAACTATATAGAACTCTACATGGCTGTGATAATGTTGCCATTAATTATGTATGATTTTTTTAGTTAAGAAAATCTATACCAACGATTTTTAGGCCGTAATGTAAAATGTAAAGTACTCATCAAAACATTATATTGTGTTAAACAAAAAATGAATCTATCGTTTTTTTTATGAAATACCTACTAAAAGTAAAAATAAAGTGGGAAGTTAATATTATCTGGATATGGAAAGATAAATGATACTAGGCTAGTATTACTTATTATCACTTTAGTATGCAGATGACATAGAGCAGGGTTTCTCAACGTTGGGCCACAGCGTGTTCTAAGGGGGCCACAGAGATTTATTTTTGTTTTGGGGAGCCACAACACGGTTTAGGGGGTATAGATCAAACGATACAGGGAAAAGCATAATGGCGGACGTCACGCAGCTATTTTTTGTAAATCCGTAAATGAAATAAATTACTGGCATTCTAGATTCGAAAATCTCGAAAGAGCTATAAAAAAAGGTGGGTTTTTGAAATTATAATTTTTATGGGAAGACAAAACAATGGTATGGGAGAGCCACAGAAAAATTAAGACACTCAAAAGGGGCCACGCTCCCAAAAAGGTTGAGAAACACTGATACAGAGTATAATGGACAATATTTACTTATTTACAATGGTACTGGTATGAATTTGAAAAAGTTTTTTTTTATAATATCAAGGTGTTAATTAAATGTATTATTTTGTATTTTATTGTGATTTCCGACTTTTTCCAAAACTTTTCTAAGCTATTGAAAATATCATTTTTTTAAGATAGTTTAACAATATTTCACCATGAGCTATGATTTACTAAATATAATATTTGTGACACAAAACTTAATCATTTATACGTATACTTCTTGAGTATTGACTATATAACATTATAACATGTCACATCCGTAGTGCAGTGGTCAACGTCAATGGCTTCCGTGACGAATATAACGGGAATTTTTTCAATCGATTTGTAGATTTATGTTCGAAAGCATTAATGTTTATTTGATCTCTGAAAATTCTTTTCCACCCTCTCAATAAAACTAATAAAACCAATAGGTAATTTGAATTTATAGTTTATCCATATAAAAAGCATAATTTTTCATTTTATAATTATTATATTTATAAATCGTTTTCATAAGATTTAGACAAGATAATTTAAACACATTTACCATCGTTAAATACGTATTGAATGGGTACTTCGTTTTTGTTATTGATGCAAAAATATAAAATATTATACAGGTATATTATATTCTGCTTTTTCAACGGGTCAAGTTATTCATCAAGTAAATTCGATACCTGCTAGCTAATAATTTCAAAGTCGTGTTGTGTACTAGATTAAAGAATATATTGACCAGCCAGAAAATACAGAAAATCAATTACTTATTTTACACGCGCCCATACATTTCACGTGTTATTACGATAATTTCGAGAACGAATGATAAATGGTCAAATAAAACGTCAGTGAAACAAATCAGTCCACGAGCAAGATGGTTTATTGAAAATGAACATAAATAAATGTGTGTTCTCCAGAGAAAATAATTTGACAAATGCTGAAATCGTGTTGCATGGATGATGAGCATCAAAATCTATAATAACACACGATCGGACTTAATTGAAAGTTAACACTGAAATATTTAATTTCGGTGGCGAAAATAACTAGTCTTCGAAGTCAGGAGTGTTCAAAGCGTCGTGTTGTTGTGAATATGTCTTTAATAATTTAAGCCTTACACTTGTTTTTCGTCAATATTTTTTTAACATCTTTCATAGCATTAGTCTTTGCTTATTGGTATAATATCAGAAAACGTTGTCAAAAAACCTTACTTTGATATAATCGACGTTTTTTAATACCGTGAAGCAAACTGAAGTGTAACATGACAGTAGACAGTAATAAAAATAAATATAAAACAATTGTTTAAAATATTAACCGCTTAAAAGTTGTTATAGAAACATACGTTTCTGACAGAAATAACTGTCAAAAAATTGACTTAGCTCATAATACTTCATTGAATATCAAAATAGATCAATGTTATCTAAAATAGTTTGCGTTTTAGACGATAGAACGTGTTTAAATCTATCAATCTGCATTCCCAACTAAAAACCTTTTTTTACTTTAAATACTTAACGTTCTAAATGAAAACCCAAAATTTCTTACATGTTAGTATTTGACTACCTTGGTAAACTAATTATATAGCAGTTAAATAGGTAATGTTTTACGTAAATTCGTGCGGTATCCAGTCGAAAACTTTATTTTTTAAAAAGTGAATACATATATTACAAGAAAATATGATAGAAAATAACCGAATAACCAACATTATCAAAATCCGGTCATTGCTATACTTTGTTTATTTCCATTTATATCAAACTTTGATCTGATCACGCCTGGACAAATTTATTCTAGATCGTGATAAAACATTTATTCAACCTATGATTACCGACCAAAAACAGTACACTTAAGGCTTGTTTGTCGTTTCTTTTGTTAACAAATTTAGTGTTGATATTACGTTTGACTTTTATATGGGTGGTCAAAACATAACACCATTTGATTTTGACTCTCAGTTTAAATGAATATTAGTTTAATTATTCTAATGTGATGAAATTTCGTATTTAAAAAAAAATATCTTTATCATATGATATTAAATTTTATTAAGTTCATTATACATTTTTTTTTGCTCAAACGGTATTTCAAATTGTTTATATATATGTTTAAGAAAGGTTAAGTAGGCTGTTTTAAAAAAAGGTACTCAACAATTACTCATGGTAAATATTTCAAATGTTTAAATAAGAAAAGGAAAAATCTATACATATAACATTCCAGGATTTATCTCAAGAATTATCTACTTGCTAAGTGGAGCTACTACCACTATGTTAATAATTGGAATACAATAAATAATTCAATCTTTGCTTTTAATTATTATTATTTATTATATTTAAAAAAAAACTGATGAATAACACGAAAAACATACGTATTTTGCATACAAAGTCAGTATTAAACAAAAAAATAAGTTTGTCTTTTTATAATTCGTTGACTTACTACATATAAGCGAATAAAGTGAATTTTTGGAAAAGTGTTTGTTTATTTAATTCTATTCAATAGAAAAAAACTTTTCATATCTACCCTATAATTGTTTTAAATTCACAAATATGTTTAATCCATTTATCAAAACTTTACTGGTTTTGTATCGTGCTGTTTATTTTTGCCGACACTTCCTCAGTCTCCAACATAACCAATATTCGTTTTTTTTTAATAATTCATTTGAAATATGTATAATATAAAACATATTTTAAAAACGCATCTTTTAAATGTACTTGTAAAAAGGTTTATAGAGTTATTAGTAAATAAAACTTTATAGTTAACGGGTTCTCATTCCACCCACATTCCAAAGAAGTGAACATCAACGAGCAAAATTGCTCAGCGTAAAGTGATACTTATAAGTTTAAAATATTCCCACAAATGTCTTTCTTGCTATGACTGTAACAGAATGTATCTAAGATGGCAATAAATTATTACTCGGACAAGTGAAAGAAGGCCGCGGCGCCCAAATCAGGCGGCCGACGACGTCCATCAGGCGTCGCCCAATATGGCCGCGAACGACGTCCTATCTCTGGTTTCAATCTATCGCCTGCGGTCTATCGCGGGCAATCGAAGAAGCGCATTCCTAAACTGCATCGGAGATACATCAGTCGATTGACAATGCAGAGCTTGGATTGATGTCGATGAAGGTTCTATTCAATTCAGATACCCATTTTTAAAGACCGTAATCTGTGATTTATTGCAGATTTCAATGCGTTGTCGAAAGAAAGTCGATTTATATATAAAAATAAACTTTGAATTCTTCTACACTTACATAACTGCAATATGTAGTGTTTTATATCATCTTGAGACTTTTATGGTATGAGACTGTGTCAATATTTAATAACCGAACTGAATTCAAAACATAACACTAACAATGATTTCAAAATATAAACTAAAAATGTTCGATGAATTGATTCATTTTCAATAAAAAAAAACTTGTTAAACAACATAGGCGACTCACCATTGTTGTATTTATTTCCACTGAGATTTACAGCATCTAATATAATAAATTAATTATATTTTAGTACTATCAATATTTGTATAACACCCCCTCCCTACGTTCAGTAGAAAAGGAAGAAACCAGACTTTTATTTTTTAATTTATAACATAAGAATAAAAATCATCCGTTTTTTTTTTGGATGACTCGCCATGTTCTGTCTAATGGTATTTCAGGAAGGCAAAAATTTTAATTCTACAATTTATAACACAACAAGAGGAGTAAAAAAGTTATTCAATTTAATTGTTTTAAATATTTTATTTTTCAGAAAATTCTCTCTCTCTCTCTCTTTACTCTTTATTAGCAAGTTTTATTGAAAAAGCCTAAATTTATCAATTCCGGACCATTAGCTGAGTGTTTAACTTCGTCGAATTCAATTATTGTGCTAACGCAAAGTATTTTTCTAAGACTGTGAAAAGAAACTTTTTTTAAACATATTTTTTTGTTTTATATTAAAATTTAAAATAAAAAACTTTTTCAGTGATGTCATACAACATTTTGTCGAAATATTTTTTTTTTTTAAATAAAATATTTACAGTTATGGACATCCGCTAAATGGTTACTTTGCAAGGCCGTTAACTACTCTATCGATAATTTACTCGAAAGCCTTAAATTACTTACTTACAAATAATTACATGTAAACATACAGCAGCAAGCCTACAATCAGGTTTTCGGATGTAAAGCAAAATAAAAAGAATTACATATGATGTTTTTTTGTATTTAACTGGACTTCTGTACTGAACAAAATGTCTTAGTTTTTTTAAAGTGGATATATTCCTAAATTGATTTGATACAAATAAATACATTTAGTTCTGGTTAAACGTCTTTGGTATTCATTTAGTAGTTTAAATTATCTAAACAAATACATTCCTTTTACAATAATTAATTTCAATCAAATAAATCTATCGCAAGTATATAAAAAATTAAAATTAGGAATAGAAATCGATATGCAACAAAATGATATTTAATGACATTACTGATCCTCGAAAAAGATATTTTTCACATATTTTATATTACGTATATTTTAATAATTAAATATGCATCAGCTTACAACTAGTACACTGAAGAAACTAGTATTATTCTATACACAAATTTTAAAAAAATTCAAGTAATTGTAATATTAATTAACTTTAATTAAAATCTACTGTAATAAAATAAACGGACGCGATAATAATGAATGGAATTGTACGTCGTTGATTGAGAGTAACTTATTTTCAAGATAATATAAAAAAGATTAAAAAAATGATTGAAAACAAATTGGCGAGTATCATTTGTTTCAATAGTTATTTGTATCAAATAATATATCAATTTCTTCCTACTGAAATCACATCTGAATACAATACCCGTATCATTCACGCTGCTTTAATAATTTCAATAGAACAGAAATGCGTATATGTATTAATTAAAGTTTTATATGAATTGTCAACACTGAAGTTTCAAAGCAATATTAATATCTAAGCACCAAGATGATTTTTAGCAATGCTCTGTAGGCTACGGTGAAAAAAATGTGAAACAGTTCTCAATCTATTGTTGACGCTTATTCTAAAAACGTGTTTGAACGGTTTATTTTAGGAAAAGATTCACAAGTGAAATATTCCAAAGCTTTTAATCATTTAAATCCGGCTCTGAGAAAAATACTTATTTAAACATAAAATGATTTCACATTGCGTGCAAAGTTTTTAACTTAACAAGTTCAACACTGAAAGATAAGTGGGAAATTGTTTAAAGTTTCGCGCAAGAAACTGTACTTGGCAATTATGAAAGTAAAACAAATAAATAAAAGTCAATATTTACTTTGCAGAAAGGTCTACTTAGTTGCATCATTTTTTTCCAGTTTTAAAAATCTTTTTTATTTTGAATACTAATTATAAAGTTTTTAAATTTATTTAAAGATGCTGTAAGGCGGTGTGATAAAAAACTATCATGTTCATCAAATATTTCAACAGCATTTTCAACAAGTGCAAAACCTATTTGAATTTTATATATTGTGAGAAACTTTACTCAATGATATAAAATTAAATGATTTTTATAATGTAAAAATCAAATCTTTAATTAAACGACGTTGAAATTTTTAAGAGTATAATTAAATTCTTAGCGTCAAGTTGTTAAAATCAAAACTTTAGTATAATAGTATTTTCAACTTTTGTAGCAAATAAATATTTCAAAAAATCTAACTCATTTAAAGCACCTTCAATTGTTTTAAATAATATTTTTATAACTATAAATAGTAGTACAAATAATTAGAAGTAAACTATGAAGTTTATTTTAATTAGTATAAATATGCATATTACCGCTTAAGAAAATGTTTAAAATATATTCTTAAGATTGCAAAAAAAAACGATGAATATCTTATAGGTTATTTGACCTCGATCAAAAATTGATAAATTGACTTATTATTAAATAGAGAAACAATGTCACTGACAAAATCGTGAGAGATGGAGATAAATGAAGACAAAAATGTGATTCAAAATTATTTGAATATGTCTGCTTTTGTTTAAATCCAGTCTAATAAATATTGAAATCGTCACAATTGATAACTCAATCTCTAACTGCTTACTTATAGACCGGATTTTAATAATCACTTACACAGTCGACGTGATGCTGCTTCTCACTCCTGACACATTATTAAGATATTGGTATTAATTATATTTAAGCGTTCGTTGAAAAAAAATACGAAATACATGTTAAATATAAATGAATGCGTGGCGATATTTTAAGTACATTACTGTGCTGAATATTTTAAAAGTAATAACTCAATAACCCAAATAACAGGATTGATGGCCAATACCAACGAAGTAAATTGATGCAAATATGTATATTTACACACATACAAATATTCGAAAAAAAAGTTTTTTTTCAGACTCAGATAAACCGTGTTGCATAAAATGTCGTCACAACTAGCAAAAAGAAATGAGAATAATGGTAATTATTATTAGTATTGTTTTAAATACAATCACTTGTTCTTACCTATTAATTTCTAGCGCTATTTATATCAGATTGACATCAATAGATCTTAATTTTAATATACTAAATAACTATGTAACAAATAATTTTAAAGAAAGATGCTTTATTCTTAAAGCTAAAATTTTATATTTGCTGTTGATTAAAAACTATAGTTTGTTACTTAATAACTTCTGACAGTACATTGACGGTATTTTATTTAAAACAAGCTAATTATCGTTAACAAAGACTATTTTGAAACACTCGATTTATTGTTTCTCTTAAAAATCAATATGTACAGAGAGAAATTTTGAATTTCAAAATATAGCTCTCATAAAAATTATTACAAAAATAATTGAACCGTTTTCAACAAAGTATCTTTATGGTTGTAATAATTATTGTTTATTGAAGTTTAATGGTTAAATAATACGTTTTTATATACGATGATTTTATAATAATATACGATAATGCATGACTGATAAATTAAGTAAGAGAAAAAAATGTATTAAATTACGAAAATAAAGTATAATGACGTTGATGATGCGAATCGAATTACATTTCACGATTTCCCAGATTACAATCAAAAAGTTATATTCTTGAAAAATGATTGTGCATTTTGCAACTCACGATAAAAATTTCAATGCCAAAGGCAACATATTAAATGCACTTTATTTTATACCTTACCTTTAAAACGAAGCATCATTTTTTTGTTGATTTTAATATGTATTAGCGATCTAATTAATAATTGATGTATCTCTCGTCTTAAGATAAGTAACTCGCAACGATCGTGAGTAATAGGTATACTACTAGCTACAGTCTTCTTTACCAATGATTTTTATTTGTTGATTTGAATAAAATATTCACGATAAATGAAATTGAATCTTTGAGTTATTTTTTCATACATTCTCTTTGATCGCAATTTTCAAGGAATTTTCTGCTATAAATTTCTTGACAGAAGACGTTCTAAGACTGCGGTAACGTTAGTGCGCTGATATATGCGCGCATTACTAATATTATTTTACATTTCAATAAAAAAAATATTTGATATAAACCCTTTTAACAAATACTCAAAAAACGAACCATAAAAACAACAGCAGAATACTCATATCTTATTATATTTTTCCAATCGATATTTTTTTTTTGATAAGTTTGTAAAAATAGTAATTTATTAAAAAAATATATGTAATTGCAGCAGAAAAGTAACCCAGGGTAAGTTATTTTCTTTAAATGATTAATTAGTCCACATTAAAAAATATTCTTATATTGCTCGCTAGTGCTGGCGCGCTATTGTCCCAAGAACTTGTCAGGGTTGCGCTAATGTTGGGGTGTCGTTTTAAGCCCAGTTTTTGTCAATAATATCGTATTCTACAATTGTGCATAGATCTTAACAAAGAAGAAAGAAAGAAGTCTGTTTTTCTCCAAAACATACGAATTAAATAAGTTCTACAAATAACGGATCATATTTGGAATTACAAATCAGTGAATCTCTTATTTCTGTATTTACTGATATTACTGTTTTCAAGGCATAGAAATCTTTAAATATTTTTGATAGTAGAATATAACGTTTGGTAATAACAATAAAAATATATAGCATGAGTCTGTAAAATGTGTAACTTGTAAATTTTGTATGAACTTAATTCTCAACGATAGGTACACACAGACTGGACAATTGTAATTAGTTGGGTGTTACCAGTCAAAAGTAATGGCCAATAAAATTCAAAAGCATCTTTGTGATTTGCAATTCGAATAAATATCGCTATAGAGTGGAACTGGTTACTTCCGATTTTTTTATTCAGGTCACGGACCAATAACAATTATGTGAATAAAATACTTATGAAAAAGGTTATTATTATGGTTGTATACTTTGTATAAAATACTCACCTATTGAACACTTGTAAGTTAAATTGGTATTATTAATGTTTTTTTTAAACTTGAAGATAAAACGTGAGTTTTTATTTAAATTAAATTATTGTTAGTAATTGTTGATTTTATATTTATTTTTTATGATGACGGTATATAGTTGAAATAAATACAAATAATAATCAATAAACATCGCTGCAATTTGATGAATTAATAGTAATTAAGATGGCTGGTTTCCGTGTTGATCAATCACTTTCATTAAAAATCTCAAGAAAGCAAATTTGAATGTTCACATTGAAAAAAAATAACAACAAATATGAATTTTAGGAATGGTTTTCGAGATGTAAAATAATTACTCACTGTGAATCAAAGTATAAAAGATCAAAAACAATCTGTGACTGGTTGAATTTAACCGTTTATGTAAGATTAAGATATACTAGCTGTAAGCCCGTTGACCTCAACGGGGGGATTTTTGTTGCATTTTTAAGTCAGAAAATTTACTGGCATGAAAAATAAATTACAAACGTATTAATTGAATAAGCGAGATATTGGGAAAAAAGTTTGCCAACAATCATTTTTCGTAGTAGCAGAAATAGACCTCGTAAATTATTTAATTTTTGGAATAATGTTTAAGTTTGCTAATAACCATTTTTCGTAGTTGCAGAAAAGACCTCGTAAGTTACTTAATTTTTTGGAGGGTTAGGCTGGGGAGGGTGAGGGGCAGGGGGAGGGGAAATCGTGGACAATCATGCAATCATGCAATCATACGGACATTATCGACTATTAATATATAAATTTTTAATTGGATATATAATAAAATATCGCTGTGATGAAAAATCTTTACATATTCTATTAGAATATCTGAGGATAGAATATGTATTGACAGAATCTTATAAATAGAAAAAAAGGGCAAAAACAACATGGAAATCAGCCAGTGAAATAAGAATTAGAGTCTAGTATTTATTTCGCTAATAATTAGACGATACGCAAAATAAAGAAAGCAAAATGTTTCATATCTCTGATTTATCGCAATCAATTCAAAGTAATTTTTAATTTATTATCTTGTTGCTTACTCTCAAATATAGATATAGAAAATAACCAAATAATTAAATTCATTTACTAAGATCAACAAAACATTTTATGTCATGTCTTATATTATAACTGAAACTCGTTTTTTTATTTATTACTTTTAGATGAACCAACAGTGCAAAGTATGCGGCGAACCTGCAGCAGGATTTCATTTTGGCGCATTTACATGTGAAGGTTGCAAGGTAAGACACTTATATTATTTTTTTTAATTTTAAGAGAAATATAAAATAAAGGCACATAAAAAATAAAATTTGATAAGCACTATTTTTCATACATATTTTTTATCATCAACGTTATTATGTATTTAAACATTCAATGTTTTAATTTCTATAAACTGTGTAATCATTTTTTTTAATTATCCGGTCTAAAGCCTCATAAATGTCAAAAATTCTCATCGTATATCAAATCTAAATGAAAAGTCATCAATTACTATGAATAAGATAGGATGTAATGAATAAAATAATGAGATTGATTCCAATTATAGTTGGTAAATCATATACAGATTTATTTTCGCGATTGTAGGAAATGACATACTAAAACGAAGGAAGTAATCTCAAACGTTGGTAAATGAAACTATCTTAATGGATTTAAATCGGCGTCATATATTTTTTTACCCAGAGACTGAAGCAATCAAGATATATTATTGGTTGACAGAGTCTGGCGGATATATGGAATTTACAACGCGCACTAGATCTACTTTATACCCTCTTGATCTTATGTTTTCCTGTTACAACGCAAATGTTTAATTAATGTTTTATTATTTTTCTACAACTTGTCTTTTGCAAATACAACTGTATTAGAATTGATTTTATTATTCAATAAACGTCAAGAAATCAAAATATGTATGTACATTGTTTTAATTAAGAACATTATTTGTTGTGAACAACAAACGAAATAAAGAATTTCAATCAAAGTCTTTAATTATATAATAAGTTTAATTTATCGTATTAAATTAAAAAAATATGTATTTTTGTAACACAATAATAATAAAAAATAGAAACTTTACCGCAAATCCCTTAGATGGTACACTAGACTGTTTTTCACACAGAACTTCAATATTTTTGATTGTAGAAAACACAACAATAACTTGATTTATCCTAATAAATAAGAGTTAACATATCAATAAAAAATAAATAAAGTTCTACAAAGTTGCTAATTCAATTAGATAATTTATGTTTTTAATAACTTTTTATTGTTACTCAGAATCATTATGTGAGTATTCCTTTTTATAAACTCAACTAATTAACATTGAAATAATCTTTCATGATACATAATGCATTTAAGTAATAACTTCTTTAGAATATACTTTCAACATATTAGCCAAGATCTTTACGGTATTATAACGAATGATTTAAGTCCGTAGTCACTAAATGATTTGTATTTCTTAATTTCTTTTGAGAATATATAATTCTACAAAAAAACTCTTCTCTCTATGCTAGTTTTGTGAGAAAAAAAACATATTTTTTCAAGCTACCCATGTATTGCACGGCAAAAATAAACATTTTAAAATCAAGTTGTTATCATGCCAATAATAATTGGTATGGACGGCGCCGCAGGAAGAATTAATTTTATTTATACTTAAATCTACATTTAATTTGTTTACATTGCAAAAACAAACACCAGAGCGGGTTAAATTGATTGATGACAATGATTTTGAATGTAAATTTTTGGAGAAACTGCCGAAGGAAAAACGAAATGAAGTAATCAATCACAGTATTGAGCCAAATTAATCACCGCCGAGACGTCTTGCTTTGACGCAATAATCCCGAAATTGGACAACAGTCCGATCAAATTTGCATGCATGCCGTGCAAGACAGGGCAAAGCTTTCAGCGGCCAATTAGCCCGCGACGAATCTGCGAAACTTCCGTCACGAGCGGCGAAAACGCGCGTCGGTCCACACAGCGCCCTCGGGGTGTCGCGTCAGTCGCTTGCAACGAATTTCTTCCCCTTGACCAAAAGCTTTGTGGGAGGTTAATGTCTTCATATCCCAGCTCTTTTGTCGTGACCAGAAATAATAATGAAAACATTATTATTAAAGTGGATCAGTTATGTTATTTGAGTAAATGTTTTTTCAGAATATTGACGGTTGTCAGCTTATTTTTTTAAAACAACATTTTGACAGCTTTAGATGAAAGTGCTCAACCACAATATATACAATTATAGAGATAAATAGACGTCATGAAAAAATATAAATGTGTTAAGATATGAAATTTTTTACAAAATTTGAAGCTATTTATAGTTTTGCCAGCTCGTCATCAAATTAATTAAATTAAGAAACAGCGACAAATATAATACAAAACATGAAATAATTTAATTTAAAGCTTATTTCTCTGAGATATATAACCATTTAAACTATACATACACTAAAAGTATTCAGATCAATATTTTATTTTTATTTTTATTTTTCCATACAATATTTCATATCTTTGGACATTTGCGTACTCGCCAGTTTTAAAATTTACTTTAAGTAAATTATTGTATGTGTTCAAGTGAACGAAACAAAAAGTTAATCTCGTATAATTTTAAAATTCCAAAATATTTATCGCCTTGGGTGGATTATACTGTTTGTATTAAGTTATGTTATGCTGTATACAAAAAGAAAAATGATTACTCTTTGAAATATGAATTGTTTTGTATAAGCTTTACTTTAACGTGATTAAGAAACTTTGTTGCAACTAAACCAAATAATCATATATGTCTTGATGATATTAGAGTAGTAGCAGATAGGTAAAGTTTTTATTGTTTACGTCTTTATTACACCAGCTCAAAAGAGCGGCGTCGCTTTATGACACCATCAACGATATATCCGAAGAAGGTATTAGATCACCTTTTACGATCATAAACCCTGCTGCTAATTATTATCACTAAATAAAAAAAAAATGAACACGAAACATGAACACTGCATTAGCATCTTAACGTTAAAATATTATGTTGTTCCTTCTGTTTTGTTTTCTGACTACATTGTACATAAAAGAGAACTTACAAAACGTGTTGTATGCTACTGTAACTAAAAATATGATCTTGACCTTTCTGTAAATAATGGTTATAAAACTAACTATTCGGAATTTTATCGTTTTATAAACGGTTCACGAAAATCATGTATTTAAATATTTTCACACCGCACATTCTTAAATAAGGAGATATAAATGAATAAAACCGTTAATTACAGTAAGATCTCGTTTTAAATTCGATTTTGGAAAGGAAAAAGGACGTAACCCACACTTTTTTCAAAACAGCTTTATTTCAATAATCGCGTGTGGGTTACGTTCTTTTTCCTTTCAACAGTCGATACATATTGACTAAAGATGTTGTTATGGTTAGTAAAATAATAAATAAGTATATGTTTTTTAACCACTTGAATACCAAGCGGACACACGTGTCCGGAATATATGCAAGCAAACATGGATGTCCAAGACATTTAAAAAATCAAATACTTGATATTCTAATAGAATGTAAGCAATATTTTGATGAATATGTGTAGTGCTATCTATACTGATTCAGTATAGGTTTTTAAAATATTGAATTCGAGTGTATATTAGGCAAAATTATTTTTCTCAAAAACACGCAGTATCACTGGGACATTTTAATGGTTTATTTGCGCGGTATTCAAACGGTTAAGCCGTATTGCAATTACGGAGAAAAAACAAACCGCGTACTTAATATAAATTTGAGTATAAAAATAATGTTTTTTTTATGGTTAGAGACGATCAAAATATGATTGGTAAAATGACGTAAAATAATGTGAAAACCGTCTTACAATCGTAAAAACAAATATGTTATTATTATCTTTATATAGTGTTTTAAGCCTATTGTTTTTCTTTACTTAAACGTCACTCATCTAAGAATAAAATGTTAACTGGAATGTAAAATATCACTTCAATTAAGACTTCAAGCATTGACATTTTTTTTAATGTAAAATTTATTCTTCTATTGAATAAGTGAGCCGTTAAAAAGATGTGCTATTATTTTAAGACACGCCATAAAATTTGTGTTACATTTCTGTTGTGGGCGATCTCCAATCGATTTATTGATTCAAATTTATCGAATCGAATAGGTGTGCTCAGACATTGTTTTTTGATTGATATTTTTTTGACCTTTAAATTATTTTTGTCAGAATGTCAGAAATATTTTTTTTTGTTAAGTGACATTTATGTTAGTACTTTTGACACAATAAATTA
Organism: Himalopsyche anomala; assembly: GCA_031772345.1. Lineage (NCBI taxonomy): Eukaryota > Metazoa > Arthropoda > Insecta > Trichoptera > Rhyacophilidae > Himalopsyche > Himalopsyche anomala. The sequence continues at coordinate 14,232,090 of CM062831.1, read as the reverse complement.
TTTTTAAGCTAACATGGTTGTAAACCATTTGATGAATGTTTCTAGAGAAAATAACTCAAATAATAGTTTTGCATCTATCTATTCGTAACGATATTGTTTTTTAAATCTCTTTGGATGCGTAGCGAAGCGTCGTTCGCTTCCGTGATGGACTTAATGGTTTCGAGTCTCAGTACGGACGATTATTTTTTAAATTGAATTATTCGTTTTCTGTTTAATTCGTCCATCTCTTTCAACAAACAGTTGAGATACCTCCATAAGGCGACCAAATTTTTCACACTGCAAGCAGACATGGATTTAAAAAATCTATATTTTTCTCATAAATTTAAGCACATAGAATTATTAAATAATTTCTTTATTAAATACATGTTTTTCAGTGAAAAATAAGCAGATGATATATTCATACTAGTCGTAAGACAATAATATTTGTAGTTAACAAGAGTCGTTCTTTTGCTACTATGTAAATAGCAGAATCAGCATGAATTTCTTACTTTCACACTTTCCTATTCATTCACTACTGCAAGGTTTCTCAAACTATGTTCCGCGGAACACCGGAGTTTCGTGAGACCTTAATAGGTTTTCCGAGGAAACTTATAATGGTAATATACTCTGCAACACATTTAAACATCTTCTAATTCATATTAAAAATCGAGTGATGGTAAATCTCCACTGATATTTAAAATGTCAAATATTTAAGTACAAGCGGAGATTTTAAATCACTTAGAGCTTTGTTTATACAAACTTCTAAGTGTTTTAAAAATAAATAATATGACTTTTATTGTATATATATTTTTAATATGTTTACAATTATGAATTACCTGACCTAACAAAAAGCTGTGTTCCGGTAACATTTCTAGATTTGCGAAGTGTTCCATTGTACTATAAGTTTGGTAAGCCCTGCACTACTGTGTGAGCAGACAGAGTGATAAAATAAATGACTCACAGAGAATTAAAATTGATTTGAACCGCGAGTCATTTGTTTTTAATTACAAATTAGAAGGAACCGGATACAGTAACTACTAAGTGTTCAATTTCCCCCTTGGTGACCCATTTCACATGTATACTGCGTGTACAATAAATCAAAATAAAAGTGATTATCTTTAACGACGAATAGTATCAAAATTAGTCTAATAATTGTTAATGATGTTTGCACACTTTTGATTTTAAGGGTAAACAAGACAAGTCAATATTTTATTTGGTTTACTCTGATTTTTTATCGACATTTGATATTTCACGTTGAATAAAGAAAATTTTCAATAAAATAACGTATTTTGATCGTAAATAGAAACGCTGAAGAACTTTTCTTGTACTTAACATTTTATTTCACCAAAATCATCTGTGAAAATCACTATCGATAAAAAAAAAAAAAGAAGTTCATAGAGGAGTAATGAATTTAATCTTTCCGCAACACCTTGGTGGGCCATCGTTCATGTTTTTCGAAATATTTACTATTATGCCAGGCTCCCACGGGCCTCTAATCACTCAAACTTATCTGGCACTTAAAATAAAATTTGTTTTATTATCCGCCTTAAATGATGCTAAATGTTACTGCCTTCGAGTGGATTTTATGGGTCGATAAATCTTCCGACTTCCTAGCCAAAGAAACAAATTCAATATACTTTTTTTGTGAAAGTTTAATACTTAGCTCGCAAGTGCTAAAAGTATTTTTTTCGTATCAGATAAAAATCGTGTAAATCTATGTAAATGTTTGATGTAGCGATAACTGACTTTTATTAAATGATTGATATAGTAAAATAGACTGATTATTCTTCTAGCAGTATATTAGATAATTTTATTGGTGCACTTTTGTCTGTGTTTATTACAACACAAATACAAAAAATACTCGGCATAAATTTCTCAAAAAGACTTTGAAATATTTGAAAAAATCTATAATAAATTTTGTATACATATACTAAAAGTTATTAAAGTAGATTTATTTTTTATTTTTAACGAATACTAAAATAAACAAAACATTATTTTTTATTCATTTTTTATTAAAAACAGTAGAAGTAAACATACTTAATTAACCGGATTATTCCGATGGATGAAGTCAAGCAATCTATGACGAATGTAGTTTGTATTTTCTCACCCTCATAATACAGTAGATCCCCCAACTACACTACCCCAAATTAGGCGCTGGCTTGAAATATTCGCCGCAAATCCCCCAATTTCACTGTCGCATTCCATTGTCGTTGCTACGAGACGGTCGTCTGTGCGGCGCATAATGTTGGCTATACACGTATAGCCAAGTGACTGTATATGTCAGTGGCGGCCGGTCAATGTGGCATTGGATCAATGCACTCTTTTTATATGCAGGGGCGGCTATATTTCATGAAATAATATTCAAACATGACATTGATACCATTCACTCATTTTAAATTCTTCATGTAATTTTGTATGAGATTCCCCACCCCCAATTACACTACCCCGAATTACACTTTCCCGACTTTAGTGTAAATGGGGGTTTTACTGTATTCAATTTCTTAAATAAGTTTTTTCAAATAAAATTTAAAGGTACAGAAATGGAAAGGGTATTCAGTAAAACTATAAAATATTGAAAAAAATACCTTATGAGTACTATTCAGTTTGAAATTTTTCATTTTCATTCATTGAAATATTTAAAAAAAAATCCTTTTTTTTGATCTTGCTATACGATTTGGCATAGTTAGTAATCCTTATATTCTCAAGACTAAAAACCCACATGGTTTCTATATTTACCTACGTTACCGAAACCATACCTTTTATTTTTACTATTGATTTAAAGTAGTTCACTTATTTGCTACATTTAACTTATCAAATTAGCATTCAATTTATTTTCCAAGTTTGCATGCAGGAAGCGCATAAAATTGACCGGTAATCATGTGCAATCGTTATAGATTTTAAATTGTGGTATTTGTCTAACAAAATTGAATATTTTACGACTGAATTTAATTAATTTGATATAATAAAACTCACCACCGCGCAGCCGTATAGCAAGCCCGGTACACAAACGGTAGCGTATAATTTGACTGACAATTAAGTTAGCTCGATCGCTACAAAACATATTCCAACACAAAACGAGTAATGTTTAAATTAACCAAAAGTATAATATATCAACTATTTCAATTAATATTTTATTTCATTTAGAAGAATCAATTAACTTTTATAGTCAAATTGAAAATAAATGTGCTGTTACTTTGGTATTGAAGTACTCATTCGACTAGGAATTCTCCGCAACACGGAACTTACATAAAATGTTTTATGGACGGTATTGAATAAGTTATCGTGTTTTTTGATAAGGATTTTTTACACTTGTTTTGGAAGCGAGAGCAATCGTTTAGAATTATCACGCTAATTTGGAAAGTTTTCAGATTACCTAAGCATGTGCGTTATTATAGAATTCTAATGTGCGTCAAAACCAAATTAAATATTCTGAAATTATCTCACGGACTATTTTTAACTGCGCTTAGAATAAAAATAATAGGATAACTTTATGTTATTAAATAAACGGGATCTTAATGAGCTAGATTTGAATCGTTCTAATTTAATATTGAAATTCCTTTAAGCACCTTCAATCGAAATCTTAAAATAATTAGTTAGGCTATAATCAAATTAAATTTCACAAAAAAACATTGTAAATAATTAACATAATACATACTATATTACATAATAAATATAAAGTTAAGTTGACAGTTGAAAGAAATAAATTATTAAGTAATTTTAAATAAAGCTATTAATTTTACACGCGTTGTAAAATCGTATTTTTTTGGTTATTAATTTAAGAATTTACTGGCTTTTTCTTGCATAAAACGTTATTTTATTGAGCGATCAAAACCACGCCTTTTCAATTGAAGGATCGACATATATATACATTATTTATAATAATCAGGACCAATTTCACATACAATTTTTTTGAATAAGTACATTAGAATTGTGTTTTATTTTTTATAAATTATATCTAATCGCAAGCATTATTTGTTAATGATCACGTTTTTCAATACTGTCCCTACTTTTTTAAAAATAAAAAAATTGGAATTAGTACAAAAAAAATCTATTAAGTATTTTGACAGTAAACACTTTACAACTGAATGTTCTTTAATTTAAGTAAATAAAAAGTAAAATATAAAGTCTCACTGGAATAGTATAATACAGTTGATAGCTATTTTTAGCAACTCTATTTTCAGAGCATCTTGTATTATATAATAACTAAATGTACCTGCTACATTTAATCTTTCGTTTCTCACAAACATCGAGACAAAATTTTACCTCAAAATATTCCAATATTTTGCATTAAAATGCGCATCGTATTACGGTTAATAAAATATTTAAGTATGATTGATACTTAAGTATGATATACAATACAGGGTCGGGTCTGTAGCGCAGTGTCAACGTCGTTGGCTTACATGACCGATCTTATGGGTTCAAATACCAGTGCGGGCAATCCATCTTGTTCGATTCTGTTTAAAGGTATGTATGCTTGTGGTGTCTAAAAATTTGCTTTTCCTACCTTTAAAATGGGAGCCGGTAAATTGCTCGAATTACAAACTATTCGAATTGCTTGGTTATCGTTACCTCACGGGTTCGAGTCTGTACGAACAGAATTTTTTCGATCGATTTATCAATTATTTTTGAAGGCATTGGTGTTTGTGATGTCTTAATTTCCCTCTCACCCTTCATATCCTTCAATAACTAGGCCTAGTGAAGGCGATTAGCTAACCACTATACCACCTAACCTAACCACTATTCCTGTCTTAACCCTATCCTTTCTTTTCTTACTCTCTTCTATAAAAAGGGAGTTTGATACCGTAGTTTTTTTGAAAATACCTTCATATGTAGGACATATGTTCCACATTGCTAGCGAGCATATTAGAAAAAATAATAATACATGGCTAAGGTTAAGCAAAAACAATATTTGAAGCCTATTTAATAAAATATGATAAAAAAATCAATAAAATAAAACCGATAAGATTTGTCTTTCAAATATTCACCTCCCACGTGCAATCGACCAATAACACAGTCAGTGTTAATTTTGGTAACATGCGGTGATCTGAGTTTAATTTTCGTGAAGTTTGGCTTCCGTTTGGAACTTAGAATATCTCATATAAAGACCGTGAGAGAAATACCATACCCATGTACAAACCGAAATAATAATAAAAAATAACGTCCGGTTGATATAGCCGTTACACAGGTAAGCTCACTAAAAATGGGCTGAAACAATTAGCACCGATGCATTCAGGTCGGATTTACTTAGGAAATTCACGTGAGATTTTCAATCAGAGCAAAAATAAAGTGTTTTGACAGAACCAAACGAATAATACAGTGTCAATACGAAATGTTAATCGAATCTAATTATCACGTCTTTTTCGCTAAGTTACGAAAAGTTCCAGTAAATATTTGCTCAAAAATATGTTCAGCGTCGTCTTCAAATAAAAAATAAGCATATCTTTTTCATATTGGGTGTTATTGAAAAATATTAGACACTGCAGTTAATAAAAACCAAGACATTAGACAACATATATTTTTTTAATCCATGTCCGCTCCCAATGTGGAGCATATGGCCTCCTAATGGAAGTATCTTAACAAAAGTTTTTTCTTCGAGAACTATTTGTTACTCAGTCGCTCAACCTCATTTAAGCATATCTACTTCAGATTAAAAATCGAGTGATAGTAAATCTCCACTAATGTTTTAAAAGAAAAAAAATCTAGGTACAGGCGCAGATTTTGAATTGTTAATATCTTTGTTTATTCATATTTGTATGTAAAATGTTTAAAACAACTACTAAATAAATAATAAGTGGTTAAATAAAACATTTAAAAAAAATACTTTTACTATAATGCGTGACCCGATTTGCACAAAAAGTTTGGGAAACCCTTAAGCAAACTATGATGGAATAATTTATTATTCATCGCCTTTCAAGTGATTGTTACAGAAAATGTAAAAAAGGTGTTATGTATATTTCTGTATGATGAAAAGCTCTGCTTATTGATACAAAACTCTAAGCTTTTAACTTATAAAAATAATTCCACGATAGATTCTTGCACGTATATATGAATACATACCAGTAGTTCCAGCGCTTTGAAGGAAGTAATAGCTATGCGCATGATTGTAAGTAAATATGACCATTTAGATCGTTCGACACGTAAGACATAGACGTCACCACAACCAGATGTGATTTAGATGTTCAAGAAATTGCAAAGCGGTGCATGCACTATGAAATTCTGCAATATTTCAGATGTAAATAATGTTATTTCTGCTCGAAACGACTGAAATCGTTAGAAAGTTGTATGTACAATCTTAATTTTTTATTTTCTGATTTGATGCAGAGAATGTATTGAATACTTGGTACTGTATTTTGCATAAGTGCATCATTTAAGATAAAATTTATTACAATACATTACATAGTAAATCTTCATATTCTTAAAAAAAGTTAGCCATATATTAATTTAATCAAAATAATTCCTTTTGGAATAAAAGTAGCATAATGAGTTTTTTTTTTTCACCATGTCCGCATTCATTGTAGAATTCAACAATTATGAATTCCTTAGTTTATCGCAACATAAATTTAATTCTACGAGAACTTCTGGTTACTCAGAACTCGAACACTCTTTTTATTAGGGTATAGGTAAATAATGATAAGTCTAGGACAAGACTAGTGGTAAACTAATCGCTCTCGCTAAGTTACACTTTTTTGATAGGATAAGTGGTAGGAGGAAATTTTAAAAAAATATTTCATGACTTTAATACAAGTCTTATCCCAACGTTTTGCACATGAACTACAAACAGATTTTATTTTCACGTAAGTTTTTTATGAGAACTGTTTGTTACTTAGTTAATCAAATTTTCTATTTCAAAGAGAGAATGGATAGAAAATAGCTACGCTAGGACAAGACTAGTTGTTAGCCAATCGCTCTCGTTTTACTCTGAGTATTTTATGTATGGGTAGTAGGGAATCTCGGATATTATAGATAGAACAGCAATCTATAAATCGAATCAGAAATCAATTGAAAAAAAATTGTTCGCCGGGATTTAAACCCGTCTGTACCGTTACCATAACCCAAGACGTTCACCTCCCGACCATGGATCCGACTATTTAAATCTTTAAAATTTGAGATGACATGAAAAATATTTTTATTATATAATATGAATTAAATTTAATACAGCGGGACACGTCGTTGCTAATTATAAATGCAAATAGCACCTGCAATACCGAGAGTCAGCCGTATAAACGCTCTTTAGTAAAGTATGTATGTATGTACTATGTACACTTGATCTCTATTTGTTAGCAGTTTGTTCAAAGAGGTGCTCTGCTTTTTGTGTATACTAAATAAGTACTTCTTCTCGACACATGGCAAAGTAAACTAGGCCAACCATTGCTCATCTTCGAGGCATCACCGCATATTGATTTTGTATTTTTCACTCTGATTTAATGGACTCTGTAAGTGTTTTCAAATTGACGGTGGTTTTATTCTTGATATTCATCATTGAGTGTGATTTCATAGCACTTACACACTATTTAACCAAAAATTTGTTGCTTGGATAATGAATAAAGTAAACAATTTAGTTTAAATATTATTTCAAAAACAAAACCTGTGTACGTTTTTATCTAAATATTCGAGAAAAACAACGTCAAAAAGTATGTTCTCAATAAAAGTCAAAATAACATAAGAAATTTTTTTTACGTATTACGCGCAACATCGCATTAAATAAAGTTTAAATAGTGAACATTGAATAAGCGGAATAAAATATTTTTCAATTAAAATTTTTGATATTGTTCGTCTTAATTGTGAAGTATGTAATAAAAAAAACTTTTTATTATAAATCCGAACCGGTTTCGCTCATTTCGAGCATTAAAACTGATGAAATATAAAACTATATATATATTTTTATGTATGTCCACTCACAATGTGGAGCTTTTCATGAAGGTATCTCATTTGTTTACGATAACTGTATGTTACCTAGTTGCTCAATCTTTTTTTTCGAAGAGAGGAGGGATAGAATGATAAGACTAGGACAGGACTATCGGTTAGCTAATTGCTCTATGTACGCCCATTTTTATAAAAGTATAGGTGGGAGGCAATTCAAGACATCCATGTCTTTCGACAAAATTCAATTAATCAATTTATAAAAACGTTCCGTTCTGGGATTCAAGCGTGGCTTGAACCGGTAAATCTTTATATGTTATCTATATAAAATTAATTCAGACATATAAAAAAGTGTGACAAACGATTGGAAGAAAAGAATTTTGAAATAATAATACAAATTATGAATTAATGACATTCAAGTATATATAATAAAACTTTTTATAACTTCTTAAAAATGTGAAAAGTGACAGTGAAAACATTAAACGTTTTTCTTTCGCTTTTCTTTCACCATTTTCTTAATCTTTTAGCGTAAAGAATTGCAAAAATATTTTTTTATGTTTTTTTTTTGAGAAACGATGTAAATAATTTCCCTGAATTTGAATGTGGCATAATGTTAATAACAAAACTTATATGATTAATTAGATTGAAAACATGTCGCTGCAAATTTGTATTGTAAACAAGAAACATGCATAAATTATAAATTCGGTATATTAGGATTTTATTCAGAAATATACTTTGGAGTTTTGAAGTTTTGCAATGAGATTTTGCGATAGTATCTGAATGTTGTACAATACATTGAAACGGAACGTAGATAACTTCATACGTGATCAAACATGACGTGACCTCGTAACCATAGATATGAAAATAAAAACTATACTCTACTCCAAAACGGTAGCTAACATGTTATTCGATGCATTTTTTTAAGTACTATGGTAATCTTTATATAATTTTTAGTAAAATAAAAATGATTTTATTCGTTCATTGATAACTCAATTAACTGAAAAACACATAAAGTAAAATTTTAACGGTATTTTTTGCAATAGGTCAACGCAAAAAAACATATAAAGGAAGCGGTTATAAAGATTATTATAAATTATCAACACTTCGTTTGAAAATCCTGTGATTATTAAATAAATACCGTCAATTTTTCTATACTTTTAGTGCCAAACGTGTTGATTTATTTAATGATCGAAGAAAATTAAAGGTGTGTACAATAATTTATATAAGGTCAACAAGGCAATTATGTGTTTTACATACATCCATGCATAGAAGCAAAGTTCGGACAGATTAATTTTTATATTGTATTGATGTGCATAAAAGATTTTTATTCAATCAATTTTGAGAGAATAATTCTCTAAGGCATTTTATAGAATACTCCTTCAACTATTTACTGTAAAATTAAAAACCCTGTTTAATTAAAGTATTATTCACTGCAAAAAGAAACCAAAAATTGTTGATAACATAACATGTTAACTTTTCCGGTTCTAAGCTCAAAAAACGCGACCCCAATACCCACATTTTCTTAAATATCCATTTTAATATGGGTGATAAAATGTTTATAATTAAGGTATTCTTATATCATAGTTTTTTGGACCTTTTGTAGTTTATAAAAATACGATAAGATAAAAGATAAGCGCCCGCTTATCAGCGATCGTTCGTAAGATAACTAGGCTGAACGCCGCAAAGCAAAGCGCGTCAGTAGTAAATTAATATTTGCACTGAAATGACGTCTTTTTTACGCGCAACTTAAAATACGTTTATTTATTTTAAAAAAACACGGATTTTTATAAAAAAAAAATGTATGAGAAATGATGCAGAGAGATATTTTAAAGCCCTTAGACTATTTTTTTTTTTGAAATTCATAAGAATAAGGCCAATAATGAAGAAACCATTGGGGTCCCTAAACGACCCCCATCGGCAGAGAAGTATTTTTCTAGTCTCCGAGCCGCGAGAGTTTTAATGAACTAAAAAGTAAAATATTATCTATCTATCTATAAGTCAACTTCTGACTGTTGAATTAGCCATTTTTAATGCAGGTAGTGCAATCTAACATTGCAGTAGCGTTGTTTCGTCTTTCAATGTAGAATATTTATGAACCCCTGAGTAAATAAAAATTAATACTTTCTTATTGGAAAAAAAATTGTATTGCACTTAAGCATGATAGCTTAAGTGTGATTAAACTTACAACGTTTTTGATAGTTGTTCCTGAGACTATTTTGAAAAAAAAATGTAGATATGATAAACATTTGCTACGGTAATGTATAATACCATATTAAAATAAACAGATGGATATGCGTTTATCTTTTCGATTTTTTTTTAATGGCATAAACATATAACATTTGGCTAAAAAAAACTACATGTAATGAGGTTCTTGCACCATCCACTTTCTGTTTTCAGGATCGAATAAAAGTGAATGAAACATCACCGAAATCCGTTGCTTTATCCAATTCGTCTATATTATTATTAGTTTTGATTAATGGTTTTAATCTATTGCTGAGATTGTACGAGGATCATTTTATTTTTGCTTTCAACTGCAACAGAATATTTATAAATTAAATCCAAATATGTACGTATGCCTAATTACTCTGGAAAATTTATTCGTAGAAGAGTATGTATAAAAAAAACAGAGCACAGATGGCTAACGCATCTCGTGGTGTTTCTATCACCCGCTGGGAGGCGGTCGTAAATTATTAGTTAACCCTTTCACGCTGAATAATACAATTTTCTATGAAAGAAATCTATTGATTTTATAATAAAAAAATAGCCGATATTCATATATACCGGGAGTACATTTATGAAACAAACTTAACTTTTCATAAATTTTGTCTGTTAAAGTATAACCATTTTTAGCTGAACATAAAACATATGATCTAGTAAATTGATATAGAAAATTATTGTATTTCATTATGGCATACAGAATAAAAAATATTTTGGCAATGTTATATAACATTTAAATTATTTTGCGAACTGAATAAAAATAACGCATTTTGAATATACATATGTATTAGTATCGGAGTGATTGAATTATTTATTTGAAGATAGTAAGTTAAGTCACGTTTTAATTATATAATGTTTAGTAAAAGCGCGTAATTAAATACATTAACATTGGAAGTTGATATAATATAAGATCCCTGTCAAAATAAATATTGCTTACTAAATTGACCTGGCTTGGACCAATGCTGCGGATTCCCCTAGAAAATTTGAACTTTGTCTTTTCTACCAACCGGATGGAAGACCACTGGCGAACATCCAAAGGGTATAATCAGTGGACGCTGTTATTATCCGGAAGGAAGCTAAGAGACTTGCGAGAGATAGAGAATCTTGAGAGAACTGTGTGGTGGCCATTAGCTCTGAATTGGGAGCAGATATGGATTTTAAAAAAAAAATTGCAGTAGAACAATCGGTTTATATTTAGATAACAGAATTTCGGTCACCACTTTAATCTTTTTTCGTATAACAGAAAAAACAACACAATTTTAACATATGTATTATATTTAAACTCCTATATCTACTGTATTATATTTCTGTATTATTATGAATCAAATGGATAATATTAACAGTCATTTTTTAAATACTATACAATTATCAGTTGGTATTTATAAAATATAAAAATTCCAATTGATTTAAAAACTTTGAATTAATTTTATACTATCGGCAAGCAACGAGTTAAAAGCGAAGTCAATTTTTTCCATAGAGATCATCGTAACTCACTATAGATCGCCCGCCATCTCCCGTATAGCATTCGCTATATCTGGAGTGGTACGTTCAAATCGGCAAAAACCGACAACTGGTATTAGTTGTGAGCAGAAAACCGTCGTAAGTATGATACTACTATCATATGTCAAGCTTATAAGATACGCACCTAATTGATACTGCAATCTAGAGATGCGAGACAAGGATTATACTCTCTAATGTATTATACCTAGTATTTATACATTGGTTCAAAATAGTTCATCATTTCATTTTTTATAGGCATGTTTAATATATTTTTTTTAATAATGGAATTCTATAAATTTTGTTTTAAATGCTTTGAATTAGAAGCTTGAACAGATTTTTTAAGGTGGTTATATATTTGTTTTAATGTAATTTAAGCTTAAATATGACGTTGCTTAGTTTTATAAATAATTTAATGTAGTTTTAATAGGACTTCAGGCGCAGTAGAAAAATATATGCACTGCCAACCAAATAATTATTTTTTATGATAATGTATATCAAGAGTCGGTAACCTTTTGTTGTGAAAGTGCCAAATATTTTACGTGGGGATTAGTGCGGGCCGCACTTAGGACACATGTCATTACAGTGTAATGACATGTTTAGACAAATATTTTAGTTTTAAAAGGTTCACGTGCCGCACGAAGACGCCTTGGGGGCGCAGGTTGCCAACCCCTGGTTTGTAGTATCAATAAAATACGGAATAAACGTAAAAAGCTTGATTATCTCAAAAATATAAACTATGCATATTAGATTATGTACTGAAAAAATCTTTTATTTGTTTTATTCAGAGTATATGCTGTAAATAAGTTTTATTTTTATTTCTTAAAAACCTGTCAAATGTTCTTTATGTGTAATCGAATAACACCGACATTTTTTGGATTAATAAAAAAATACAGATTAAATAAAGTCATCTGGTGTATGTTTTTAATTTGTCACACCTGTTATCAATTTTCTTTGATCATATCCGCTCCTTTTTTTGAGAAAATGACCTTTACGTGGCACCTCGAGTAATTGCTTTCTCTAAAAAGATTTTTTTTTTAAATAATAAATGAAAACTTTATATAAAAATGAAACTTTCAATATTCCATAACATTTTCATTTTAAACGTGTTTGCTTTATTTTATGTATTCTCAGCACTCATATTTCTTAAGCCGGCTGCAACGTGAACTTTTTCTTGCACTTATGAATCGTTAAAGAACTCATAACAGTTCGTAATGTGGTGTTTTTACCTCACCACTTGTTTGTTTTTCTGTATATTGCGGTTTTAAAACATCGCTCTACATTCAAGATTGCTGGGCGCGTCTTTTAAGTATACGAATTCCCATGTAACTTTTGCATGAAGATTTTGTTTAAAAGGCAATCAATTGGTAAAAAATAAATTTAAAATTAGCGCTTGTCTAACGAGATAAAAATCTCGTCCGACAAGATGAAGCAAAATTAAAGTAAATTAAATATGGTGTATTATTTTAGTTAAAAATATCTAACAATCTTTATAGAAATATGTTTAAATTTGAAGGTTTTATTTATATGATATTAATAATCAGCTACATTTAAGGTGTCTAAGACATTATATTATAATAAAAATAAAACCATATTTTTTTTACATATAAATTCTACATTATTTATTCAAGATTATCGCGTGGATTAATAGTCGAGCAAAAGCTTATCTTTAAATTTTGTGTACAATGTAGCTGTATTCTTATTGCACATTAACAGATTTCACAACAATTGTTGTATTTAAAAATCTTTTCTTTTTAGTTTTTTTGATTATAAATAGGTACTTGAATATTTTAAAAAAGGGTCACTGTGATAATATTATATTATTATGCATTTTCATGCAAATTTTATTTTAAGTGAATATCGATTTTTTTTAAATTTACTTATATTTTTATTTTTGTTATTACTTAGAGTACTTAGACAATAAGTCGGCAAACTTTCAAGTGAGAAGAGCCAAGTTGTTAAGGAGAGAATAAGGCAAATCTATCAGAGAGCCATAAATATACAATATATATAATATGGAGTATTAGGGTAAAAAACTTAATAAATTCAAGAGTTGATGTCCGAAGAGCCACATGCAACTCGCGAGCTGCAGTATACTTATACTTACTGCGACTTATACCATAAAACAGTGTTTCTTAACGGAGAACCACAAAGATTTTTTTAGGGGAGCCGCATTACAGTTTTGAATGTCTGAGAAGAGCTAAAAAAAGGTCTCATTTTGGGAAATCCGTCAATTCCTTATAAAACTTTTAAATCCTTTAATATAACAGAACAGGTATGAGAGCCACGAAAAAAATATCACACTAAAAAAGGGCCACGGGCCTTAAAAGATTGAAGAACTATGCTATAAAGCATAAGTGTATAATTAAACGTACAAAAAATTATCATAAAAGATATGTAATCATTTATTTGATCCAGTTTTTCTGTACATAGTAATTTATTGAAAACATTCAAGCAAATATCTTCTACAAAAAATACACCGCTTAGCTAAACTTATTCATAAAACTAATTGGATTTGTTGAAATAATTTCTTTAATTGTTCAAGCGCCATGTGATTTATTAAAATTCATTAGAGAATTTAGCCTCGAGTGTATTTTGACGCAATCAAGTCACAAGCTCGACGTATCAACTTCGCATTTTCATCTTCGAAACTATAATTTATCACAAAGAGCCGTGGATGATTGGTCGTCGCGCCTGGGGGCAATTAACGCGACGTGCCACCGATAGTATCCTCATTATGATGGAGAAACAGTATCAGATGTCTAATAGATTACCATCAGCTGTAAGTTTTACAAGTTACTTGATATCTTTCTTAGTGCGACGATGCCACACATAAAAATAAAATTAATGAACGTTGAATCACTGTCGGACAATAATTATTTATTGGTGAGAATCATTTTTTTTATATATATCGTGTTTTATGTATTAAAGTAATATTTGAAATGTCATATTTATGGTGTGGTGGCCACCACCGGTGACTTTTGTAACGGATTTCACGTGTTCAAGTATCAGTACAAACAGCATGTTTACATAGTTCTGGTGAAGGCATACGCCGAAATGGCTATTAATTTAAATTTAAAAAAAATGTAGAACTAAATAGTTTATCTATCGATCTATTGCAAGATTTGAAACTTGATTAATAATAAAGTGCATTTTAATGCTTCAATGAAAAAGACTTTAATTAATGCATTCATACGTATTCAGTGCAGTACAGATTACAAATATCCAGTGGCTGATTATCTCTAAAGAACGCGGGGCGCGCGTCTAGGGCCTACGAACATTAAAAGCCTCAAAAGGAGCTTATCGTTTATGAATTTTTTATTTGTTGCAATCTTTCATACCATCGACAATTTTTTTTTCACATATCTTTATTTTCAACGCAAAACGCATTTATTAATTATTGCAATTCCTAGCGTAAGTATTTAATTGTTTTCATTTATTTATTTTGCAGTAATTTCGTTTTTCGTCTCTCCTGTCAATTTTACCCAAATTCAAGATAATTTTTCTTGCAGTATTGGCAACTTTATATTATATTTGAATATAATCGAGATATAAGAAAAGTAGGACATTAAAATCGTATTACGATGGGTCTCTTAATTGATTTATTGCAAATTCATTGTTTGTATTATATAAATTATTTGAATATCAATTAAAATAAAAACCTTAAGCATATGTATTCCAATAAGCACAAACTACACAAATTAAATTATGTAGTTTCTATTTTAAAAAACATCGAAAACAAAGATGGTAGAATGTACTCCATGATACATACATTGTAAAAAAACAACGGCAACTTTAGGTTTTCGAAACGTCAATAGGTGTTGCCGCTTTTTCTTCATTGTTCCTGTTGAAAAAAAAAACAACCCCAACAAGGCGCAGTAAGAAATCCAATACGAGAAAAAACAAGTAAATTGTTCTCATTTATATTTATGTCAAATATATTAGCTGACACCATAAACCATGTGTTTTATGAGCAACACTTTCCAATGCAAGCGTTTAATAAATCACACTGCAAAATATTTCGAAATTCTCGCATATTTTATTGCAAAAAGTCAAACGCTTTTTGGAAATCGACATGCTTCACAATGCAAGCAGAATTATTGAAAAAAAAAAAAGAAGCTGAATATTTTCTACCTTACCTAAACATTTTAGGAATGATTCAAACCAGTTATTATGAGCTAAAAACGGACATTTGAATACTCTGGATATATCATGTTCGACAAATGTCTATAATTGAGCCATTGAGAAGCAAAATGAGCCAAATTGTAATGTATGCAAAAACTTTTCTTTTGATCATTTAAGTACAATCAAATTTTTACTTGATGTTTTGGTGGGTCACATATTTTTATTTTAGGGATAAAACTTTTCACTTTTATTATATATTTTTTTATCCATGTCCACTCCCAATGTGGACCATATGGCCTTTTAATGGAGGTATCTCAACAGAAGTTTTTTCTACGAAAAATAGTGAGTAGTAAGGAAAGAAGGATAAGGCTAGAACAGGATTGGTGGTTGACTAATCGCTATCGCTACACCCAGTTATAGAAGGCTGGGAGGAGAAGAAATAATGTGGATTTACATCACAAACACCTAGTCTTCGATCGCAATTTTGAATTGAACAAATCTCAAATTTACTGTGATCTGACCGGGAATCGGACCCAGAACTGCCGGCTACAACAAGGGATAGAAATGTAAAATATTATAACTCATTGTTTTCTAAAATACCACATGGCTCACTACACTTCGCAAGGGCTCAATTATCACAGTGTTAATGTTCGATAGTTTTTTTTTAAAATCTTAGTAATTGAATGGTTAAATGATATGTCTAATGTAGCTATCTATGCACTACGCCAGATAGCTTGAAGAGTGTGTTTTTTTCTATTTATTGCGTTATAGAAAACGACTTCAAAATCAACGAACGCATGGGCACAACGAATTCAGATCACATTCTCCGATTGACGTGATAATAAATATATACATAAAATTTTCGCTGTATAATTAATGACTCATAATGAAACGTATCGGCTTTGTCGATTGTATCTCATCGGACGATTTATGGTCTAGAAGTCACAAAAACAATATTTCTTTAACCTTTGGAAGTCTTTAGAGTTAATAATCTATTATTAGCAATGGACTATCATTAGCCGGTGCCTTTGTAATAAATGCTCTCGGTTAAACGATCACTTTAGAAAATAAAACGCTTCAAAAAGATATTCACAAAAGTCTTCGCCTGATTACCTTATACAATTAAATAAAGACCAGACTTACGGACTAGTTAAGATACGCCAAACCTTTTTTTTAAATATGTTTTTTTACCGTAAAATCAAAAATTATTTCAAGTTCAAATAATAATTAAGAATGAAGTGTATGCGGCCTTCTTCAACAACGCAATTGAACAGTCTTCCAATTTTAAATGAAATGTTACACATGCCTGGCTCTCCACTTTTATATCCTATATAAATATAATCATAAAAAAAAAATCCGTCAAACAAAATAAATATTATTCTTAAAACTACTCACCATTCAAATCTGTGGGCATTCCCATGGGCCTATCCGTTTCGTCAGCAATGGCTTTAAACTCAATGATACATTTATTTCTTATATAAATACGAAACGTTCATTTATTAAGCGTTAGTTCAAGTTTTTCCGTGCACTTGAACGCCTGAAGATGCCGAAAGGCGAAACCCAGGTCGTTAGTGACAAAATCTGTGTGAATGTACATAATTTGAACGATTTAAATTTAATGCCTCTTTCATTTATATAAATATCTGTTTCATGTCTTTGCAGGCTACGGATTTTTTTTTTACTTAGATATTATTTAATTTAAATTTTTAACGATCAAACAATAGATGAATCAGATAAAAAAATGAAATTAATTATCTTAAAAAATATTCAAATACAACACTGGCAAACCGTCTTATTTAAAAAAAATCTTTCTGATGTTATTTCATGTGAGGTTAGCATTATTGTTCCATACAAAGTAGATCCTTCATATAACGGAAAGTATTTTTGGTCAAATTTAAAAATTGTTAAAAACATCTTATTTATGTTATACAAGTTTTGCCGCTTGTTAAAAATTACCCGCATGAAAATCACGTCGATTCTGACTCATAATCGTGTCCAAAACGTAGCACTGATGTTTGCAACGTTGGTCACTGATTTACACAAATAAACAGCGGCTTTATTTATTGTCTTGAAGTAAATTGATACACATACCATTTAATATGAATAGGCCGTCAAATACGGTTAAATACTTTTTCGTTCTCCCCCCCCCTTAAAATATAGAAAAACGGAAAAGAATTAAATTTAACATTATTCAATGTCGTTAAAACAACAAATTTTAGACCTTATCTGGCACATAATTGTCAGCATTGATTGGTCAGTCATATCATGATTTTACGGTATCTTTAAAAAAATATACTCTTTGGAGCCCATATAAAAGTTCATACAAGCTACAATAGTCCATTATTTTAAAATGTTGAAATTCTTTCCCTTTGATAATTCCTTAAAGGAATACTACCCCAACAAACTTCTTTTATGAATGCTATCATTGCACTATTTTGAAGCTCGAAGATAGTTTTCAAGTTAAAAGCATTTTTATTTTATTCCAAGGGCTGTTTAACTAATCAACTCATTGCCTAGATAAGTGGACATTTTCAGTAACAATATTTGTTAACTGTTTGTTAGGTTTTACTTTTTAGTTTTTAATTTTGTATGTTGTTTTTGATGTATTATGTTCTGTTTTTTATTTTAATCATATTTGTCAAGTGCATGGCGAATTAGCGTCAGCTGTAATGCCATGTACTATTATTTTGATTTTTGATCAACAAATAAACAAAAATCAATATTTTTCCACCATTATGATTCGACTGCGTGTGTTTTGATTCAGCCGCAAAAAACTCTAATTTCGTTAAGGAAAAGTATTGTATCAGAATATGGACATATTAATATTTAAATAAAATATATTTATATAGTTGCACAGCTCTGAAGTTAAGCAAATAGTTATAAAGCAAATGAAAAAAAATCTAGAGTAAGTGCGCCGTCAAAGTCGCAAGAATTTGTACTATTTTGTTCCATTCGATGGGAAAACATGGAATCGAGATTCTTTGTATTTCCAACGTATTGAGTTAGCCTTATTATCTAAGCGGAAAAATAAAATTATGTCGTACGGACAAACAAGGCGATAATCTTCATAAAAGCCTTGTCCATTGTCTGTCAAATGACAGTGTTGCCATAACTGGTTTTTTATAAACGTTTACGATTTGCGGAAATTTTCTTTTATGCTTGATATAAAAGTTTACTATTTAATGTGGTTTTGTCTTAATTGTACGATTTTTGAAGAGGTTTATACAAACAATATAATACATACAATAACGACTGTTTAATATGCAAACATCAATACAAAAATGGTCTTTATTTCTAATTTATGTATCAATTTATGACATTCAAAACACATATAAATAACATAATAAAAAACATGTTTTTAATTTTCATTATCTTTAGGTGGATCATTAAATATATTAACTGTACAATTTTTTTAAGGTTATACAAAATCTATTGCGTGAAAAGACAAAGTCTAATCTGTGTTAAAGAGCGTTTAGGGCTGTAATTTTAAAAAAGAGGCCAAATCATTAAACGCCTTGAGAAGAACATCTTCAACAAATAGTTAGTATTAGAAAATCATGCGTGCTTATGGTGATTAAACATAAGCCAATCCTTAATCTTCTCAACTGATTTCCTCTAGCTAGCATCCAATCTTCATATTATATTTAAAGAAAAAAAAAAATTAGTGTGAAGTTCATTGAAAAAATAATCAATTCGTTATTTTTTTTTATTTAACTTCGTGAGTTTGTAGCAAATAGCATGAAGGCCCAAAGTTTGAAAAACTTGGAATTTTCGGATTTTAGTACTCTCTCTCAAGCTCTGCCATCGTGTCACATTAATGCAAAAACAACAACAACAAAAAAAATGGTTGCTCCTGAGACGCTCTCATGCTAAAAAACTTTACATGTACTTTTAAAAAAAAATTGAGGATAATTCATGATAGCTATAAATATTTAATATCAGATAAAAAATAAGCAGTCTGACACCTCTTCACCCCTGACTTGATTTGCGGCATCCCTGATTATTGATATTATTCCGTGCAATAAACATAACGTGCACTTCCTAATGCAATGTCTGCTTAAGCACCCTATCATGCTTCACTGCACGTCCAATGACATCATAAACGTACTCCGGGGTATGTAAAGCACAACATTTAAAAGGCAGCAGAAACATTCCAATCGTTTCCGCTTATACCGAATCTATGCGTGGGCACGCTTGGAATAGGCACACGTTTAACTTTTATTGCATAACGAATCCGATACGTGTGCGCGCTTCATATACTTGTTCAACAATGCCTCAATCGAAATCAAAAGCCAAGTGTATATGCATCTGTCAACTCTTAAACTTTCGGGCATGATGAACAATGCTTTATGATCATATGTATTGCCAGTTTTTGAAGCATAATCGTAAACTTCAGATGCATTATTACAAAAACGTCGAAACGCGCTTTACCTGTCTTGCGTAATATAATAATCGTCGTTTTATGTGTGGCAACAAACAATAGCAGGCAACAATGCATATTTGTAATCATTTTATCATCCTAGTTTCTAATAAGAAATATAAGTTACTTCCTCAATATTTATTAGAATAATGAAGAAGATCGTAAATTTTCGCGCCACAGTGATGTGTATTTACGCCGGGAATTAAGTTGAGCGGATAACGTTCTTTACTTCGGTTAAAGAGGTCACCAGTAGAGACTCCAATTCGAGTATCGAGTACTCGAAAATACTCGTCCATTTGTCAAGTACTCGATACTCGTAATTTATAAATGAAGATTTATTACCAAATTTTATTTACTTATTTATATTATGTTTAACCGTAACGTTTAACAGTGTCTTGCGCGTGGATTTAAAAGAGGATTTTAAAAAGTTGAAATCATTTAAACAACGGACAGAAAAACTAGATGCACTATTCAATTCATTGTTAACTATAAAACCGACGACCATAGCAACAGAGAGTTTTTTCTACTGCGAAAATTATAAAAACAAAACTTCGAACCAATTTAAAATTTGAGACTTTTAATTCTTGTAATACACTCATCCCTCGATTTACGCGGTACCCATTTTACGCGGTTTCACTTTTAACAGTAAGAAAAAAATCACATTTAAAAAAACATATTTTGTTTATTTAAGAAATATTAAATCAAATAGATAGAAATGCGTCACTCACGATTTTAGAAGCCGCATATGTGAATGCAGATATTTATGTATATAAAATGTACTCGTTTTACGCGGTTTTCTGG
This sequence comes from Himalopsyche anomala, assembly GCA_031772345.1. Lineage (NCBI taxonomy): Eukaryota > Metazoa > Arthropoda > Insecta > Trichoptera > Rhyacophilidae > Himalopsyche > Himalopsyche anomala. The sequence goes on along the minus strand of CM062831.1, from coordinate 14,211,191 downwards.
AACCTATCCTCTTACTTTATATAAACTTCAAGTCTTGATTTACGCGGATGTTTATTTTCTGGAACCTATCTTCCGTTTTTGTATGAGCTTGAAGTCTCGATTTACGCGGTTTCTCTCGGAACGTATCTATCGCGTAAATCGAGGGATGAGTGTATATGTTTAATAAATTGAAATAAATATTTTAATGAAATTCAATAAGCTACACAAATTTGAATCAATAATATGTATTTTGGTACGTCTGAAACAACTCGAGTATTTTTAAATTTTACTACTCGATACTTGAGTAGTTGAGATGTCGAGTAATTGGAGTCTCTAGTCACCACTAGGGCATCTAATCTTTAACATATTTTCTAACATGTCGTTGTCAACAAGAAAATACCTCCTTTGTGATCGATTTTATGAAAATGAGTTGAATATGAAATTCATTCATTAAAATAAGTTCATATTGTTAGCTTAAACTTTAAACTTAATTTTGTATTTATATTCAGATAATGACACGAGGAAGACATGGCGAAATAGGAAAAACTTTAAAGCGTATTTTTTATGTTTTAAAAATCAATCGTTATCTCTTAAAAATCGGTTTTAAGTGTCTCCTGAACAATTAAATTGTTGACACAGGAGATTTTTTCTCTGACGGTGATATAGCGGGGTCCACTTGCCATCGTGCAACCTGGCAATATGGCCAGTCCGCCACTGAATGTCTCCTTCTCACCCATCTGATTTTCAAAATGAGGCAAAGCGTGACTAATTATCTTATCACGCATCCCAGTCTTATCCAAATGAGCAGGTCTGCATTGGGAGCGGACATGATTTATTATTATAATATATTTATTTCTACGTCCTATTTAGGAAATATTGATAGAGCTTAATTGTACAGAAAGAAAGTTACTTAATCTCTTCCTAAAGTAACTAGGCAATATAAATAATTGTAAAAGAAAGATTTTTCTTTAAAATGAGCCGGTTTTTTAAATAGTTTAGTGCAGAGGTAGGGAACCTTTTCTTCTCTTAAAAACGCGTTCATTTTTCTGATTCGACATAAGACCGCAGTAAACATAGGACAGGATTGATCAATATTCAATCCCTTACCCTACTTTTCCCCCAAATATCTCCAAACCTCTTTTTTTTTTAGCTGTCCGAAGAATTTGAAATCCTCAATTCGTTATACTTTTCCCCCAGATATCTCCGAACCTCGATTTTTTTTAGCCCACCGAAGAATTTGAAATTCTCAATTCGCTATACTTTTTTCCCAGATATCTCCAAATCTCGTTTTTCCAGAATTGGCCAGAAAGCCGCACCGGAGTGGTCAAAAGGTCGCGGGTTCCTCATTTCTGGCTTAGTGTTTCATTATAAAAAAAATACTTTTCAGCAATCAATTGGCATACTTATCTTAAAATCGACTTTTTTCACATTATCTCACTGCTGTTTTGCGTTAGCGATATGTTCAGTAATTTGAAAGAAAGTTTGTTACTTTAAGTGATAGAGATAGTGGTATGAAAACTGATTCTTAGTCCATTGCTTTAAGTTTATTTATTGACGTGTGCTTCGAATACGAAATATCAAAAATATACATGAAACTAAGTAATTCTTTTGAATATAAATTCATATATCGATTGACAAACCGACCTGTTCAAAATTGCTGATTAAAACGAAAGAACCTACATAAAACAAAAACAGAGTGTGAAAATTTAGCGATGTAGAACCTTTTTTTGAACACGAGTACAAATTCAATACGAGGTCAATTAATTGTTTTTATTATTTGATTCATTTTCTTTTTTTTCAAGCACAAAAGTAAAAATTTAACAATAACTTCATACGTGTGCTTTATACCTGCATTAAATATATTCACGTTAATACGTTGGCGGACTATCAATCGCTGTGCTAGTTGATTTTTCCAATTATTAGACGTTTTTTCCAGAGTTCAAGAAAATACGGCATTAAATCCTCAAGCATGGCATTAAGGCATTAAATCCTCATGTTTTTTGCTTGAATTTAATTCCTTGGAACTGTTTTCTGTTTATTTACAATTTAATGTTTTAGAAATATTTTTTTAGCACATATCGATGGTGTTTGCATTTACTTCTTTTAAATCAAAATATGTTTTTTGTAAAAAATGCATTTGATGTGCATGTCAGAACAGGGAAACAAAATAAAAAAAGTTACTACAAAAATACTTTTTTTTTATTTTTAACTTTTTTTAACTGAATTGACCTTGTTTTGATTTTTTGTTTAAGAATCCGGCAATACGATTTACGGCCAACCAAAGTTTTAAAGTCTCATAGATGACAATTTTGGGACAAGTTGAAGTCTAAAATTGATATTCTTCTAGATTCTTAAATGTTAAAAGTAAAAACATAAAATTTTGGCTATAATTATCATTGTAGATATAAAAATCTGAATTCCTTAAATGCGACCCTGTTACATAACATATGAGGAGCTTGGAATAAAAAATGAGATTCATATTTTCCTGAACAGAAAAATACTTAAAACCCACTTTTCTTATAAAAACTTAGCCAGTTTAGATGAAAAAAAAAAATGTTCTAAAATATTTATTATAGACACTAAATACACGAAGAATTTAAAATGAGTGAATGGTATAAATTTTTGAATATTATTTCAAGAGATATAACCGCCCCTGCATATCGACTGTGGAAAGGAAAAAGGACGTAACCCACACACATCAAATTTTACAGGAGGCGCATAAAACGTGTTTCGATGATTTTGGGTTATATGCAAATTATGAATTATACACAACCTCGAAATGCACAGTGACTTCTAAACTGGTGTTTAATGAACATAATCTAATATTAATCAAAGAAATTGTCTAGGAAAAACATTTAATTCAGTCTTTTTTCTTGGTTTTAATTTTTTAAAAGGTTGTCTTTTTAAAGCTTTAAAGCTAAATTTAGATACTAATTCGACATTTGCAACTTGCATTCTTTTGATAGAACGTGTATCAAGTTTAATACATTGTGATTATTGAAAAAAACCTGTTACTTGAAAAAACTGTGGGTTACGTCCTTTTTCCTTTCCACAGTCGATATACAAGAGGTGCATTTATCTAATGCCACATTGACTGGCTGCCACTGTGCGTGAATTATAAAAAAAAAAAAAGTATGAATCAATCATCATTTAAATATATTATTAAAAAGGTTTATACTGAATGCCACGTTTGTTCAAATAATATTAAGAGCTATATTTATTCAGAGCGTGTCACTATTTGTTTTATGAGCATCTCAAATCTAATATTTATTTGCAATAAATTGACAAGTCTCCGAGGACATTCGCATTAGTATGCAAATCGTGTTGACGAATCAATATGGACAGAACGTCTGCCATTGTTGTGTTTCATATATTGAACCAGATCTGGTAGGACTCGAACTAAAATGACGAAATGACCGGCGGACTACAAGTGCCTACTAATTTATGATTCCTTACTTGACACTGTTGACAGTTATACAATATTAAACTAATAACTGAGATATCCATTCAATAATAAACATGATTTAAAGCTTTCCCAAAGCGAAGCATATGGCTTCCTAATGGAGATATCTCAAAACGAGTTTTTCTAAGGAAACTACATTTTAATCAGTGGCTCAACCTTTCTTTTTTCGAAGAGAAAAGATACATAGAAAGTATAGCATGCAGTTCTTTGAAAATAACAGAAATTTCTTTGCTTCGACTGTTTTATCTCGGTATGTTTTATTTCCAAAGCTTTATCAATTTGATGTAAATATTGATAACATCTTTAATATAAGTATTTTATTGATACCAAAACAAGTTAATTTAATTACAACAGTTAATAACTTGGCCATTGTGCTTATGATGTATTTCATCTCACCTCGAGTTCCTGTATTCTTCATGAAATCTTCTTTGAGTTTTTCCAATCATGTCAGTTTCTACTGTAAATCATTTTATAGATTATGTATGTAGCTTTTAAAAAAAAAAGTGATATTCAGTCCGCCAATTTTTTTAAAATGGTAACACTGTAAAGATCGGGTTATTCGTTTTTAGGGAATGTAAACACCATAAATATTTAAACAAATCCTTTCAACCTTAATCCATAAATTATTAATAAATAAAATAGTTCTTTCAGGGATCAGAAGGTCAGCAGAAGAGCATTGACCGCTCTGCACTACGACTGGTAATTCAGTCATAAATTGCAATTTTTGTCATACTGCATAGCTATAAAAATCGATCAATATCAGTAACAAAAAGCATCATTTCTCACTCCCGTATGTTTTTGCTTTATGGGCAGGTCACTTATGCAAGAAAACTGTACGTCTTAGAGCTGCGGTCATAAATCTGTATTGAAATTACAAAATAGATGTGCGCAATATGTGACGAGCAGAGTGCTTTTATTTGTAGTTAAACATAAAGTTTTTACTTGCCCGCATCGTATGCGATTATGGCACTCGCCATATACATCGTATGGATTTTAACATAAAAGCCACGCAGTACAAACACAATGCTGGTTTTATGATAATCGACGGTATTGATATTGCTTATAAAAGGCTCGCCATAAAAATATCGATGATTTGTTGGACATTAAAATTTTATACATGTACACAATGGGTTTCTTTTTATCTTTTTGGAGATCATCTGTAAAAAATAACGGATTAGATTTTAATGCAACAACTAACATTTTGAATAGTTTTTATTTAACCTTTGGAAAAAAATAACAAATCACCTGATTGGTTTTACGATTATCAACTTTTACGGCTATCGTTTTACGTTGTTTTTTTACTCAATCCACAATATTACCAAATGAAACGCCTAGAACCAAAGTAACATGTTTTATTTTTGACAATTTTGTGATAATAATGCCAAGTGATTTTAAAATACATGTTTGAAAAAAGTGGTATAAAAGGTTACTTTAAGTAATCTAATAATCACTGTCGAAGATGACTATTACTATGTTAATATTTTCAAATGAATACCTGATATGAGATGGGTAGAAGGAAAAAGGTGTAATAGTATATTTTGCATCTTAAAAAAGTGTTACTTTTCATTTTCGATAAATAGTGATGCTAAATTTTACATAGATATTTACCAAAAATTATGATCTCTTGATTTTTTTAAAACGCGATTTTTGGAAAATGTTAGTCTTGTTTCTAGGCCACTCAAATATGAAATAAGAATGGTAGAATAAACAAAAGTTGTTAAGCTGATTTCACAAAACAATGTGTATTATATTATATATTTTTTTATCCATGTCCGCTTCCAATGTAGAGCATATGGCCTTTTAATGAAGGTATCTCAACAGATGTTTTTTGCCTACGAGAACTGTTTGTTACTAAGTCGCTCAACCTCATTTTTTCAAAGTAGTAGGGAAAGAGGGATAAGGCTAGAACAGGATTAGTGGTTGACTAATCGCTATCGCTATACGTAGTTATTAAAGGATCAGAAGGATGGGAGGAAAGGAAATAATGGGGATTTACATTACAAACACCCAGTCGTTGATCACAACTTGGAATTGAATAAATCTCAAATTCACTGTGATCTGACCGGGAATCAAACTCAGACCTGCGTGAGCGGTAGAGTAAGCTCTAACCAACTGGGCTACAGCAGACGAAAAATAATATTATAATAGCATTTTATTATAATAGCAAGATAATAAATAATTACAAAAAATCGACATTACATTTTTAGACTATTATCTGCCAAAAAAAAAAAATCGATTTGCCAATATTTTAGGATTATGAAAACTGTCACTTTGTTTACTAAACCCTCAATTGCAATTCATCAGAATTGAGAAAGACTAGGCTTAATAAATATCCGAAAAAAATGATTATTTTCTTTGTTCAGGAATGTGTATAATAATATTATTCGAATAAACTTTTTAGTTGGCAAGTGATTTTACAAAGTCTTACAAAATGTGTTGATAGTAAATTGTACTAGGTGTGAGGTCTTAGACGTTTTCAGATTAAAATGTATCCACTAACAAACCCACACGCTTTTCAACAAAACACCTGCATATCTACATCCTTTTAGCGCGATCACTTTGAATAGCATATCATAGGGTCAACAAAATAACAATATGACTAGGATAATATATATTTTTTCAAACATAAGTGATTGTAGTCATAAAACATCTTTCTGCGCAAACTTTGCTAATAAACTCTTAATTTCAAAACATTATATTACGAAAGAATCGTTGTAGTGAATTCTTGTTAGAAATACAATCAAGTTTGTTATTTTTATTCATTATTAATTTAAAGCAAGTTTAAAATAGCAACCTAGTAATTAATCAATTTAAGTAGATTTTTTTGTATCATAGAATCAAAAACGATAATTAGGTAAGAACACAATGACATTTTAATATATCATTTTTTGTTCTTAAAGAACTCATTACGTGCATTTGTTGTACCTATTATTTTAGCCATAACAGATATTTAATATATCGGTAACTTGTCGGATCGATATAAATCCATCAATTATTTTATAATTATTCATGTAATGTTATTTATAGAGGCTTCAATATCGATTTAGTGTTAAGTTAATTATCCGTTTATATCAGGCATGGGCAACCTTTCCTAGGTATGGGGCCAAATTATCATTCTGTCTCCGAGTCAAGGGCCGGACCAAATTATTAAACATACTAAAGTAATATTAAATTAAATAAAACACGTTGCTATTTCTTATATGGTGGTGATCATGAACTAGTAGACTGGAGCCACTGCAACCGCCCGTGTCATCTCAATTATTTAATCCCTATCGGAACTATTAATTTCTTTCTCTAATATTTCGCCGAGATGAATCAGGGCCGGACAAAATAGCTCCGCGAACCGGTGGTTACCCATATACGGTTTATATGAAGTAATTATTGAATTACGTCACGACGGTATTAAAAGAAAAGATATTACATGATTAAAATTAATGCAATTTTATGTTGGAAGTATTTCTGGTAACCCTGGCGCAACATAAAACTTTTTCGCTTGGCAAAGAATGTTGTATACAATATGTTCCTGGGTTATATCGTTACCAGAAAGTGCACTCTAATCAGTGATTGTTCCTGACTCGTGTTGTTTAATGCAGTACTAATAGCTTTGGTGTGAGGAAATGCCTTGTACTCATTTAAATATACCAAAGTATTGTTTCAAATGGTCACTAGAAATCATTTCATTACGGCTTTGTTTGTGTTAAAATAAGAGTGATTTTGTGAAGCATGCAATTGGTTAAGTGTTGTTTGCATATACAAATAGAGCACAACGAGTATCGAGTTGTATTGTTTGATCAGGATTGGTTTCGCTTAGTAAGTGAACATTTCAGGGTTACGAAAAAAAAAAATTAGCTTGACTTATAATTTGATAACTGCGATACTATTGGCTTCGTATTATGGAACGAATTCCATGATGGTAAAATAAAAGTAAATATGCAAAAAAATAAAAAAAAGATTAGCCTTTATAGTTGTTATGTTAAAAACCCGGCGTAACATACGATTTTCGTTGACAAAAAATACACCAGAAGATTTAAATATATACAGTACACATTAACGTATAGGCATGATATTTTTATGGCACGTTGAACAATATATTCAAAATTTTTCCCAAAAGAAATTTTCTTTTTATTGATTAAAAGCATAAATAACTAGCTATAATATAAAAATATCCACATTTCATAATTTTAGATTTCGACTGAAGGTGCTTGATGGAATTTCAATAGTAAGTTTGAACCGCTCAAATTATGTACTTTCTCACAAGCTTTTTCATGAACGCCCGGAATTGTATTTTTCATGTAATGAAATATTATATGCCGAAAAATAAAATATAAAAGGAACTCATTAATTATTATTCTTTACATAAACTCACTTCAGACTTTCTATAAAAGTGACAATCTTATTTTTTTACATTTACAAAATCAGCCTAAAGTGTTGGTATATTGCTCAACCAATCAAATGTCAACACTTTTACGTTAATAAATTTTAAATCTATTATGGAATCATTTATTTTTTGCAGTATCTTTATTTTTTATCGTTTCAATGTAAGTTTATTATATGTCTCACAAAGCTAATACGATGTATTATACTCTAACTAAATTCAACCAAAAGCTGAGGCTTAAGTCGAGTGTTTAATGTCGTTGGGTTTGGTTACGGTGTCCACTGGCTCAAATCACAGTACTGACAGTTTCATAAATTATCAATCGGCTTATAGATTTGTTTTCATAGACAAGATTTTTTTGGATATCTTTAAGTTTCTCCTACCAATACGATCCAAAAAGATTACCCAACCACTTGTCCTGTTCTAACCTTATGTGCAAGAAAAGAAGCACTTGTCATAAAAAAACTTTTTTTCGAGTTCATATGTTTCACATTAGATGGCGGGCATGGATACAAATAAAATAAATCAGAAGTATCAATCATCTGACAAAATACACAAAATTCTTAAGGTTCATAATAATTTGATAACTTTATACTATCTTTTTTCATCGCAAGCATCTTATTCAAAAAGAGTTAACAATAAAAAAAAATATTTACAAATCGATATTATAATACTGAAATGTAAAAAGAGTTTTATTTGAATGCATTTGCTGTCTTTGTTGTATCTTAAAAGTAAAGTTTATTAAATTTAATTATTCATGAGCCTATAAAAATTTTGCTTGAAAAATGTGTTATTGTGTGGTTTTTCTTTAAGAATATAAATTTGCATTAATAAGCACACCTATTCATTGTTAATTGTTTTGCATTTAATTTATTATTGTTTTCACTTCGAATCATAAATAATTCAAAGACAATGCAAGTTACCTACTCAAAGACCATCTTTTTGAATTTCTCCATCATGAATTAGACCAATCCGCCTACAAAATACGACACAAATAAATAACAACAATCGACTATAACCATAAACAATCCGGAATATAATGCAAGCCTAAATTAACACTTGTGAAGATTGTCTTTAATATGGTCGTAAAGTGTTTGATATATGGGCTTGTGTTTGTTTATTATCAGTCGGAAACTTTAATGGTTCGACCGACTCAGCCTTGAGTGAAAACTATTTCAACTAGTGACCTCTACCTAGGGTTATCGGAAAGTATCTTAACTCTCGCGGCTCGGAGAGTAGAAAAATACTTCTCGGCCGATGGGGGTCTTTTAGGGACCCCGGTGGTTTCCTCATTATTGGCCTTATTCTTATGAATTTCAAAAAAATAAATAGTCTAAGGGCTTTAAAATATCTCTCTGCATCATTCCTCATACATTTTTTTATAAAATCCGTGTTTTTTTAAATAAATAATCATATTTTAAGTTGCGCGTAAAATATACGTGGTTTCAGTCCAAATGTCAATGCGCGACTGGCACACTTGCTTAGCGGCGTTCAGCTTATAATCTTACGAACGATCGCTGATAAGCGGGCGCTTATCTCTTATCTTATCGTATTTATATAAACTACAAAAGGTCCAAAAAACTATGATATAAGAATACCTTAATTATAAATATTGTATCACCCATATTAAAATAGATATTTAAGAAAATGTGGGTATTGGGGTCGCATTTCTTGAGCTTAGAACCGGAAAAGTTAAAAGAGGATAATAAGTGTTCTTCAATTCGATTTAAAAACATTTTTTTCATTCGTTTACGAAGAGGTACTTCTTAATACTCTATTAAAAATGGGTCTGCCGCATGTTTCTAATGTGAAATGCGATTTTCCATTAAATTCTTTGGCATATTGGAAATATTGTCTTCTTTTCTGTGAATACAAATGATTTTTTAAATAATTAATTATATCTCAAATAGTAATAATTCTATTCTTTATTTTGTGATAAATACAATAATTAAATGTTTATATTTTATCAAACTTGTCAAATTCGTCAAATACTTTTGAATTCAAATCTACCATGACGTCCTCCATTCAATGTTTTGTATTCTCCATTCACAATATTCCATGATAAACTTTAACACACATCTGAAAAATTACAGTAAGTATTTTACTCTTCCAAACATATTTCACTAAAAACAAAATGATTTATTAAAATTAATATATAATAATTAATACAACAATTGTACAGATTTTTAGATAAAATTATACCATAATGCAAAAATAGACTTTACTCATCCTAATAATAATTAATTTCAAAGGAATGAATAAACAAAAAAAACTCACAATTTTACAAATGATGTGTTTGTAGAATTGTGAGAACCATAACATTTTGAATAAAGAACTGAAAATATATTAGAAGAATATGAGACAGATTTTGTTGTCTGATAATATTAAAAAAAAGTGAAAAATACCAAAGCAAAGATACACAAAAAACTGTGTAGTAAATACCAAAAATTTCCGGTATACTGGCAGAAGGCGATATGTCGACAAACCTTGTTTTGAGATAATCATGAAATTTTTACTTCCTTATCGTTCTGAGAACTTTATGCAATTCGATAATAAGTAAAGAAGATAATGGTTTAATAAAGCTAACATAAATCAGAGTTTTCATTTAAATTAGATATATTTACAAAAAAGTATTGTTTCATAATTTTAATATGATTATGGAAGAAACCATCACTTTACTTTTGTATAGTTGTATATACATTAATAATATTTGAATGATGTTTTCATCTCAACGTCAGCAATCAAAATATTCATGGGAATCCTAAATGTTGTAACTTTCCCATCATCTGTTGGCAAGACTCTGATCGCAAAGATCAAGATGCTGAGTATATTATGCAATCTGCTCCAATAACACTCCCGTTCCATCCAATAGCAATAATTTTACTTCAATATGCCACGCAGCCAGTCCTTTGACAAATTTATTGATTTATCTTTTCGCCATTTCCATTTGAAAGCAGATCAGTGCGTTTACTATTATGCAAGATTCGAAGCGGGTTGTTTATAGGAAATCTGTCACTAGGAACTGTGTCTCTACAACTCAGCACTATTTTTCACAGCTTCTGAAACAGTTTCACAAACACATCAAATAAGTTGTTTTGCATATCAGTATAATTATTATAAAATAACACATATAAGTAATATAAAATTATGGTTGTCGGGTCTGTAGCACAGTGGTTAATGTCATTGGATACCATGAAAAATCTGAATCCGAATCCTAGAAAAGATATATTTGTTTTCAACCGTATTAGTTTTGTTTTCGGTACGAAGGCATGGGTGTTTGTAATGTCTAAAAACTCCTACCCTTATTATCCTAAAATAATGATGAGTAGCGAGAGCAATTAGTTTTTTCCTAACCTTATAATTTCTATCCTTTTTCTTTTTGAAACAAAGAGAGGTTGAGCAATTGAGTAACACGCAGTTTTCGTAGAAACACTTTCGTTGAGAAACCTTTTTATAATTAAACGAAAACACACACAAATATGGAATACACACATGGAATATTTGTATACAGCGTGAGTTTATTGAAGATTTAATGGTTTATAAGAAACTTAAATAAGACCAGTAGCATCAATATAGGTAAAATAATATAATGGTATTTTTGTGTTAACCATTTTTTTGTCGTAAATATAAATTATTAAGAAATGAGTGCAATTTCAGACCCATAAAGGTTTATAATGTTTAGAAACACAGGGAAACAGTCAGCTGCCTATCTCGTCTGCAATAAGATCAAGTGATTGATGCGATGAGATACTGCTGGAAAGGTTAATTTATTACGCATACATCACAAGGATAATCGAATTCAAATACTTGTTTGCGGTTTGTTACAAATTTAAGAAAACTTTCGTTAGCCATATGAAAATTTAATATACCATCTTACCCGGAAAAGCAACAATCGATACAATTGACACCGACAAAAGAAAAATTCATACAACGGAATACAAGGTAAAAAACATTTATTAAAAATAATAAAAACGGAGCATAATTATTTATATTATGCATTCTGTGTATTTTTTTAATTTGGAATTCACGTTTAAAGTTTACAAACGACATTTACGAAAATATTTTTTTTCGTTATATTTTTAGGTAAAAATAAGACAAATTATATATTTATTTTTAATTAATCAAGTAATTAACGATAAAGCCGATCATCCTTTTTCATAGTTTTTTTTTGATAAAGCAATGTATAATTCAAGATTTCGACCAGAGGTGGTCGGTAGAATATTAATGTTAAATTATTTACCTACATTCACACAACTTCCAAGTTCAACTGATAGTTCAATTATATCCGTGCACGTCTGAAAATGCAGAACAGTGAAGCCCGAGTCTTAAGTAAAAAAAACATCTACGAATTTACATATTTTGATCGATTTAAATTTGAAGCAATATATTTATTATATACATATATATAAAACCGCATTTTCCAATAAAATATTCCTTTTAGATTTCATTAGTAATGTAAAAAACGACAAACAATTTGATACTTTAGCATTTTCTGAAAACACATTTGACAGCGCCATATCTGAAAAGCTGCATATTATCACACAATATTGCTTTTACAAATTAAAGCTTTTCAATAAATAACGTCAAGATTCTTCACCGACAGTGAATGAAAAAATATTTTCCTCCTTACAGCCATTGATTGCTAGAATAGGGTTGCCTTTACTTGCAAAGTCCAATATATTGTTTTTTGGATGTTTACGTAGTTTCCGTGCCATTTTTAAAACAAAATTGTCAAAACTCATTTTTACACGATCGTTAAAGCTTATTCAAATATATTTGAATCCTATTAGGCATAATCAATGTTTGGAAAAAGCTCGCATATGCCATCATTAAGACAACGATACACATAGTTAAATAATATAGTATAATAATGACAACCTTATTCTAAACTGTTTTTTTTTTACTTAATATAAAGTCATTTGACACTCTTAATTAAATTTTGTCTACAAACTATCACGTTTGAATTAATTTTGATTAAAAAAATCATTCTTTGTTAGACATATCAAAGTTGCATTCGTTGGTTGCAGAGATGAATTGATTTTCCAATAGATTTATTCACGAAAACGTTTTGAAGTACATACGTTTTGGTAATTTCTAAAGCTCTCTCTCACCTATCTGGTTCTTGAAAGAAGGACGTAACGATATAGATTAGTTAATCATAACTCCTGTCTTACTTCCTTCATAAGTTATAGATAGTTGAAATATATTTTTATTTAATTAGATCAAATTGATTTTGTTTTTTGCGTATTGCTTTCCAAATGATTAAGATACAATAGTGGTTGATATGAAGTTAATTACTAAGCTGAGATTGTCTGTTGACAATACAATACATTGCGGCATTTGGTTGATGTTCAGTGTGCATCTAATTAAAAGTCAGCCATTAAGACTTTCACGGTGCCCCTGGATATACAAAACATGGCGAGGTTTTTCTTACACGACCATTGGTACAAAGCGAGGCATCTCTTCGAATGGGTGCAATAAAACGCGTGACGAGTCGCGCCGCGGGAGTCGCTGAGCGCGCGCTTCCTAATATCCACCATTAATTACCCTAATATGGAAGGCCCACGGACGCAACACGCGCCGCTATTCGACGTAAATTGCACCGCGACATGCGTACTACATTGCCGGGGATCTAAGATTCTATAAGAAAAAATATCCCAATGATAGTTTTCATTGGGATTTTTTTTTATTTGGGATATTTCATTTATTTATAAAACGTTAATAAGCGAAAGTTATTTTACACTTTATACTATTGATATTTTTTTCCCTATCTATGTTCACTCTAAATGTGGAGCATATGGCCTTCTAATGGAGTTATCTCAAAAGAAGTTTTTCTACAAGAACTGTTTGTTACTCAGTCGCTCAACCTTTCATTTTCAAAGAGAGTAGTAGGAATATAAGTAGTGTTCCCTCTAAGCTGTGCGCGTGTGCGCGCGCGCACAACTCGCCGAGCGCGCGCACATGCATTATAACAGAGCGCACAAAAGTTACGCCACCACCAGAATAAATTAATTTTCATTATATAGTGTTGTTAATTATTGTCACTATACAAAATTAAACATTTCGTTAAGGTCTAAATACCGTTATGTGGCCACAATTTTTAAAATTTCCTTTCAAAGTTGCACAGCCAATGTATTTTGCGCACATGACCTTCGGAAAATTAGAGAGAACATTGGATATAAGGATAAGGCTATGACATAATTGGATTGTTAAAGGATCGGAAATGGGGGAGGGTCATCACAAACACCTGAACGAAAAAAATGCTGTTCGTACTGGGACTCAAACTCAGGTCTGGTACAGAAGGCCACAACGCTAACCTCTGCGCCATAAGACCTGATTGATTAATATTCAAAGAATAAAACGCTCTTTTGTGCTAATTACACGTTTATTTAATATGATAAAGAACGGTTGTAAGATAAGATAACGTGGAATTAAAAAAGAGTCGATTATTTTTTTTTTACACACTTTTTCTCTCTTTCTCTCTTTGCAAATACGCTTAAAGGAATAACATGTGTCCATAAAATGCGTAGTAAAAAAACAGATAATTCAAACCAAACATAAATTCTATTATTAATCCATTCAAAATAAACCCATACAATGCCCTTGTATGATTTCTGAATATAATTTGAATTGAAGTACTTAAAAGAATAATATACCAACTGTGTATCGTTATATTGCTCACAAATTGTATCTAAAAACATGACAAAAGAATTTTAATTATAATGAAGCATCGATTGAAAGTTCTTAGTATATCAAAAAATGTCCAATATTTACTTAGGTAAAAAATTGTTAATGAACTGAGAGATATATGTAAAAAATGCATTGTTATTAAACAAAACACAGCAAGGCCGTTGACTTTCAATACTGAGCATTTTCTATTGTCTATGAAAAACAAAATACATTAAATTATCAGACATAATATAATAGTTGCTTAGAAAAATAATCAGTCGTCATCGACTTGTTAATCAATTTACTTTCAATTACATATGCGTAATGATACATCTACGCCAGTGGGTAAAACAAAAGCTTTAAAACCAGAAATCAAAGCTTTTGTTGATTTGACGTCTTTATTAATGCCTTCATTTGGGTCGGTACATGATGAAGTGATCAAAAAGATAATGAATACGTATTAAATCATGAAGCACGCTTCTCGATTTTATTTATTATTGTGTAACGACCAACAACAAACCTAAATTAAGCATTATGTATTTTTAATCCATTCGATGAACCAGAGCTTTAAAATATTCTTTATCAATATGAGTTTGAGTATTCTCATTATTTATTATACATAAAAATGTTGAAATACTGAATCGTTAACGTAAGAAACATCTTTTACATAGGAACAATCTAAAATATATAAAAATAAAATATTGACAAATAATTTCATTATTTTTTATTCAAAAACAAAAGCGTTATAAAAAATGAAATTAGTTTTGAAATTGTTAAATTTCATTTGATGTCGTCAAAATTTTGCCTAAGCGGAGTAGGTAAGCCGATTTGAAGATTAGGTGGTCGATTAGAGTGAGTATTAGAGATTTAATTAGTTACATTAAAGATAATTAATAAGTATAGATTATTCAAAAAATATATCAATTACATTTTAACACACAAGAATTTATAACTAATCAATGTAAAATACTCCTAATAAATAATTGTGGAAATAGTGCAAAAGAATGTTTTATAATTTTTTTATTTATGTTTGTAAAATAGATGATTAATTTTTTAATTGTATAATATGTTGACTATACCTGTTTGTTGGTATAAAAAATAGTTACCATTCTTTTGGTTATATAAAGATGTAGACCAAAAGAATGTATTGCATGTTAATTATCCTTTTATTGATATTTCAAATCAAAAGAACATTTTTGATTCAATGGATGAATGCATTTAATTATATAACTCAATATAACACTGCAATAGAATGTATAATAAATCAAATATTATACACGTAAAAAAATAAGTTATCAAATCATAACATAAAAAATATAATGAAAAATCAATTCATAATATCGATAAAAAAATAATCAGTCACTTTATTCAGTATTGGTAGACTACTGTTCAAGCTTCAGAGTTATACCTAAGAAAATATAAATACATATGTTCATTGAATTGAATCCAGTCTCAAAGTAACGGAGGAATGTCTATCCACTAGTTTTGTTCTTTTCCTCAATCTCGTATACAAAGAAAAACATCAACAGACTCTAATATACTTATTTACATTTATATGTATAAATTGTTAAAAAAGGCTTTATATAGAGAGCGGGTAATTACAATAATAAGGAATTAATTCTAAAATCAAATTTATAAAAACCGAGTACGCGGCGGTAAAACATATCGACCGAATAAGCGTCTACACGCAAGAAAGTTTTTTTAGTGATTTAGGTATTTTTTACTTGCGTTTCGTTCGATTCAGCAACATTTTAGGCTGCCAATTCGTTGACAAGAGGCTTGTTTAATATCAGAACTATTTGTGGTGTGCTAGGGAAGGGTAAGTGGTTTTAATTGCCCTTATGCAAATATGCGACATAATTCATTATTTTTTAATGTGCTTGTTTAATAATACAGAATAAACCGTAAAAAATATCAAAAGCTGAAAATAAATCTAACCTACCTCAGATTGCTAGAATAAATATTTCTAAGAATGACTCAGAAATGGGAATTATTCTTTTCCCTATAATTCAATGTTTCAAATGCTATACTTCAATAATCGTTGATGATATTTCATCTCAAAAATACCTGAACATGTACAGAATTGAATTTTCTTCATTTAACAAGGATATTGCGCCTACCTCTTCAGTCGCCTTACTGCCCCTTGCTGAGACTCAAAACGTGCTACGGTAATGGTGTATCCTCTGACTAGACAACGGCTTCTTTTACTCGCTTAAAATCACTCGTCGGATCGCTCGGCTAAATCCCGTCGTCGCGTTCAGATTGATTTGTATTCTACCGAGATCACTCGGTAGAATACCGAGATTCTCGGCCGCGTACTCGGTTGGTGCAAAAAAGACTTTAGGTTAATTTATTGATTTGGCATTTACTTGGTAGAACTCCATTTTAATAGGGTAAAATATCAAGGTATTTCAGTTCTACAGTTTTTAAAAAGTTAAAGGTTGATAGCTATTTCGGCTTACGCCATCGTCAGAACTATGCTTTAAACGTACATTTACTTGGCTATATATACTGTCTAAGAAGAGATACACAATGCATCATATTATTCACTCTAACATACTAATTCAAATTCTAATTACAATATTGCACTTATTAACTGTGATTTTAGTGTTACAAAGAAAGATAAGCAGTCTGGGTTTTTAAAAACATTAATTAGAATACTTTAAACTGATATTTATTATTACTTATGCTACATTAAATTTATTAACTATGGCTTAAGTGATTTGAAAAACAATAAGCAATGTGGGATTTTCCACAAGTAAATTAGGAAAAAATATATTGATATTTATTATTGATTACATTAAGGGTTTTAACAACGGCGATGGATTAATAATGGTTTGCTCATTTAAGATGTTTTGTTTATGTCTGGTAATTTCAAGTTGTTCTAGTAAATTTAGTTTTTGACCCTTATGACAAAGATGCAGAACGGTTGGAACTAAACTTAAACTAATGTCATGAGACTCGGTCAGAAAATGATTTGCAAATTGTGAGTCAGATTTGTTATTTTTAAAAGATCTTATGTGTTCTTTAACACGTGTTGATATGCTTCTACCTGTCTGTCCTATGTAATTCGCATTACACGATCCACAGGACATTTTATATATTCCGCTTCTGTCGAGGTTGTTGATTTTATCTTTACTGTTTTTAAGCTGCATTCCTAAATTATTATTAACCTTAAATGCTACGTTAACCGAATGTTTAATTTCATTGTGGATTTTTTCGCTAATTCTTCCTAGGTAGTTAATAGATTTAAAGAAGCGGTTCTCTTGTATAACGTTAGGGTAAATAAGTTCCCTTGATAGTTTTAATTGTTTCTTATGTAGTAAATTTTGAATCACCGTTGCCTTATACCCGTTATTGATCGCAATAAGCAATATCGCAATAATAATAACGGGTATAAGGCAACGGTGATTCAAAATTTACTACATAAGAAACAATTAAAACTATCAAGGGAACTTATTTACCCTAACGTTATACAAGAGAACCGCTTCTTTAAATCTATTAACTACCTAGGAAGAATTAGCGAAAAAATCCACAATGAAATTAAACATTCGGTTAACGTAGCATTTAAGGTTAATAATAATTTAGGAATGCAGCTTAAAAACAGTAAAGATAAAATCAACAACCTCGACAGAAGCGGAATATATAAAATGTCCTGTGGATCGTGTAATGCGAATTACATAGGACAGACAGGTAGAAGCATATCAACACGTGTTAAAGAACACATAAGATCTTTTAAAAATAACAAATCTGACTCACAATTTGCAAATCATTTTCTGACCGAGTCTCATGACATTAGTTTAAGTTTAGTTCCAACCGTTCTGCATCTTTGTCATAAGGGTCAAAAACTAAATTTACTAGAACAACTTGAAATTACCAGACATAAACAAAACATCTTAAATGAGCAAACCATTATTAATCCATCGCCGTTGTTAAAACCCTTAATGTAATCAATAATAAATATCAATATATTTTTTCCTAATTTACTTGTGGAAAATCCCACATTGCTTATTGTTTTTCAAATCACTTAAGCCATAGTTAATAAATTTAAGGTAATAATAAATATCAGTTTAAAGTATTCTAATTAATGTTTTTAAAAACCCAGACTGCTTATCTTTCTTTGTAACACTAAAATCACAGTTAATAAGTGCAATATTGTAATTAGAATTTGAATTAGTATGTTAGAGTGAATAATATGATGCATTGTGTATCTCTTCTTAGACAGTATATATAGCCAAGTAAATGTACGTTTAAAGCATAGTTCTGACGGTGGCGTAAGCCGAAATAGCTATCAACCTGGAACTGTTTAGATACTGTAGAACTGAAATACTTTAGGTTAAGTTTGTGGTTCTTAACGGGGCCGGTACCGCCCCACTGGTGGGCGTTTAGAAGTCTGGGGGGGGCGTTTTACATTTTTCAGAATTTGGGGGCGCTGCAGGAATACGAGGGGGCGATGCGAGTGGAAAATGCACTCAGGGGGGCTACTGAGATATTACAAGACCTTATTATTGTACTTATTTTATTATTGACGTTTTATTTGTAATTTTATTTGTAGTAGGTAATCCATTGCATGAAATAGTACAACATAGAGAATTGTGTAATTTTATAATTTGATTTTTTTTTGGGGGGGTTTAGATAATTTCGGATACTTTTTTTCTTCTAAAGGAGGCGATTCTTTCAATACGGTTAAAAACACTGGGTTAAGTTATATTGAATAATACAATTATCATAAATTATTTAAAAATAACTTAGTTCTGAATTTTATCTCACTCATAGTTATATAAAACAATATTTTTGACAATTACTTTAATCTGGTAATGCTCAGAGAAAATCGTTTAATGAAGCACAACAACTTTTATTTTGTAAAATAAAATTGAATATGAATTTATATATTTATTACAAGTGAGCTTTTGTATTTTTGATCAATTACACCAACAAAAAGGTTATTAATATTAACTGTAACATGTCAAATATAATACATTTCATCAAGGAAACATTTTTATGCATATTGTCGGAGAGGTTTTCCTCATACATTACGTTACAAGATTAATTGCTTTTTACAGCGTTCATTAATTATAATTATTATTATTGAAAAAACATTCATTTTTTAACATCTTGAATTGAAAAAAATAATAATAAAAATCCATCAAAATAATGAAGGCATCAATTTCTCAGCGTGTAATCAAATGAGATCTAATTCACATCCTGTTAAAAAATTCTTGTTGCGGTTTTAACAATTCAAAATGACTGATGTTTTTTTGTACTTAGTCGATATTAAATCTTTTAAAAACAATCATTGACTAGTATTTGTTTTTTTTTTGTTGACTGCTTATAATGATTCATGTTAACATAACAAAAAGAGGTGCCTACAATTTTTGATATACAAATAAATTTAACAAATGTATAAGCAATTTATGCCTTCTACAACGTTAGGGTATCATATTTTTGAAGGAGCATATGTGTGGAAACATTCACTAATACTATCAAATTAATAATTATTAATTCCGTTCATGCAATTTATTTCAGTGTCTTTCAAAATCCTTAACTTGTTTTAAAAGATTATTTTCGATTTATTATTAAAATAAGCTTTTTGTAAAAATCTTTAGATGAAAGATACCGCTGATAAAACAAATTATTTTAAAGTTAAGATATGTAATAAAATTCAGTTGAATACTGCATAATTTTGGAACACGGAAAATACAATATAATATTATTAATTGAATTGGCATTAACTTTGTAGAACTAAATTGTAATTAGGTAAACAGTGGCCGGTAAGATACCACGTCGGTTGATTAAATAAATGGTTATTTGTAACATATTAAATGTTTTTGTGACATACTACAAAACAAGTAAGTTGTTAAGCTCATTTCAAATAATATGTACATTGCACTAATTAATATTGATTGCTATTACATTTTTATTAAGCTGACCATTGAACTATTTCAATAATTTTATTCTTGCTAAGGATTAATATGTAGGTGCATACTTAAGTTTCCGTCTCGTCTTGCACGGCGTATAAAAGAGATGGGAAAACCTGTATCTGAATCGACGTCTCTTCTAGCATAGAGTCTGTCACAGGAGTAATCAGTCAGTCAGCGGTAATTGATATATTAAATTTGTCACAGAGCAGACGTTCCAATTAATTTAGAATCGTATGGAGGAATAGGACGTCTCCTAAGCCGTTTATTTACAACGACGTCTGAAGAGGTCGGGCGCCGCCGCATACTGCCCGCCTTCACATACAAACTATCAAATGCCTATGCGTATTCTGGCTAAAGCTTTTAATACATACCGTTCCTTTTACTTAGGGATTAAAACTTATATATTATTATGGATGAAAGAGTATTGCAGTATTTATGGTATGTAAATCGTATAGATATTTTTATGTCTCAATGTGAAATATATTCACTACTAATAAATGTTAAATGATCAGAAGTTGGCCCACAAAAACTACCTATATATTATATATCGACTGTGGGATGGAAAAAAAGACGTAACCTACACATAACAAATTATACAGGAGACACAAAAAATGTTTTTTGATGATTTTGGGTCAAATGAAAATTATAAAATATACATAACATTGAACTGCACGGTAACTGATAAACTGGTTTTTTATTGACAACCTAATGTTATTTTAATAAATTTTTCAAGAAAAACCTTTTTTTAAGTACTTTTTCTTGGTCGCAATTTTTACAGGCCCTCCTTTTTTAAAACATTAAAGTTAAATTTAGATACTAATTCGGCATTTTCAGCTTACGTCTTTTTATAGAACGTGTATAAAGTTGTATACATTGTGATAATTGAAAAATTAATTTTGAAAAAACTGTGGGTTACGTCCTTTTTCCTTTCCACGGTTGATATGTATAGCAGAAAAAAGATAAGAGTTTATAATATGCTACATATAACAATTGGACATGATTTAGAAAAAAAAATCTTGACAAGAAGTGAGTTTCAAGACCTTCTTTTTTCAAAACAAAGCAATGATAATAATTATTCATAAAATATAAAAAAAAACAATAGTTTGTATTCTAAATGCAAACACAAAAATACGCAAACTCGATTAAAGGAATAAAAGTATTGCTGTTTTTGATGGAACAACGATAACAAGAATTAATAAATAATATCAATATTAAAATGAATAAAAAAAAATATGACGTCAAACAATATTTTTGAATGTTTAGTTTAGGGTATGGAACAATTAATTGTCGTTAGGATTTTTTTTGTTTGCAATAGAGTAAGACAATAATTGTCATTTTAAAAATTCCCATCATCAAATGAGTATTTGCACACAACATGTAGGCATTTTTTTTTTATTTTTTACAAGCAAATTGACAATATTTTTTGTAATAAAACTGTAAGAAACAAATATTATTTATTTAGTTGAGACAAAATGGCCAGCCCTGGATATTTTTGCATCGTATTAATCCTAGCGTATTGACTCCAAACATGCCACTCTGGGAGCATAGTACTATTCCTGTTACATGCCGCGTATATCTACTGCCTACCACTGAATGGCTTCCATACTCAAACAGATTTCTCATGAGCTTTGATCTGAGAAATTTAACAATTATTTCTATATGAAATAATCGAAATTCTACTTTGTATAATAAAAGTTAAATAATTCTCAAATACTAAATGAATACGTGTTTACGATATAAATAAATTGATAATCTTTGCGTTTAATTATTTAATATTCTGTTTTGTTCTTAGATTTACTTATGGACAACATTATTTTGAATATGTAAAACAATTATATAGCCGTGCCCAAGTGGAAGTTTTTTAACTGACGTAACAATATTCCATAACGATCCACGATAAAAAGAGCTAACCCTATAATATAAATATACAAGCATTGACTTTTTAATCGATGTATGAATAAATGTTAAAATCATTGACTGAATACTCAACAAAGAAAACGAATTGAAAAGAAAACTATTAACTTAGTAGGGAACTCTTCCTTAAGCTCATCTCTATATTTATATTGCCACTCAAAATACTTTGACCAATTGGCTCTAATGGGAGTAAAATATTATATATGCTTCACACTTGCTATACAAGAAACACACACAAACCATCATGTATGTAAATTTATTGGTATTTTTTTTTTCATAACATTATCAAAATAATAATTGAATTTGAATGCAAATAACGTGTCTATAAATTTAATTAATCTTGAAAACGAAAAGAAAAAACCTGAAAATCATCTTGATGTATATAATGTAACTCAAGTATTGTTCATCTATTATCAAATCAACAACCCAATACAAAACGGTATTATATCGCAACATTGAAATATAACTATCATATCGTAAGATATTCGTCTTTTTAAACATTTGGCTGAAACTTTAAGCTATGAATCTATCCAAATGTATAGTTACTCAGAGTCTAAGTTAGTGAGACTTCCAAGTGCGCTGCGTGAGTTTTCAATCCTTGGACCATAGAGCCATATTTTATTTAACAGTTAAAGTATAAAATTTACGTTGATTGTTAGTACTATAGTAAAACCAACGCCAACATGCTCACCTAATTTATCGACATAAGATGACGTTTATTGAATTGTTGGCACCATTAGTAAAGAATAAAATTTCAATGTACACATAAAAACACACCTACGAATGAGAGATACGAAAATTTCGTACTAACATGTGTATACAGAATAGCACTATGTCTCACAATAATTATGCGATGCAAATGGATTGTAAAAATACTCAAATGAATTTTCGTACTCACATTGTTTAAGTAAACATTAAACTTGCTTAGAGGGTTACAGCTAAAAAAATAATCACTTTTTAGGTGTTCACTGTCAATACTTGATAAAAAGGCATGATGATAAAAAAACACTCTTTTGTACTAATTCCATATTTAATTAATATGATAAGGACTGTTTTTGTATACAACGAGTATTTTTAACAGATGCTTGTCATGAAAGAAACCGGTTCTGATCCCTTGAAAAATATGGAATTAATACAAAATAGTGTTTAATTTTTTCAGTTAACATAATATGTATACGTATAAATATATAAAGACAAAATCAATTTATTCATAAAGTCCTCGTTTTATTAGGGTAAGAATATCAAGGTATTTCAGTTCTAAAATTATTTATATGTTATATGTTGATAGCTATTTCGGCTTTCGCCATCGTCAGAACTATTATCCTCGTTTTATTACTACTTTATCGAGTTATTTTAGTCATGTTTATTAAGTTTATAAATATAATATAAGGTTTGTTGATAAATAAACATAACAACATTTACAGTAACTGTAAAAAAATATTTTTCGTTCTAAATAATTATTGGCATGGGCCCATAGAGGTGAAGTGAGACGAGTGGTATTTTATAAAACCAAAATTAAATGCGTTGTAATATTCTACACGTATCGTAAAAGTGAATTAACCTCAGTTACACATTCCCAGAGTCATCTCTGTAAAATGATAATATTCAATCCACCAAAACACCAAATAAAGACGTGATAGTTTTACCAATTTACTAGTTGGTTCACTTCACTTCGAAAGAGATGTAATAATTATTACGCACTATAAAGTTATTTCTCCATATAAAAAACAAACATTGGAATTTAAGTAATCATTTAGTAAATTTATAAATAATGTAGGATTCAACTCAAATATTTATTATGCTATTTATATAATTTTAGGTAAGAGGTGGCTCGTGACTTATTATATAATGAAAATTATAAAATAATGACTTATTACGTTATCAATAATGATAACACGCGTCATTTAAACTATTTAAATATTTTTTTTTTAAATTAGGTATTTTTAAATGTTTTAAATAAAATGAAATATGTTTTGCATGTATCTAAATACATTATTAACTGCTCCGGTCAACCGATGAGATCCTGCGAATGTTTTTATAGCCAATAATAAGATAGGGCAGCATTGCGTTCATAATGCCATTCAAGTATTCCTCTCTAGCACACCGACTGCAATAATTTCACATCAAATCATCTGCATACCTCTTCTTGGATTATGCAGTGATTTATTTGCAGAACGGATTTACCTTGTGGCAATGTATGGGACGCGATGTGCCTACGTATTATACTCTAAATATGTACATACTCTGATCTGGATAGTGCCAGAAGCGTCTATTTTCCATGTACGCTGGCAATTGCTTAATCTCACAACTTAATATTGCAACCGCAACAATAAATTTGTACAATGGTCGATTTATCATATTGTATATTTCATTCGTTATGTTAAGCTGTCGTTGCTTCGTGGCGTATTGAGAAAGTCTTAACAGTACTGCAGTTGTGAATGAAATTACTCTCTATGTTTTATTTTATTATTAAAGTTGACAACTTTTACAGGCATTAATTTAAAACATTCGCATTTTATTTTTAAAGTTATTACTATAAAAATTTTCATTTCCTTCATTTACTTAACAGTAATAACAAAACATTTTATAAATTATTGTTCATTCAAATTATTTATATAGACGCTTTTATAATTATATGCACAGAACAACATCGCTTAAGTTGAACGGTTTTTGATCAGTTAAATAAATGGCTTTAGAATTGTCAACAGTCTAGTATGCTGGAATGACCATAAAACCCAAATAACATAATTTCATAATACGATTAAAAAAAAAATATATATCTTTTCCATGGAAAATAAAAAAATTGTCAATAGCAAAACACACATTTACTTTTTGGGTCAAATGCTATCTAACAATACTATTTAATGCTTTAATTTTAAAAGGCTTTAGGGTAATTTTCTCTAAGAAAGTCTGAGATAGTCGTGGTAGGATTAAGGTTTGTCTATATGCATAGTCTAATATACATCTGATCTCTGAAGCTGACTGATCAGGTTTCTGATTATTCAACGAGTATTGTATACATTACAAGTGAATGATGGGCCCTACTAGGGCTTCTCAGGCTGCCGAAGCAATTCTGGAGAAACTTCTCGTATTGCGTACTTATTTAATTTGCATTTAATTAAACATTTTGAAATAACTTACTTTTATATATAAAATAACTTAGTCCGTCTAGCTAGGATATTTGCTATTAAGATCAGCGGTTAAAGTTTCTTCTAGTTAGCAGAAGTTTACTGACTTACTCTTGTCTCCTGGTAAGGTCAGTTGAAAAAGATTTTTTTTCTCTATAAAAATTGAAGCAATAAAACATATTTTTTAAATATAATTTAATTCAAATTCGTTATATAGCATATTTACAATAATATAAATGGCTTGTTCGTGAGATATGTTTTCAGTAGTATAGTATCACAAGATTTTTTTTATTATTTTGTTTTTAATAATCAGTAATTTGACTTATAATATCATACAAATATACATACCATTGTTTTCATAATTGCGATTAACTATCTGATGAAAATATAATAATTTTAATTTGTATAGAAAATAATTAATAAATATATTTTACTATCTTTGATAGATTCGGCGCTAGCTTTGTGGAAGATCATTTTTAATGTTAAATGAAGTTTGATAACTTTGATGATACGATTCTCAGAGTGGCGAAACACGTGTCACAAGTTGTAGCACAGCAAGTGGATCTACAAAGTTATCAAATTTAATTTTACATTTATTTTACTGCCAAAAAACTTCTGTGTTGCAACATATTTTGTTCGCGAAATACAAACAGTATTTATATTTTATCGAAAGATACAATTAATAAAAAAAACGAACAAACTCTATGTAGTGACACTTTTAAAATATAAAGATATTGATACTAAAATATAGTTTTTTTCATCAATATTTATAGTTCCCACAATATTTATACGAAGCAATCATTTTGATTTCGTGCGTAAGGCGTTTTTACATCGACTGACTAATATAGCAAGTAGTTCTCTTGGAGAAAATCGAGTAGGCTGATATTCACATGAGAAAATTGGGATAGCCAATAGATCATGTGTCTGAGAAGATCCGATGCTCAATCGAATATGAAAGTTCGCATCAGTAAATCGCTTTATCTGTTGGATCGATCATTTCGCGAAGTATTTGTATACAACTTGATGAATGACCTGCATTAAGTCATGTTAATTTAACTCATTCTCATATCTATTTATTCAACTCTCAGATTTGCATAAATTAGTGAAGATTATTTTTTAATTGAGTTGTAACCTTTTGTAATGAACATTTTTTACATCATCCGCTTGTATAAAATATAATTACCATAATTGAGATATTTTTTTTCGTTTGCATCATGCTATCGACAAATAGATTTTTTTTTAAATACTCACATTTATATAAATTAACCTCTTAAATTTTCAAATAAAAAAATATTACTTTCGAAAAAAAATATTCATTAAATTAAAGAACTTATATTAATAATATCAAGGTTTTCGATAGCTTAAGTATTATATTTAGTAGTAGGATGCCACTACGTTAACAGGACGATAGCTTATCTCAAAGATATTCGTGGTGTTTCGTGGAAGAGTCGATTTTTCCGTCACT
Organism: Himalopsyche anomala; assembly: GCA_031772345.1. Taxonomy (NCBI): domain Eukaryota; kingdom Metazoa; phylum Arthropoda; class Insecta; order Trichoptera; family Rhyacophilidae; genus Himalopsyche; species Himalopsyche anomala. The sequence continues at coordinate 14,184,277 of CM062831.1, read as the reverse complement.
CTTCTCTTATAAAATTCTACTAAATAATTATTAGATCTATCAAATGTTACAATATCTGAAAAATATATTAACCTACGCAAGATTGCAAGAGAAAAAAGATTCAATATTGCAAGGCGAATAAATAAAAAAATATAAAATAAAATTTAAACTTTGGTAGTACTATTTTTTTATTAATTACTTACATAAAGTATTATATCGTAAATACCAAAAGTAATAAATTCAACAATGATGATCCAATTATCTTATTTAAAATGTCCACACTTTGTTATGATAATAAGTTATCAAATTTATTTTTATATATAACTCCCACAAAGCTACCGCCAAATCAATCGAAGATATTCTTATGGTCACTTTGTCAGTTATATCCATTACAATATGTTCTAAAAAATCTCACGAAAGAAACAAAAGTACTTGCATATTTTGTTGCACATTATAATTTTTATATATTCACAAATATTTAATTTCATACCGAGTATGGACTGGAAATAAAACTTGGTACAAAGTGAAACTTACTAATCATACAGTATTGCGATGCTCGGTAAGAGTTCCCACGGAGCAAAACACTTGATGACAGAGATCTATCATTTTCAATCAAAAGTGTGCCCATCATTCAACCAATCGTCACGTCAGTCAACGAAATAAACGGCAGCCGCTTCCATACAACATATTACACGATTTTCTTTTGGATTTAATAACAACTGTAATTATTACTATCAACTACTTATATGTTTTACTTGCTCTCAAAGCATAGAAAATTTCTTTCAGCCGATCACTATTAACTTTTATCATATTGCTTGACACCTAGGAAATGAAACTCATCGGATTGGATTGTATATTACGTAATACATACATTTCTAATACTCAATATGACATTTTTAAATAAGTAAAATTTCAATGTTTTTTTGTTCTTATTTATATTTTTTTACATTCTTTGTCAATTGAAGTAGAACATTTTTTGATAGTTTAATTGCCTGTTTTCAATTTTAATGGATTTGATTAAAAAGGTAAGTTATTTTTGAACTATTTAAGATTGTTGATCGATTTTCAGCAAGAAGAAAACTTACTATGTTTCATTAAAAATATTTATAAACATTTTGAAAACCTTCATATTGTAAAATGAGTTATTTTTTAAAAATATATATGTATGTTCGAAAATTTCAAACAAAGGATTAAATCAGCGATACTCAACCTTTTTTTCGTCTGGGCCGCATGCCAGTTTTTACTACATTACGTGAACCTTAGCAAAACATAATATATTGACATAACAGTAAGTACATAAAAATACAAATGAATCCAAAATGCTCATTTTATTACGTATTTTTTTGCAAACAATACCGTATGTTTGAAAACTGGGCCTCACTTTAACAGATAAAATCTTAATTATCCGCAAGTAGAATATCACTGGTTTAAAGATGCTTTCTTATTTGGGGTTTTCCAGTGTTATTTTTGACGAAATTGATTACATATGCATAATAAAGCTTAATTTTGAGATTTTCTTTCGGTTATATAATTTGCACGATCGGTGTAACAAAAAGCGTATAAAATCTACCGAAAAATCTTAAACTTTTAACCTTATGTTTTATATTATCAAGCTTAGCATGTTGGACACATAAATATAAGGGCTAACTATTTCTGTACAACTAGGATATAATTATATGAAATTAGCATGATAAGATAAACGAAATGAATATTCAATATCGATCCGCAAACGAGTATTGGAAAGATAACGGACAAATTTATTGATAAATAATTACATTAGAATAGAGCAAGTGAACTCGTATTGCATGCATATTTTGTAAGCATGAGCGCTACTATAGTGTAGTATTCCTATCTGAAAATATGTATGCCAAATTTAATACATATCTTTTGTCTCTAATTATAATAAAAAAATACTATTTAATTTAATTACTGAACGACATTTGAAATATTCATAATTTTAGAATGATTAAAGAAACAGGAAACAAAATTACGGTTGAAAATATTAATCAATTATTTCAACACCAATGGATTTTATTTTTTATATCTAAATTGTTTAACATTCTATTTAACCCATGTTGTGGTGTTATTTTATTTTTAATTATTAATATGAACATAAATAGAACGAAATATTTTTTTAAGATGGCTTCTTATGGAGTACTTCAGTATTTAGAATTAAGTTAACCCGTAACATGCCATCCTAAAAAATCACGTTCCCTGCCATGATGGCGTCTCAGTTTCACTGTTTATTGACAGTATTTAAACCTAAGTAAGAAGCTAAAAAATAATTTAAAAAATGCATATATGCTAGAATACCTAAAATGATAAATACTTATTGACAATATTAAGAGAAATATTGATTGATTTAATGGTTTAACTATTTACGATTGCATCATGGGCATGGAGGTATTAATAACCAACGCTGGCAACATATTTAATATGGGATTTCATTGTCAAATTAATGAACTGTATATTATTTAGACGTAAAAAAACTAGTAACTCAGAAAATGTTATCTAAAAAAAGCTATATTTTCAGTATTTATAACCTTTCTTTACTACCGGGAAAATAAAGTAAAAACTAAAAAAATTAAAAATATTTAATTTATAATATTGGGGTAAAAAGTTTTAATACATTTAATTTGTATACTAGCAGTTATTCTAAGAAAATTATTAATTCTCACTTACTGACATTTTATTATATCATATAGATTCGAAACAGATTCACAGTGCAGCCTGGCAAGTAAACTATGCAGTAAATTTGAAGAAACACTCTTAAGTTGTTCCATTGAATGGGTGGCGCAAAATAAAATTGTGATCAAAAGAAGTTTTTAATTTTTGCCTCATTGATATAATATTTTAAAACGTGGAAAGTTTCTTTAATACGCAGATAAAAAAATAATATTCGTCATCATTTTCTTAAAATTAATGCAAAATAGTATTTGAAGACTATTTTAGAATATGTTTATTTTAAGCTTTTTTTGTAGGTTAGTTGGTTGCAATGTTTCCTCTAAGGCAAGAGGTTAGCTGGACGGAAATTTCAAAGACTGCACGGACCGATCAAATATTAATTGAACAACTGTCTTGTAGTGCGCGCCAACCCGGAATGAGTGGCTTCCCAACTGCTGCGCGGCCGCGCGCGCAATTAGAAGGGACGTTGGTTGTTTGTAAATATTGATTATTTCAATAAATAAGTCCGCAAATTATTTTTGTTTTTGGCCAAATGGTTTGAATATAAAATCACTTTATATAAACTTTGGATATAAAAACACATTTTTTTATTAGTCTGCCAGGAATTGTTTCCGACCTTTTCAATGATGAAGGTTGATTGGGGCAATCTCAAAAATATCATTTATTTACATTAGACTGCGTTCTTGTTGTTTTGATAGTTACACTATTACTTTAGACCATTTTTGACTGATTTTAGCAACTAAATTTTTAATAATGTAACAAAGATTTGAATATAAACATTAAAATTTAGTAAAAATTAAACACGGTGCAGTTTTAGTATCGATAAAGTATTATAATGACTTAAGATACTTTATTACACACAATAATAAATGTCCATGTCAAAGAAAAAAACATGACTGAAATATTATTAAAAACATCAATTATGAAGATGATTTACAGTAAATATTGACTTTTGAGTTCAACAGTGAGAATTTTCTCTTTCTAACTGCACATACGTGGTCGTAATAACTTTACGACGACCGATTTTACAGCCATAACATAGACAACACAAATAATTCTTTGTACATTAGTGGTCGCAATATTTTTGCATTATAAGAAAACAGGAGGAGAAGTAATTGAAGATGTTGACTTATTCAAGCATAAAAAAATTCCCGTTCATTCTTCCACTTCGGGATGGACGCTGACCATTAAACGACAATTGTTGTACTCTTACAGTGTAAAATAATAATATTATTGTTATAAACAGTTATGGCTCACCCATATTCACGCACTTAACGTAACATTAACACTCGTCGGTTTGTACTAGTTCTACCACTGACTAAGATACTAGTTCCCACGACCCAAACATTCAAGTGGCAAATATAGGTAGAGTCAATATGTTTATTGAAACTCACAAAGATGAATATGAATGTTGATATGATAAACATTGTTCAAGTATTGATGTTAAGTTATATCTTCGTTCAATTAAAAAATGATATTTGATTTAAATTTCATCTTCACTTTCAAATTACTATTGCATTGTTAAGGTTTCGAAAATGTTTAGTTCTTTTCTAAATATAACGCCAACGAAGTATGATTTAAGATTTCGACTTTAGGCGCTTGGTGGAGTTTCAATATTAAATTTGAATCGTTAAAATTATGTACATTCACACAGATGTCAGTTCAAGTTCATCCGTTCACTTGAACGCATGAAGATGTCGAAAGGAGAAACCCGAGTCGTTAGTGACAAAATCTGTGTGAATGTATATAATTTGAACGATTCAAATTTAACAAAGTATTATAAATAAACTATTTAACTATAATATCAATATCATGAATCAAATTTTTAAAGACTAATAACTATACAACTTAAGTGTTTTCTTAAAAAAAACATATCACATTTTTCCCGTTATAATATGATAAGTTTTTTTTAAAGTAAAATGCGGGAATAGAAAATAATAATATAATTTAAGGTTATTTGGTGCAGCGGTTAGCGTTGTGGGCTTCCGTGCCGTAGGTGTTTGTTATATCTAAAAAAATCCTTACCAACTTCTCTGATCCTTCAATAACTAGGCGTAGAAAGAGCGATTAGTTAATCACTGGTACTGTCTTAGCCTAATACTTCTATCCCTTATACTCTTTTTGAAAAAAAAGTTTGAGCGACTGAGTAACAAACGGTTCTCGTATAACAAATATTTTGAGATAGGGGGTCATATACTCCACATTTGAAGAGGACATGGACATGGATGAAAAAAAGTAAAATGCTCATGGAATTCGGATGAAAAAATGCTTTAAAAAATATACTGGATACTTATTGAATATTATTTTTTTTTAATTCATTAATTTTCAAAACAGAGTTTAACAACGAATTATCAAGCGGTGCATGCAAAGAAGATGACTGAATCAAAAGAGAGAAATATCCAATAAATGACAGCTGCACAAAGTGACCGTAATAGTAAATATCTAAAACTTGCAAACTTTTAAATATATAAGATAATTTAATTATGACACATTTCAAGCGTGAATACAGCTTACGAATTCTATTGATGATTTATTAATGTCTTCATAATTGAAACTTTAATAATTGAAAAAATCAGATTGCTGCACTATTTTTTGTACATATCATTAATCTATCGAAAATAATTACAGTATACTGAATAAAAAATGCAATATCAGCTGTCATAAACGACAAGTTCTTTGAGTCTCGTGATCTCGTAACTCACTGTAAACAGTTCAGTGGACAATGAAATAATACCATTTTAACGATATTAATATCACATTTATTGTGCGGCAACAATTTTTCCTGGGGCCTAGCGATAGTTGCCGGGTTTTATTTTTTAATATTCACTTAATAATAGTGCGAGTCGTCATCGGCTTTCCAAAACATAATCACAGGAAAGGGGGGTCATTACATGATGCTCCATACAACTTGATTGATGTTTGATGACTGGTAGATGGGTTGTTCTAGAACTGTCTTTTGAACAAAACAAGTTGTTGAGGCTACCGGCACATATGTATTTTAGTCCATAAGAGTGATAAAACAGAAGCTGTAAATAAACAATTTTAGTAACTCTTCAGCTTTTTAAAAAAGAATAACTAATAAAAAATACTATTTTTTAAAAAAAAATATTGTTATAATATATTTTGGTAACGATTCCAAATATTTTATAACAATCGGTGATTTTTAAGCACAAAATGTAGCATTTTTTTATATTTTAATCGGCATCTCGTGAAACAAAAATTAATATTTTTGCACTCTTTTATTTCTTCGCTGTATTTTAAAAGAAAAAAAATGTTATTAGAAAATTTTATGCTTAATTAATGATCTTCAATGGTTTTTTGAAGGGTTTCTGTAAAAAACTTATAACTAAACATCCTAAGCCTTGGCGTGTTCCAGTAAAATAATCATAAATATGGTGTTATAAGTATATTTAAAGTAATTTGGTAACTTAACGTAACGCGCGAGCTCCTTGTTAATTTTCAGCGTGGCTGGCGAGCCCCTTGTTAAGATAAGAAAATCATTCGTCTTAGATCAAATCAGCACCTAACTGCAATTTCTGTAGATGGCTAAATTTTATTATGAAACAAGACATAGTAGCCTCTTCATTTTTTAAGATTCCCGGTAAATTGCTCGAATGCAATTGCTCGAATGGAAATTGCTCGAATAACAAGATGCTCGAATGACCAATTCCTCGAACGTCAATTGCTCGAATAAAAATTGCTCGAAATTTTTTATAAAAGTTTTATAGAAGTTAAAACATTAATTACTCATTCTTTAAAAAAATATTTATGCAAGTCGGGAAATAAAAACCATAAATCAAAATAAGTCATAATAAAAATATATTTTTTATTTAAGTTGCCAGTGGTCGAGTGGAAAAGGTCGTTGGTTTTATTTTCGGAAGTCAGGGACTTGAATCTTAATACGTACACTTTTTAATCAATTATTTTTCAAACTATTTATGGATTTCTGTTTAAAGGCACACATATATGTAATTTCTTGAAACCCTCTCACTCATTCTTACTAAAAAAATGGGCGTAGCGATAGTGATTAGCTAACCGTTTGTTTTGTCTTAGCTTTAGTCTTCTATGTGTTCTGGAAAAATATAGAAACAGTTTGAGTAACTAATTAACAAGCAGTTCTCTTAGAAACACTTCTGTTGAGATAAACTCTATTAATTAAACTCTGATCCGCATTTGGAGCGAACACGGCTAAAATAAATACTTACGAAAATTATTTTTATATTTCACTCTCTAAACAAGTGTTGCACGAATTCTAGTTAATAATTAGTTCTAATTTAAAAATCCCCAATTTCTACATCGACATCTAACATAACCCATTGCTAATCTTCCAATATATATATTTTTAATTTAAAGTAGGACTTGAACCTATCATATATATAAGAAGAGTAACCATTCATTTAAGAAAAAAAGGTTTTTTAAAATTTTAATATGCACACATAATATGTATGTTGTATAATATAATAATTATTGACGCAGATATAAATTAAAACATAATATTAACCACCATCTTGGATATTTACTAGATAATTTTTCCAGAAAGTTTCATTTTAATCCAATAATAATTATGCCAGTTACCACCGCTATCACAAATACGTTACATCCCATATCTATAAACATTTTTGCTATTCAGTGATTTTGGGCTCTCTTTGTAAAATTCAACAATACTGATTTTTTAAATTACAGAATTAAGATCAATTAACATAGATAGAATTTCTTAAATGTTTGCCTAAAAAATAAAAATTCAATTCAATTATTATAAAAAGAACAACAATTATATGAAATATGATAAAAAGTTCGGCATATAAACAAAACTTACGTATGTTGTAATAAAATTCAAAGTGATCAACTACCAGGTAATAAACACTAAACTGTATTAAAATCGTTTAAATTACCAAGCAATTCGAGCAATTTGTAATTCGAGCAATTGAAGTTCGAGGAATTGGTCAGTCGAGCATCTTGTTATTCGAGCAATTTCCATTCGAGCAATTTCCATTCGAGCAATTGCATTCGAGCAATTGCATTCGAGCAATTTACCGGCTCCCATTTTGTCATTTAGCGTTGTGGGCTTCCGTGCCGGACGTCATGAGTTCGAGTTAATAACTAGTCCTGTCTTAGCGCTATCATTCTATCCCTACTATTCTCTTTGGAAAAGAAAGGTTGAGCGACTAAGTAACAAACAGTTCTCGTAAAAAAAAACTTTTGTTGATATACCTTCGGAGGCCATATGCTCCTCATTGGGAGTAAAAATGGATACAAATAAATGGATAAGATTTACCGAGCCCCTTGTTAAGATATTGGTACCCCACCGCTGGTTACGAGCTTTTTAATCTTGGTCGATGTCATAATAACATAAAGTAATACAGACAAATGGCTATACTCAGAAACAAATTAATCAGACAATTATTTATATCAAATGTTTAATTGAATCTCGTTTAATATATAAAACATAACATAAAATCATTTAATGACTAACGTTAATCTTGCGTTCATAATTAAACAAATATTGCCGTAAAAGCTCGATGAGGAAATGGTCTATCAGTGGTATAAAATACTTTACTAAGGAAATATACATCATGCAGTACTAGCATTGTGAACTTACCGTGAGAGAAATTTGTAAACCGATCACTTTGCTGGATGCCGTGAAACGTTTATTGATTTTATAATTGAATATGTAAATTAATAGGTCTTAACTAGACGTTCGTTTTTTTTTTGCTTGCACGTAATAAACATGAATTAAAAAAATGTATGAATAGTAACACAGGAAGATGTATTTAATTGCGACTCAGAACGAGACGCCGCTGACAGCTTTAAATTATATCTTAACCGTTTACTTTCGCGATTATGTTGTTTTTTTTTACTATCTGTATAAAAAGTAAAAAAGCATTTTTTGGTTTCTTGTGCATGATAAATGGTTTTACTGGAGAAAGTTATCACGTCGTGTTTTTCTAATATGTTCAGTTGTCTTTATGATAAAATAATTATAAACACTTATATTATACATGTCTATTATCAAAATTGTATAAAGAAAAATCTTCTTAAAATACTCCACTGAATAAATGTGTGCTTAACCTATCGTTGATGTCTCTTTTTCGTCAAAATATTTGCGAAGTCATAAATTCTCTATTTCTAAATAACCAAAATGAACAGTTTTGAATTATTTTAATTTTATAGTGAAAATATATCATATATTTTTTAATAATTCAAAAAAAATAAAACGAAATAATATATATAATTAAATTTGGATAGTTTAAATATTGTATATTTAAATTATTATTTTATATATTCCAACACCGACTCAGAGGATTTTTTTCAATATATTTTTTTTTAACTTATAGATATGTATTCCATCAGATCATTTTTAGTTAGCCAAGCATACAATGTCAACACTTTGGAATATTTTGTTTGTAATATACATCATAAAATATTTTTTTTTTTAATTTTTCGATCCGCCTATTTTTCACGACTCCGACTTCACAGCCATGATATTTACAAACCTTTTAGCGCCAAGTGTTTCGCTTTTCAGCATATTAAATCATTCACTCATACACTGAGTGCATAGATGAATTTGAGCTGATGGTAAATTATTGGTTTTTATCGTTTATATAATAATATTTAGCTGAAAATATTTTATAATTTATTCATAGCGATCTGAATTAGTTTAAAAATGAAAATTATTTTAACGATATTCAACTTAGTTGAGTAAGTAATCTCACTAGCAAATATAATCTTTGTATAAATAAAATACACTAATGTACGAAATATAATTTAACGAAATTAATATTGAATTTCCACCAAGAACCTCCAGTTGAAATTTTACATGATATTATATTGACATAGCAAATAACATAATTCTTAGATTCAAGTTTCTAGTTTTGCACCGTGGCAAAAAATCAATCAAACATAGAACAGTCAAACAATTATAATATTTATTGCACTTTTATTATTCTAAGAAAACATTTACAAAACTTTTACCATTGGCAAAATTAATTATTCACAATTGTTTAAAAGCGGTCGTAGAACATAATGTTATGAGAGGTAGAATAATCGTTGAATTTTTTTACATGTATAGAAATTTACACAAGGTGTTTCTGAAGTAACACGCTATCTTTACTTAGTACAAATGTTTTTGAGAGAAACCACTAATTTATATAAAACCTGTGTAAATTTTAAGCCACTTTTTTATCTAAAAATGAAGAATGCTTACGTGTTTCCATTGTATGTTATAAGGATACCATATATAAGCTTAAAAAACATGTTCGAAAATGTATCTTAACAGTGCTGCTTTACGGTTGTGAGTCGTGGCAGATCACGAAACCCAGAGTAACCATATACTGATGTCTGCGGCAAAAATTAGATGCTTGACTTTGTCAGATATAAGAAAACTGTCTAACCAGCCCGTTATTGCACTAAAATATATAAAAAACGAAGATGGTCCTGGCTTGGACATATTCTGCGGAAACCTTAAGAGAGCCTGAATCTTGCATGATCCTTTCACCTACTGGGTAGTTCCCGTCACAGTGAAAAACGACTTTTTGTTTTTTTTTTTTGGATATCAAATTTATGGAGCTTTAAGTACCAGGAAGAAAAACCACTAATGATCATCGATATAGTCTACTCAATAAAGTAACGAGATTAAATGCATGCTTACCTTTATGTATGTTTGAATTTATTAAACAATGTCACAAATTGCATTCAATATCCAAAATATTGAGAACAAAAAAAACACTGCAATCAATTGCTAGAATTAAGCGCGCACTGTAGAAAAGTGTGGAACTATTTTAGATGAGTGGAACGACTAACAAGCAATTAAGTAGTGGAGTGTAGTCCGTTCAAGTTTCGTTGTAGTGGTGAAAAAAATTATGTTGTATCGTTAAGCAATTACTGTTTGATTGATCCATAAAGGTGTCATTACTTGCGGCCAAAAATACTCCGCATTTTGGTGGGAAACAGTTTCCCTTGCACTATTTTTTACTCTTGTTTAATGAACTGACCGTTTAACTCCGATCGCAATTTCTATTATTTTATTAGCAACACGCATGTGATCTAATTCATCATCGTCCATAAAGCTGTATTTATTACATCTCTTTATTTTAAACTGTTTTGACACTAATGATATCAGATTATTTCACATAAGCGTGTTTACGATGCCCTGCTTCATAAAATTATTAATAAATACACTATTGCGACGAACGGTTGCTAATGATAATTATAGGTTTAGAATTTTAGCCGTCCTAAATGTCGATTACTCTTGATGGAAAGTCACCATATTTATTTCATACAATTTTTTTTTTATCACTATTTCCACAATTTAATCAAAATCTACGATCTCAATTGTGTTAAAACGATCATGCATTGTAGGGTATTATATATTGATTTTTTTAAAATATTTGTTCCTGAAAATAATTGTACCTGCTCGTATTTTTCTATTCATTATTTTATTAAGTACCTACTTGATAAGTTATATTAATACGCAAGATATCAAATGCGCAACAAAAAAAAAACCAACGCAAGGAAAATATTTATTATAAGACTTCATTGTCAAATAAATGAATCGCTTATTATTAAGACATTAAATTACACCATACAGAAAAAACAATTGCCGTCTTTTGTCAATAACTTTTAATTAGCATTGTATCAATTACATATATTTTATTTGCATGTTAATTATAAATTTTAAAATAATTACTAAACTGTTTATATAAATGATTTTAAAACATGAAATAATGTTCAGTCAAAGGGTTCGAAGAAAAAAAGGTGGAAGTTTACCTCGCTTCACCGATTTACTTTGAAGTCGTTTCATTTGAAAAAAATTAAGAACTTAACCGACTTTCAACGGTCTTTAAATTGAATTTATAATGATCACAGTTATCGATGCTGCTATAATTTTGTGCGGTGTGAAATTTTGGTAAATTATATTTATAAATTTAAAAAAATATATATTATAGTGTTATAAATATATAATCTGATTATTTTTGTTATTTAAACCTAAATTCAACTATCACATATAATTGTTTTGAAGTCATTATTAGCACGAGAAGTGTATTTTTTTACTTATGTAATAGAATTAAAATTAAAAATGGATTGCACAAAATGACATACGAACTATAAGTCATTTTGCAATAAAGAATCTCAAACAACAGTATGTTTTAATAGATATTGCATTAAGCAAAAATACACTTAAATCATACAAATTTTACGTATTCAATACTTCATGCACTTTAAAAGAAATATATACGTATAGTTTATTTCATCGTTTTTCAATAAAAAAGTTTTCTCTAAATATTCTACATAAATATAATACATTATTTAAATTGAATAAAAATACGTATAATTATTTCTTTTAGGAATTGTACTGTTTCTTTCTGCTATAACTAATATTTTACTTCCTAAATATTTTTCAATACATGTGAAAGTACTAAATTTTCTGTAAATATTCTTCCAAAAGAAAAGTAAAATCAACATCTGCTGTAGAAAAATGTTGCATATATAACGATAAAATATAAAATTAAGAATAAATTAAAAACTGTCGATGTAAGGTCAAAACAAAGGTGATTTTTGAATCCAGTGGGAAAAAAATACTTATATAAACGTCAAAAAATACAAATAAACAAAACATGTGTTACATTGTGTAATTAATCACAATGTATGCATACAAAAGACTTAATTAGTTATGTATAATTTATATGTAATCGGTATAAACGTATGAAAAAATAGAATATTTATATTTATTTATATTATATAAGATCGCTTTTCTGTCAGCTAAGCCCAATCAACAGAAGTTTATGAAGAAAATAGATAGTTTGATAGGTGGTCAAATCGTAAACATAACTATTATATAACACTTTTAGTGTGTTCAATGTTACTACTTGGCGGAAAGGCATTATAAAAACAAAATTATACTTCATACTTCAGTTGATAATGCTCGCCATGAGCGAAACCAGTCCTGACATTTTTAAATAAATTGTAAATAAGGTACAAAGTAGTATTGTGTTTTTATAAAAACATTATATAATATTAATAAAAACATTCATAAAATTATCAAATGGAAATTTTATTTTATAAGCCCTGGCAGAGGGTGCTTTTGTACCACGGAAGGTTGTGACCTTTTTCGTCTTATCAGACGCCATCTGCAATCCATTCGTGAGGCTATCGCGGCTCCCATCACTTCATTAGGCGATAGAGATTACGAGGAAAGAGATTTTTAGCGAGGATTAGCAGTAGATCGGATCGCATAGATATTGCACTCCCCATTACTGTATAGATTCTTTGGATGGTACGTGCTTTGCATGTGAATTTTTCTGCAAGTGTTTTTTTTTAAGTATTATATTATCAATAAATTATAAATATGAATAATTGTATGGATAGATTTGTATTGCACTTACAAAAGCTGACTGTGTTATATAATACACAAATAAGATATACGCTTTCTATTAATCTTCACTGTACTGTAACAAGTTGGCAATCAACAAATTGAATAACTGATAGTTCAGAATAAACAGCAAACAATTGTTTTTAAATTTTAGGATACCACACATAGTATTAATATTTTACGTTACACTGATAACTATAATATCAAGTTAAAGATGGATTTATTCCAATTCAACACCTATAAATTAAAAACTACCTTAACACCTGATTTGGTTATAAGTACTGATAAATAAATCTGTTTTTGCCGAACTAGTACAATAAATGCACTAACATTTTTTTTTACCATGTCCGCTCCCAATGTGGAGCATATGGACCCCTAATGGAGTTTATCTCAACAAATGTGTTTCTACGAGAACTGCTTGTTACTCATTTGCTCAACCTCTCTTTCACTAAAGATAGTAGGAATATAAGGAAAGGGCTAGGACAGGACTAATGGTTAACTAATCGCTCTCGATACTCCCCGTTCATGGGAAAGGATGAGTGGAGGGGGGGGGGAATTCAAGACATCACATATATCCATGCCTTTGAACAGAAATTTATAAATCAATTTATAAAACTGCCCGTACTGGGATTCGAACCCGTGCCCTCCGTAGCGGTAGCCAACGATGTTGACCACTCGACCACACAGGCGGCTAAAATATTCCAGACAAAATATAAATATCCAAAAATTTCATAGTGTGTTACCTAACTTATTTTCATTACCAACATTTTTCAGTGTGGTGGCGTAGTTTATGAGGTATTCAACACATATAATAGATAAAAGGATTATTTAATATAAACCTTGAAGGAGCTTTCTTCAGTGAATCGATAATTGAATTAATGTTTTAACATGACATATGACACGACTCGGGAAGTAAACACCAGAAAATTATTATTTTTATTAATATCTTCACAAACACCCGTGCCTTCGATCAGGAATCAATAAATTAACCGAAAAAATGCTGTTCGTACTGGGATCTAATGTTCTTTCATTTAATTTACCATTCAAAATTGTTTATTAAAATTTTATATGGAGAAAAAAATCTTTACAATCTGATGAAATATAATATGTATTACGTATTACAAAAAATGATGTTAATTTGTAAACATTTTTTAATTAAAAATAATTAGCATCGTTTGATTGTTTTGATGAGCTAAAAACAGCATTAAAGAAGTTTTGAATAAAAATTAGCACATTTTTTGAAGTGGAAAAATGTCAAGGTATGTTTTTGAAACCAGTTTGCATATTGTGAAACACATTCAACAAATAATAAGTGAATCGATTTAAATGTTTCGACACAGTTCACGTCAGGTTCAATTTTTGAACTAAAATTCTCTGTTTCACACGTATGCGATATATTTGGTCTTATTTTTTCTTCAAATCATTGCCTCACACGAAATGTTTAATGCGATCGATAAAAAATAAAGGCCAACTTAGAATCAACGCATCAATAATTGTATGAAGAATATTTTACATAATGTAGATATTCGATGACTATTGAAAATGCAGAATAAAATTAATACGCATTGGCTTGATTTTTATGACTTTCAAATACCAAATAATAATTCCTGTTTTTCAATGAATATTTTTGACACGGTTGTTTAAGCATTCCGTATTTAACGTAACGTTACTCTGTTTAAGCATATTAAATATTATACTAATTAATTTTATTTTAAACGGGATCCTTGTATACTTTCGAAAACTTTTTAGCAGCATGTTTTTACAACAATTGTTTTTTTCAAAGTAAATGTAAATAGAATACTCAACACAGTACGTAAAATTAATGTATTATAAATTATTCCATAAGTATTTTTTTAAGCAAGTTATTAAATACATCTTAATCAATAATGTGCAATTTACAACTTGTTTTAATTAATCATATCTAATAGTACATTCATAACTTAAAAAAATGTTATTTTATATTGCATTGATAAATTGCTTAAGTCGATTGTAGATTACCGTTTCTTTCGCATTCAAATATAGCATTGGAGTTTAATAGAAGCGTATAATATATTCCTTAAAGAAAGCAATAAATAATTAATGAATTAAATCTTCTAATCTTCTACCTTATTAGGCGTCAAACACTCCATTTGTGGACTGTTAATTTCCCAAGAAGTATAATTTCTAGCTTTAAATAAAACAGACAAATATATATCTTTTCATTTCAATTGAAATGACTTATTTAGCACATTACACGTCTTATCCCATAGACGGAACGTGTTAATTTATTTATCCAAATATAACTTGTAAGTGCTTCAGTCAGGCGGTTGCCAATTAGTTCTGAATATCTTATTCTAGCGAAGCTCGTTCTATAGAAAACGTACTAATTAACTTCGCGATAGCTGGACCACAAGGTAAGTACTTGTACACTTTGTTCTGGTCGCAGGCTGGCTGACGTTAATTACGGATCTTTTTGAATTACAGAAAACACGTTTTATCACTATAATAAACTTAATGTGTTAATTTTTATTTTCAAAATCAGATTGCTTTTAAAGAAAACTTTATATGTGTAATTTGCATAAGTAGATATAAAGATAAACTTCAAAAGAAATTTAAATTATATCTCACTAATAGTCACTATTGCATTTTATATATATATATTTTCAATTAAACACACATTATTGAGCTTAACGTATTATCTGTTTGTATAAAAAAGGTAAATCAATTCTAGATATTTAAAAGCTTTATTCTTAGCCCTTAAATGACCACGAAAAGAACAAACTTTTGTTTTGGCTTTTTCGCAAAACAATAATAGATTTTTACTTTTTGTCTTATACCTAACGGTAGGGTACATATTTAACCTTTATAATATTTCAAAATATGTCTTGTCTACACGTGCTTAACCATTATAATCTTCATTCAATCAGAGCAAGCTGGAATTTTGGCGGCCATTGATTTTTGACTGTTTTTTTAATACATTTTTCACAATAAAAAACATGGCATTAAGTATCATAGTTTAATTGTGTATTATGTAGTTGATTGTGTATTCTAAGTGTTGCCCTTTTACAAACTGAATCATCATGTTTTATGCTTTTAGTGAATAGGTGCTTTTTAAAAGTACAAAATGTTTTTGGATAAATATATATAAAAAAAAACTATCGATAAAAAATAAAATTCTGCAATGACACCCATCCATTGTATATGAATATATTTTTTTTTATTTAAAAGTAGAAAATCATGCATTCAAGGGTAAAAAAATCAAAATGACATATTATTTAGAATTCCTGTCGTCAACATAATAAAAAAAATGTATGGCGACCAAACACTGTGTATAGCTAATTTTAAAGAAGAATGAAGAACTTTTTAACTATCCAAGATAAAACCACGTATAAATCTTTGAAAAAAAAACTTTTAAACTTTTTTTTTTATTTTTTAGGAGAAACTTTTATTTTTTTTTAAGATAAAGATTTTTTATTTTATTTTAAATATTCTTTGTTTAAGATGTGACTGCTTTCTTCTGTCAAAGATGTACTAAATTTAGCATCGTAATATTTTTTTAAGCTGGTGTGATTTATTTTAATTTCCTAGCCTAACTCAAGCATTTGTAAGCGTTTATCACCTCAATATATGGCTACGGAGACGTGGAATATCCATAGTCGGCCGCAGTAAATTCCTAAGAACATCTCAAGCATATTTCTCTTTGCCGACAGGTCACATCTACACACTGTCTAGCGAGTGCCCCTATCTATGGGCCCAGTTCAAGCAAAACTAGACGCATTCTATACTGAACTTCCATAGTGGTGTACGTGTAGTTGTGTTCAAGAAGCATCAACACTGAAAATATTTTTACAATAATGATATCAAACGACTTATCATGTGTTCACTATCAATCGTGGAAAAAAATATATTAAAATAGTAAAACAGTATTTTGTACTAATTCTACATTTACTCAAAGTGATATTTTCAACTATGCAACTATAAAATACAGCTACTTATGAACTCTTTTATACCCTAAATCAGTGATTCCTACGGACCTCCAAGAAACCTTGTGACCACTGAGAGGGTCTATGGAAAATTTAAGTAAATATGGAAGTGCGTGGACAACGTCGGGGTCCCGCAAAATGTTGAGTAAAATTCGTGAATTAAATGCAATTATGAGCCTCATTGCGAAAACAAGAATCCGACTAGAAGTCAGTGCTCGCTCGCATTCCATGATGCTGGTAAACCATCTCATTGAAAAAAAATATTATTTCATTAAATAGTTCTGCAAACTTCAAAATGTCTGATTTATATTTTATTTTTACGTCACAATTCAAGAAATCAGAGTAAAATTGATATTTTTTCTCTTGTGCAGTTATGTAGAGTTATTTTATTTGGGGTCCATGCTAGTTTTTTTACTTTAAGAAGGGTTCCACGGACTTAATACGTTTGGGAATCACTGTTTTAAATCATGCAACCAAGTCTGAGAGAATTTTAAAATTTAAATTATAAAAAAAAAAAATTTTACTCATTAAGTACTGATCTGCACTTAATATTGAGTACAGTAAATTGTTACAGGTTAATATTGATTTAAAAAAGTCAATTTAAATCGATAAAAAATAGCGTATATATCTTCTAAGAATTGTCTCCAACAACCGTAAGGTTTAATCTGTATGTTGGTAAAATAATATCATGAAAAAACAATATAAACTTTAATGGAAAATTTCATTGTATGGTAGCACACTGTTTTCTCTAAAATGTATGAATTTTCCGCTATCACAAGTTCTGAACGCTTTATGAAGATATAAATGCTCCAAGAGTGTGGGATGCGGGTAGTCAATGTAAACTATACAAATCAAAGACTAAACGTAAATTTGTTTTACCGTAAATCTTCAGAATTCTTTTATGTTATTAAAACATTTAATTCTCTTTTTCCGTGCATTATATTTACACGGTCTCGAAATCACATGGTTCAATGAAAAGGAGAGCTCTCAATTACACGCTATGTTCATTCTATCTTATTTAACATGGAATTTTCGCAAAGCTGTTTTACATGGAACTTATTCCCCCCGTAAAATGGAGTGTATTTCGTAAATTGTATAAATAACTTCAGTTCAATTTTCTACTAATTATAGTCAGAATATAAAATTCGACTTTTTAATTATCAATATCAAATATGGAACATCTGATGAAATGAGTGTATTTTATAGCTGTGAACTATTATTACACGCCTCTAAATTATTATGCGATGCAATTGTGGTCAATTTTCAGGTTGAATGTTACCGTAATTGCATTTGTTTAACTAATTAATATTTTGTATATTAAATGAATGCAATTTTTATACTTTTAATTAATTTATATTTCAGAACATTAGAATTAAAGATTGTCGCAGTTGAAGAAACTTTTTTAAAAACCAGAATTACATCCTCTTCATTATTTGTAATTTTATGAATTTATCATACCTCTGAGTTTATGAGTTCTGCCATTAAATTTTGCTCTTAATCAAAAGAAATTATACCGAGTAAAGTAATATATTGCGGGTATAAAAACTGTATTTATTCATTTTGCAAATTACTTACTACAGCACTGTACTTACTACAATGTTTTTTTTTGTCGTATAATATAAATATAGTATGTATTATTGTATGCTATATTGTTGGCATACTGGTAAGAAGGCGATAATTAAAAACTAGCTGTTTGGACTTATAAATCCAGATAAATAGTTTTTGATATGCTTTATATCTTCTAAAAAAATGAATTCATATTTTGTGTTTTTTTACATACTTTCAGTTAATCGATTCCGATTAAAGCTATTTTCAACAACAAAAAAAACAAAAAATATTTTTATACGTTTGAACATTGTGAATTGAATTCGTTAATCATTATCGAATTTCATTAAGTTTTTAGATCGATGTGTAATGGTAAATTGCATTAATAGAGATGTTAAAATTTTATGATTATCAAAAATGAAAATTATCTTAAAAGTTTTTTGACATTTAGGCAAATATATCAACGATATGAGAGAGTAACATTCATTTACATTAAGTACGCGATTTTCAAGAATTCAAGTGACCAACACATCAGCGAAAGAGACTCGAAGAGCTTTGACACTATCGCGCTCTAAGACTTAAAGCTCCATAAATTTGATACAAAAAAAGTAGTTCACAGATGAAATTAAAATACGTTATTCTTTTTTAAATAAAATAACTACACAATTAAATCATTTTTTTCCTTTCATTCCAAACATTTTTAACGAATGTAAAAACACTTTTTTTGAATTGATCGATGGTAAGCTTTTTTATTTGAGCTTAATTTTTCTTGTGTATAAGTAACACAGTAAGTTTTTGTTTATAGTACTAACAGTTAAATTTATTTGTTCGCAGTTTCACACGTGTATAAAACTGTCATCTTTTCCAAAAGCAATTCGCACTTATTCATATTTACCCATACTTCACAGTTGCGTGACATAAGTGTCGTCCTATAATGCGCCCATAAATAACGTTGTGTTATGTAATTCATGCAAGCTAGTTGCTACAACATGACCATTCTGATATTATGGACGACCTAACGCAAGGCAATTTGTCATCGTACATCGTTAATTTATTTCAAATGATATCGTTGAGGCTTTTTTTGTATTCCCTCAATGAGAATCATATCGATTTCTGGTGGATCATCTTTACACATTTATTTGTAGGAAACTAGTTTTAAGACACTAATACAAGATAAGGTTAGACGGATTGACGCTTGGAAACGAATTATCGTAAAATAAACGCTCTTCCAATTGTAAAGAAATAGTTTGAGATAGAAAGAAAGTTATGTTAACATGGGTTGCCACCTGTGGAAAACAATCTTTAATTTAAGAAGGTTGATATCAAAACTAAAAATAACTAGTTTTGATGTAAAAAATCTAAATGCATTACTACATATATAAAAAAGTAATTGAGTATAAAAATTTACTTCAAACACTGTTGAAACCACTACAAAGGATCAATATCGTTGTCTAAGCTTACATTTTTAAATATGTAAATAATATGATATAATTAGAAAGAACCAATCGGCGATCAGTATTTTTCATGATTTTATAGTATTATATATTACGCATCTCAAAAAGGAGTATCGTCGACTTGCAATAAATATTCATAGTGATTGTAAAGCTTTTTTTTTAAATTACGAAAAATTGTGATCTTGCTACTTTTTACGATTTTTTCAAAACTCGATATTTGGGAAATGTGAGTTATGATAATACTCATCATTTTTTTTTTGTAAAATTAACTCCGTTGAAGGATTTAAAACAACTCACAAAACTTTTATTTATAAATTTATTAGAAAATATAAGTTTATTGTTAATGCAATGTAAAAAAACATTGTAAAAAGAAATACACTAGAAAAAAATCAACAATAGATTCACTTAAATATCGCCTTAAACAGGTTATTGTCTTATACTCGATAAAAAAGTAATTAGTTTCAATTAATAAAAGCATAAATGTAATAAAAAGCGTTTCCCATATAATCAATCACCTTCAAAATTTCGCCAAATAATAAAATTTTAAATGAATGACTTACACACCACGCATCTGTATTTGCTCAACTTCAGTACCCTTAAACATATTTCTTATAATAAATATTAAATATCAGATTGAATCATAATACTCCCTTATCATTTCAAAAAGACATTATCTGAAATGCAATTGCATATTACGAGAAACGCAGTTTGTACACTAAATATGACAAAATGCTGCAAAACAACTGCAAGCGCTATGTACACAAATTATGATCTTTATCATGAGACTTGTTTATCGCTATCTGCCATCTCTCGAGGCAAGTGGATAGTTTTTATTGTTCAATGTGCGAGAAAGGAGCTACTTAGTATGTACTTGCATACAAGAAAATTGCGTCATCCAGCAACTGTTGTGAACACTACTTTTATTATATAAAAAGCTTAACGTATTTTAAACCATTAAATTGTACCGAATGCGTTACAGAATATTACTATTACTTAAGCAATTAAATACAAGCTATTCTACGTACAATAACGTATTATAAAAGAAAGTTATATATCTGATTACAGTGACAAATTAAAAGATATAACGAATGATCAATTAACAGTCAATCGCTTTATTTAAAAAAAATAATGGACATAATGTAATCACACAAAGATCAATTTTAACAGTCGGTAAACAAATTCATTAATTTTTGGTATACATATAAAAAAATGATAGAAGTCAATGTAGACTATATAGCTTTCTTATGAAGTTACCTGAACAGATTTTTTTACGAGAACTTGTAATTCAGTTTTTCAACTTTCCGTTTGTTCGAAGAAAGTTGGATAGAAAAGATAAATAAAGGGCCAGTACAGGACTAGAGATTGGTGAATTTCTCTCGCTACGCCCCCGCTAAGGACGAAAAATATTTTTTAAGCATTCATAACTTTGAACAGAGATTGATTAATCGTTGCTGAAAAAAATGCTGTTTATACTAGAGTTTGAACCCGTGAGACCCATCACGAAAGTCGAAAACTTTGACAATTACACTACGGTCCGCAAGAAGTGTTACTTATTACAAACAAATTATTTATTTAATTAGTTCGGTCACATTGCGTATGTATTTTTTATAAATCTGCATAGTTCTGTACGTAATTATCAAATTTGTCGATCTTGTAGTATAACATAATATACACGCGTTTAAGAAATTAACGAATAATTTAAATAGATTTTTTTATGAATTACACTCAAAATAATAATACAATTCAAACCCTGTTCAATGAAAATGAACGACAGTTTTATTATATTTTTTAAAAATTTAAAGATCTCTTTATCGTTTTCAGGTATTCGATTGTTAAAACTAATTTTATTGTCTTTTTGTTTAAAGCGTTTCGTAATCATTGCCTATTGTATACCATTCTGGCCGTATAACCTCTTCATTTTGAATGCTTGCGCACTTAATCGTCGCCACATTTCCATACAAGTTATCGATTTGTCAACTGCGACGTGCGTTATGATTAACGCAATAGAATAAATACAACAAATAGGTGGTAAACATATAAATATGCCCGTTAATGAATGCGACTAGTTTGCGGAAAGTAAAGTTGTTCATTATGCCTAGTGCCGTACCGTGCAAAGAAATATACATTGGCGGGTCGAACGTTTTATTTACTCATTGTGTTACTTACATGAAAGAATTATATAGTTAAAAAAATATTACGTCAAAAATAAAGAAAATGTTTTCTTCTTATCGTGAAAGAATTTATTTCTTCTGTTTAACTGATTGACGTCGGAGATATTAATGATTGAAACAGTATAACTTAGAAAAATAAGCAAACAGGTGAACATTATTGTTTGACAAATGAGAGCAGTCTAGATTGTTTCATAGTTTTAGTTTAAGTAGACAACTCTTGACTATGTTTAACATCTTTAAATGTAAAGGTACCGTGTAATCTTGGCACTGTAATAAGAATGTCTTAGGCACAAGTACTTAATAATGTATTGAAAAAGGTAAATAAATTTTTAAGTGCTAACCTGTAATTTTTGTTGGAAAGGCAAAAAATAGGAAAGAGTTACAAAAAAACATATTGTCATGGTTGAACCCAATTATATTCCATTCAATACAGAAACCTCACCATCAAACATCATCGGTTCCAAACATCTTAATCGTCTTAATCCAGCTGCTTTATTTATACATAAAGCTATAATTAAGTCAAATTATTTTGTTTATAAAACTTGTTGTGAAAAATCTTCTTGAATAATATATAAAAATGTTCTTTTAGTTGTCCCATATTAAATCGAAAATATTTAACAGACCATATCGAATAAATAAACAAAGAAAAAATAAGTTATCATTGTTTTTACTCAACATCAAAATATCCTAAATAAAGTCGAGCACTTTTGACGTATGTTTTTTTGACAACGATTAAATCATACCTTTTGTTTTAAGTAATTTTTATTCTGCACGCAATTATATATATTACATTTAAATTCATTATAATAAATTTACTGCTTTATTTTACTCAAATATCACAATTTTCTCAAAGCTTACTGTGGAACTAAAGATACTGTTTAGAAGATTTAGTACGCCATTTGTGCCATTTCGCCAAAGTGATAGTTATTCATTAGTTTCTCTACGCGAGAGTATTTGCAGCTTTGAACTACACAGGAGGATGATTTAAATATAGGAAGTTGTCCGGGTAAAGGTCGAGCACTGTGCTCTATTATTGCATTGCATCGGTAGTTCTCAGATCGTTATATAGTTATTCCGACTTAAATTATCGAGTGGCTGGAACTGTGCATTCAATTCAATGTCGATACCTGTGGATATAATCGATTAAAAAATATTTTAGCTATGATTTGAATACAAGTCAATTGTTTCTCGCATTAAATAAAATTAAGTTTATTTAATAATCCGTATAAATTTCTCAAATTCAACAATTTGAATGATAACATTTAATATTGATTTAATTGATATATGTGGCATGAAATGAAAAAAATATTACGAAGTTTTCTTAAGGGTTTACTCAAGCACCAATATCATTTCATATATTCAATAATTTTTGACACACAAGAAGTGGTTAAGAGATTTAAAGAGTTTACAAGTATACGACGTTCTAAAGAAGACGTCACATTTAAAAAAAAACGCTTTTTTATAATTAAGAATATTTTATTTAAATGCTCTCTTTTGCTGCATATTAAAAATAAATATTCAAAAAAAAATAATCTTTCACAACCAAAATATATTAGATGTACAACGGTTTTGTTTATTTAACTTGTAAGATATTGAGGGATAATAAGATTTTTTTAACATCACATGAATTTCAATTAAACATCTTTCAGTATTTTTGAATAAAACATTAGTCACAAAATATTTACTTTTTAATACAAGAAATTTTCTTTATTGAATTAAAGTGAAGTCCACCAGCCTCGTCCGAGCGGAATATAAATAAATTATTAGGCTGTGGTCATAAATGATGTTGAAATGTGAGCAAAAGTTTATAGAAAAGCTCCCCGCCTTCCGCCACGACGGTAAATAATGGTTTATTATGCATAGTGGCTGTCACGTTACCGAGTGCAGCCACCCACTAATCATCGTAAATCCAAACTACGAATAGATTATCCTGATTTACGACGATGCTCCACCAGGTGTCTTCGTTTTCCACCGCTATGACTTGCTTTTACACTAGAAATTTTTCAATTATATATGGTTTGTACCACCACTTCTAACTTTTCAGGAAGTATTTGCAGCACAACTTACATAAAAATATGTGTTAATATTTTTTTAAGACAATGGCTAACTAACTAACACGCAGAAAAAATATAAACTTAATAACTTTTGAGATATGAGTCAATATAAGCATCATACAGATATTTAATACTACTTAAGATAAAATTTAAGGCATCATCGTATTCGGGACGTTATTTCCATTATAACGATAGAGCGGCGTTCCGGCATATTTTTTTTGACAATTTTAATGTTTCAAATAAATATTCGTAAAATTTTATTTTTCTTTAAAAACATTATTTCTATCTTAGGTCCCTTTTGAAAGCTGGTTTATAGACTTACTCTGTAACCAAAACCAGGAGCATAACGCTATATAATATATTGTTTTATCAATTTCTGTTCGAAGGTATGAGTGGTTGTCTTCCCTTTTAATCCTAAAATTGACGGAGTAAAGCAGGAGCGACTATTTAGCTACTAGTCCTATCATAGCTGCGCTATTCTTCGATCGTTATTTTTTCCAAGCAACTGAGTATCAACAAGAATTCAGTAATAAACTTCTGTTGAGAGACCTTCATTAGGAAGCAATATGCTTCGCATTGGGAAAGAAATTGAATACATTTTTTTTTAGTAAAAAGCTTGTCAAGAAATGAGTTTCGGTATCTAATTTTTTTTTGAAAAGCACTGATTATATTCATGAAAAAGGATTTATTGTTGGACTTAATTTTTTTTAAATACATCAATTCTTAATGTCACATTAATTAAATAACTAAAGTTCTCCACAAATACATACCTTAAAATAAATTCACTACGATAATCTAAATATATGAACGTAGAGGTAAATTATTTTACAAAACTGTCAGGGTCATTTTTATTTTTAAGCTCTGATTTATTTTTCTTCGTTTTTTTATTAACTTTTATCGTAATACTACATTGAATAATAAAGTGCATGTGAGTGAATAATTAGCTAAACGATAAGTGCATTTTTTCTTTAAATCTCGCGGTTTCCAGCTTGAATGTATTTGGCTGATGATGCCGTGTGAACCATGCCGGAGCAGTTGAGGGTTCTCAAAAGAGCCGCATCGGACCAGCTGAGGTCAGATTGAGTCGCCAGATAAGCGATTCGCATTGGTCGGTTCAACTGCGCGGTACATGATACAAATAGGACGGCTGCGCGCACACTGTATTATCATAATTCATCATCGGGTCGCCTTGCTCTCCTGCAAAATGGTATCAGACTGTTTTCGTTCAAAAAGTAACTTGGCAGTTTTTTTTATATTTTATTTGACTTCAACTCTACTGGTCAACTTGATTCAAAAGTGTTGATTAAAAAATACAGTTACTTGCACTTTTATGCACAAGTGCCAAAAAGTACCCTTTTCCTACATTTTTATATTTTGAATGCAAATTTAGATACCTATATGAACAAAAGAGTTTCACGTAGGAAATTATTGATTATTTAAAACCAGAATATAATTATTGTACTTTTTAAAAAATCTCGAAAGAAGCAAACAGTAAAATTGATTAGATTAGAACTATTTTCATAATGTACGTTTCCATTATAATTTTGGCCGAACACGACCCGGGTTTCGCCTCTCAGCATCTTCCGGTGCTATCCAGTGCGCGAATGCACGTGAATGCACTCGAACCCGGGTCGTGTTCGGCCAAAATTATAATGGAAACGTACATTATGAAAATAGTTATAATCTAAAGATAAATTTCCATCAAGCATCTTCAGTCGAAATTCTAAATTCAAATTGATTTTCAAAAAAATATATAAGCTATTGATTCATTTATAAAAACAATTCATAGTACTAGTATATTTTGTGATTTTTTTTGTATTATAATTATAATGATTTAATACCAATTTTGAGTGCTAAACCTATACGAGATTAAAAAAATAAATCATTTTCGCTTTAGAAGCTTATTATTTAACCACATCAAAGTGACGTTTTACTTGTTCATTCGTTGGTTTCAAAACTATAATGTATTATGTTCAACTTTAACTTTTAATCTTCTCGTATCAAAATTACATATACATACAATAAATATCCATATAAGGTAATGAAACTCTCGTTTTCCCAGACAATTTAAACAACACAAATCAAATTTTTTTAAAAAAAATCTCTAAGTGAGAGGACGACGAGTAGTTTTTAACATGATATTTTCCGACTTGAATTGTTATTTTACATACAGCATCAAGATCTCGAGTAAAGATAAAACCGCAATTTAACCCGAATAAATAAAGAAGCGGCTTATCGTCCCACGTTACCGTAAAGCCATCAATATTATAATCAGAGATGCAAAAAAATCGTGAAAGTAAGTTCGTGGAATTACGATCATAAAGCAAGTCTTCCTCAAAATGCCCTTCGTGAGGCATCGCACTATAAGAGCCCCCCAAAGTAAAAAGCTTGCCCAATCCCTGTTGAACGTATTTATTATACGACCGTTTTGTAATTCGCAATATATGAACTTCGTGTCGTTTTTCAACAAATCAGCGAATCACACACTGAGCCGAGCTTTTTACTTATCGTTCATGACACCTCAACTAATCGTCACTTTCAGACTGTTGCGTCAAATTACAGTCTTTCAAAAAAATATCGATGAATATTTAAAATATAATATATATGTTCGCGAAAAACCACCGTCATTATACTGTTTCAAATAAGGGTTGTTTTTTATAAATCCCAAGAAAAATAAACAAGCACACACATCAGCGATAAAAAGTACGAATTAATATTTCGTTAATAATTTATCCATATTTTTGAATAAAGTTTTTATTGAACGAACTATTCTCATATTTTACGCTGTATGTGTTCTTAGAATGTCTGTTCTAAACTTTAATCATTTATATTTTTACTCCCGAGTGAAATTAAAAAATGGCTTTGAATAAAATTTTATTATTGTTGATTATTCGATTTGTTGCACCAGATTTTTCAAAATAAATCACCGAGACAGATATGTAACGCCCCGTGGTACGTGCGTAACTCGTTGCTTCACAGAGACTTGATAATACCTACCATCGACGAGTTCGTTCGGAAATATCTCAAAAGTTTCACAGCGAGGTAGGAAAATATTATAACTCAACGATCTCTTATCTTTACAACTATGAAGAGACAATGCCTAAGAATCGTTTTAGACCGAGAGCAATTCTGCTTGACGACCCACCATAGATTTTATGTTTCGTCTAAAATTAATAACTTGTAAAAACGACCCTTAGCATCATGAAAATGACTCTTTTTGATTGACTTCCTTGTGTATTCTATATTTATATGTATGTATGCGCATGTGTATGTACACGAATGGATTTAGTATGTGAGGAGGTATACATAATGTGATTTGCAAATTAGTGCATATGAGCTATGGGTTTATCACCTCTGTAGCAATCACGCTCTTCCGTTGGCAGAGGTGCTAAGGGAATACAAACTACAAACACATTAACGATAAAGGAGACTTGAAGAACTTTGACATTCAGAGCTCCATAAATTTGATATCCAAAAAAAATGTGGACTATTCGATGTACTATAATTAAACAAAAGATCTCAATGTTTGTTATGTTTACGTCATTGGAAATTTGCTTAGTTTGCAGTTATATAAATGGTATTTACCACATTTGTTCTGTAACGATTCGTATTACTAAAAAACATTCTACCAAAAATTTGACAAAAAGACTATTCTGTTCCACCATTGATATTTTGTAAGAATTAATTTCTCCGTACTTTTAACTATGTGCATTATGAATACTATTAAACATAAACTAATTATTTTCTCACTTTTAAATATATTTCATTTATAATGTAGTATATGTCGTCCAATTAAAGATACCCCTATATCCGTGTCTCCGGACGAAAATTCTTCTCGGAATCACAAACGCATTAATATCGTTATCAATATAGAGACGTCGGCACCCTTTTGTGGCGATGTTCAATTTTATTGAGTCGGATCTTGAATAAATTTTCGTGCTCGCTCCGACATATTGTCACGTAAATTTTTGAACAAGTGTGTGAACAGTCAACGGGAAAATATGAAAGTGACACGACGTGTTGAAATTCTCGCACCCCAGCGTGATTCTTTGAAAGCTTTATTCAAAATAATTGAACTACAAAAAATATTATTTATTGTATGCTTCAACAAAAGTTGCACGTACGTCTGAGAGTAAATACTTCTTTTGTTGGTAATTCATACAAATGACTTAAATATGTACATTTAAATAAGGATTTTTTTTAGCTTTTAGTCGCATAGCATTAAATTTTATCGACAATTTTATGTAGAGTATATTTTTTTTATTTTGATGAAAATTATTCAATTCATAATATAAAACATTCCTTTATACTAATTCCACTCTTATTGTATATAATCAGGACCGTTTTCGCTTATGATGAGCATTATTAACTGATAATAAAATACATTAAAGCAGTGTAATTTATACAGAACAAAGTAAAATTAAAACGTTGTAATCAACAATTGATAATATATTTTAATTTTAAATGTTTTGTTTTTTCGACAACTATTTCATGTAAAATTGACGAGTAAAATAAATATCAAAATACAAACATAAATATTTTTTTGTTATTATTTATAAAATGAAATAAATTAAATTAAAAAAGCAAACTTTTTTGTATGAACATCGATTACTTTACTAATACTAAATATTTATTGAAATTATAAAGCTATGATTCTAAAAAAATAAACCAAAGCATTTTTTTTCAAATCATGGCTTAAGTCACAAAGTGACATTAAACGATCAGCTGAGTAACAGATTTTTCTTTATTGCCCAAATCCAGCATTAGTTTGTCATATTTCAACTAGAGCAATAATTTAACTTTTCTGGTTCTAAGCTCAAGAAATGCGACCACAATACCCACATTTTCTTAAATATATATTTTAATATGGGTGATACAATGTTTTTAATTAAGGTATTCTTATATCATAGTTTTTTGGACCTTTTTTTTTTTAGTTTATATAAATACGCGATAACGCGATAATGCGATAACGAGATAAGCGCCCGCTTATCAGCGATCTTTTGTAAGATAACTGGGCTGAACGAGTCAGTTGCAAATTCATATTTGTACTGGAATGACGTCTTTTTTACGCGCAACTTAAAATATGATTATTTATTAAAAAACCTCGGATTTTTATAAAAAAAATATATGAGGAATGATGCAGAGAGATATTTTAAAGCCTTAAGACTATTTTTTTTTAAATTCAAAAGAATAAGGCCAATAATGAGGAAACCACTGGGGTCCCTAAACGACACCCATCGGCAGAGAAGTATTTTTCTAGTCTCCGAGCCGTGAGAGTTAAAGTGTGTAGCAAAAAAATCCTCTTCCACCCCGGCGAAATACTTTACAATCATTCAGCGCCCAAGAAATAATTCAGTCATAGCCCGGCGAGGTCGTTATTTAAAATCACTGCAAAGCCATATTTATGAATGAATGAAATCGGACACCGAAACTGATAAATTTAATTGCAATAAAACCGTATGTCACTGCACGTTGGGAGCTTTCAGAGCGATCCAACGTTGGTACGAGAGAAAACTTACGACGTTCGAATTGTAACGGATATACGTGTTAAGAACTTGATTGTAATTGAATACTATCCATTAAAACATTTGAATACTTGCATACTGCGTTAATTTTTTGACGCCTAGTTGAGTTGAAAAGCTTTAAGCTCTTTATTACTTTGTTACGCAACCAAAAGTTCGATATATTTTATTATATTATATTTATCAATCGATTAGTAAGAGCATGTTTGTTATGTCTCACACCTTTCTACCTGCCATATCCTAACATAAAAAAATCAAACGTAGACGGAGATTTTACATAACTAAAAATCTTTTTTAAGGTGTTTACTGTCAATACTTGGTGGAATGGCATTATAATACTCTTCTCTAAATAATTACAAAAGTTTGGATATCGATAAAAAACTGTTGTATTAAAATAATAAAAAATGATTTAGTAAAACCTGTTCCTTAGCTTAAATAAATATGTAGATTGATTTTATTCAATGATTTAAAATTTGTACATGACAAGTATTTCCGCTAAACATATCGTTAATAAGAAATACTTTTTTTAACAACCCTTACCAATACAGCTAATTTCATAGAGTAATATAATAATTATTATGTTTTAAAAAAGTATAAATTATCCACTTTTACTAATATAATATTTTTTGTAAACCGAAGATTTAATACTTAATTTAAAAAGCTCAACATGTGACAATATAGTACTGATGAATAATGATGAAAATATGAAATTTTGAGCGTTATTAATATTTTCAATTTGAAAGCGATTTAAATCACTCATATAAAATCCTGGCCCTTAAAATGAACTAATAAAAATCTTGTTTTTTCCAAATTACAGGCAATAAAAACCTTATTTGCAGCAATTTTATGATATTTTATTGAGATGTAAAATACTCGATCACCATATATATCAATCAATCTGTCGAAAATTTTTAAAAATTATGTCGATATTTTTCTTTTTTATTTTTATACTGAAGTGTACAATAAAAGCTTAAGCTATTTGCCATATACACTGTAAGCTCGCCAAAAATTCACATGTTAATTAAAAGCCAAAAACATATTTTGTTACAAATATATTTGATAAAAGTGGTGTAGAGGTCTGCACGGGCCCGGGCCTGGCCCACGGGCTCTTACCCGACCCGGCCCGTGGGCCGGGCTCGGGCGGGTAAGCGCAATCGAGAGTCGGGCTCGGGCCGGGCCGGGCTTTGGAATTTGGGATATAATGTTGGGAAAAATATACCAAATTGAGGATTTCAAATTCCTCGGTGAGCTAAAAAAAAAAAAAGGACTTTCGGAGATAATCTGGGGAAAAAGTATACCAAATCGAGGATTTCAAATTCCTCGGTGAGCTAAAAAAAAAAAAAAGGACTTTCGGAGATAATCTGGGGAAAAAGTATACCAAATCGAGGATTTCAAATTTCTCGGTGCTTCGGGTCGGGTTCGGGTAACAAGTGCGGCATTAGACTCGGGCCCGGGCCGGGTCGGGCGTGAGTTTTTTGGGCTCGGACCGGGTAGTTTTGTAAAATTTTGGCCCGTGCAGACCTCTACAGTGGTGAGCTATTTTGTATGCTAAAAAACCTCTTAAAAAAATTAAGATTTTTTTTTTCACTTTATATTCACCATCAATTATTTTTTTTCATAGTTTTTTTATCATTTTCTTATTTTTCAATAAATATATCATTACCGGTTTCGTTCATCAAAAACATTGATTCTTAGAACTCAAATCATATTTTTTTCAAATTTCGATTAAAAGAATATAATATATTTGTATATGTTCATCTCTTATGAAAGGTAAAAAACTATGAAGAGTAGCGTATACGTTATATTTTATTTTATTGCACACACAATACAGCTTTTTAATAAATAATTTGCCTGAAAAATGTTTATGTTAGTAAATTGCATATGAGGAGAGGTTGGGCATCTGATTAACAAGCAGTTACCGTAGATAACTTGTATTATGAAGCTTCATTAGTAGTCAAAATTCTTCATATTGAAGTGCGGCATTAATTATTATGATTTTGAAAAACAAAACGCATTGAGATATTTTTGTAAGTTAAAAATTTTTCAATTGTATTATATTTTTTTGTTTTTTGCACCGTAGTACTATTTGGCCTTTTTTACATTAAACCAGAGCTGTGGAGTTAGATAAAAAAATATGATTCCAATTCTGATTCCAAAAAAGCTTTTCAATCATTTAATTTTAACTTATATAAATATATATATACCATCAGATAATTTTTATTCAGCTTAGCATCCAGTGGCAACTAGGCTCTCCAATCCCGGGATCCCGTCCAATTTTGTTATCCCGAAATTCCGGGATTGGTATGAACGCGATCCCGGAATTTCGGGATTGAGAAACTTTTAGCAAATCCCGAAAATTTAAAAAAAACTAGTTGCGCTGGTATTTTAGGCAAATCGGTAAATGCCTGGGTTTTGAGATTTTCTAATTCTTGGAAGAGCTAAAAAAAAACTTTTCTCAAATTAAACACGATTTCATGTTGAGTGCCCAATCCCAGAATCCCGGTATTGAAAATCAATTAATTCCGAAATCCCAGGATCACAAAAAGGTTCCGGGATTGGATACCCTAGTAACAACACTTTTGACTCTTGTGGTTTGAATACACATCATAAATATATTTTTTAAAGTCGTAAGACTACTGTGCAAAAAAAGACAAGGTGCACAAAAAAAAATGCTTGACAGGTTCCATTTCATGAACTCAATTCTTGAACTCAAAGTAAATCGAACTTATTTATATTTATGTTCATAAACAACACATGATACACAAAATAAATAATAAATTTACATATTTTTCAAATTAAATTTAATATAGAGAAATATATTCTTTCATGTCAAACTTGCCCGTTTACTGCTGTTTTTTGCTGGCGAAAAATCACTCTCATCGTCGGAAATATTTAACGGTGAGACATCTTTGGTAGTAGGTATCTTAAAAAAATACATTATACATATCATTTATTTTTAATGTTCACGTTATTATGAATATATGAAAAATAGTGCTAGCATTTTTTTTATGTACATACCGAGATATTTGTATTATTTTTAGTTTATTTAAGACGTGTTAAAGCAAAAAAGGACATAAACAATGATCAATTTTTTTTTCCGTGTTATTTTGAAACTGTGCAAAAAACTTCCTAAAAGAACATTGTCAGTTTATATCATGGATCTATTTATATTATTAGCGTATTAAACAAAATAAACAAAGATCAACCCTATGCAAATCGTTAACTGATACCATCGCTTTGTGCAAAATTATTGTGTGATAAAAGCTTCGGAATGATTTATATCCTTTAATTTTGGATCTCAATTTTATATTGTTCCAGTATTTTAACGTCAATGCGCCTGAGAAAAGTGCTTTAATGATTGGCAATAAATTTTGCAGCAGAATAAGTGAGACGAAAAAAGCATCGCAGGGTCAGTCGGGTATTTTTGGGGTCAAGCCCTGTACTTCTGTCATAATTTAGGGTGAAACAATTCTTGTCTCATTAAGCACCTGCAATATAGCCCATCACTCTTGAAAAATGCGAACACTTTTCTTAATAACGCCATGTTTTTTAGTCGTATAAATTATTGCCGCAGTGGAAAATCTTTAAAAGTTTGACGTTTTAATCTCGAACTTAACAAATTACCGTAAACGTGAGTGAGTAGACATTTTGTTTTATGGCTTCATTATATTGTATGTAAAAAATGTAAAAAGATAATTACGCAATTACCCATTAAAATAATGGACTGCTATATAGCTTAATCTTTATTGAATAACGCAGTTCTTGTAGAGTTATTTTGTTTTGTGCGAAATCCGTTTTCAGAATATCATATTTGATTTCCGGCTATTTAGAAAATTAGCAATACCTTTTTGTACAAAATTTTATTCAATTCAATTTTAAGAAATATGCGCAAACAATGTAACATGATATTTATCAAATGGTATTTTACTAAAATAATCGAACTCAAGATATTTTATATCAATGTTTTAATACATAAAATAGATCCATTAGAGGTGAAATAAGCCAAGTAGTGTTTTAGGAAAAAATAATAAGATGTGTTGTAATATCCTACACGTCTTATAATATCGTAAAAATGAAATAATCTCGGTTAATACACATTGTAAAATAAAAATATGCAATCCACCAAAACACCAAATAAAGACGTGATTGTACTAAAAAGTAAAAAAAAAGTGTTACCATTTTATTAGGTGGCTCACTTCATCTCTAGAGGGCCCAGTTAATGAACCATTTATAAAGTGTATCTCAACAGATTTTTATTAGATAAATTAATCAGTTGCTCAACCTATCATTTTCAAAGAAAGTATGAATATAATATCGCTCGCGGCTCGGAGACTAGAAAAAAACTTCTCTGCCGATGGGGGTCGTTTAGGGACCCCAGTGGTTTCCTCATTATTGGCCTTATTCTTATGAATTTCAAAAAAATAAATAGTCTAAGGGCTTTAAAATATCTCTCTGCATCATTCCTCATACATTTTTTTTTATAAAAATCCGTGTTTTTTTTAATAAATAATCATATTTTAAGTTGCGCGTAAAAAAGACGTCATCCCAGCACACATGAAATCGCAACTGACGCGTTTAGCCCAGCTATCTTACGAACGATCGCTTATCGCGGGCGCTTATCTCGTAATCGCGTTATCGCGTATTTATATAAACTACAAAAGGTCCAAAAAACTATGATATAAGAATACCTTAATTATAAACATTGTATCACCCATATTAAAATAGATATTTAAGAAAATGTGGGTATTGGGGTCGCATTTCTTGAGCTTAATACCGGAAAAGTTATAACCGCTAAAGCAAAATAGTAGTTAGCTTATTACCCTTAGTATTATTTAAGTTAATACAGTGCAATTTAAAAAAAAAAAAAATTATGTCAAAAGAAAATTCATATAATTAAAAACTTAATTAATAATTAATAAGGTAAGCCATTGAGAATCTATATATTAATACTCGATAATGTCCGTCCGTCTGAATGATTGTCCGCGATATCCCCTCCCCCTGCCCCTTCCCCCTCCCTTCTCAAAGCTCCGCTGACGCAATATTTTTATTCATACTAAAGACATATTTTCCCAATACACTGTTTATTATTTGACGAAACAAATCGCTGAAAAAATTTCATACAAAAAAACTCCACGACCGTCGATCGAACCATCGCCTGTAGATTATGAGTTGAGATCGTTACCGCTCGGGCAAACACACAACTGTCAAAATCGATCTAATTTAAATATTATATATTAAGCACACATTTAAATTATTCTAAAAATTCCAAAATACGCATACTTCACATGCATACATAAACAGTTGAATTATTCGTTGACTATTTTTGCTACTATGAAAAATGGTTGTTAGCAAACTTAAACATTATTCCAAAAATTCAATAATTTACGAGGTCTATTTCTGCTAATCGGAAAAATAATTGTTAGCAAACTTAAACATTATACCAAAAATTAAGTAATTTACAAGGACTATTTTTGCTACTATGAAAAATAATTGTTAGCAAACTTAAAAATTATACCAAAAATAAAATAATTTACGAAATTTCTGCTTCTAAGAAAAATGGTTGTTAGCAAACTTAAACATTGTTCCAAAAATTAAGTAATTTACAAGGACTATTTTTGCTACTATGAAAAATGGTTGTTAGCAAACTTAAACATTATTCCAAAAATTCAATAATTTACGAGGTCTATTTCTGCTAATAGGAAAAATAATTGTTAGCAAACTTAAACATTATTCCAAAAATTAAGTAATTTACAAGGACTATTTTTGCTACTATGAAAAATGGTTGTTAGCAAACTTAAACATTATTCCAAAAATTCAATAATTTACGAGGTCTATTTCTGCTAATAGGAAAAATAATTGTTAGCAAACTTAAACATTATTCCAAAAATTAAGTAATTTACAAGGACTATTTTTGCTACTATGAAAAATGGTTGTTAGCAAACTTAAACATTATTCCAAAAATTCAATAATTTACGAGGTCTATTTCTGCTAATAGGAAAAATAATTGTTAGCAAACTTAAACATTATTCCAAAAATTAAGTAATTTACAAGGACTATTTTTGCTACTATGAAAAATGGTTGTTAGCAAACTTAAACATTATTCCAAAAATTAAATAATTTACGAGGTCTATTTCTGCTAATAGGAAAAATAATTGTTAGCAAACTTAAAAATTATACCAAAAATAAAATAATTTACGAAATTTCTGCTTCTAAGAAAAATGGTTGTTAGCAAACATAAACATTATTCCAAAAATTAAATAATTTACGAGGTCTATTTCTGCTAATAGGAAAAATAATTGTTAGCAAACTTAAACATTATTCCAAAAATTAAGTAATTTACGAGGTCTATTTCTGCTAATAGGAAAAATAATTGTTAGCAAACTTAAACATTATTCCAAAAATTAAGTAATTTACGAGGTCTATTTCTGCTAATAGGAAAAATAATTGTTAGCAAACTTAAACATTATTCCAAAAATAAAATAATTTACGAGGTCTATTTCTGCTAATAGGAAAAATAATTGTTAGCAAACTTAAACATTATTCCAAAAATTAAGTAATTTACAAGGACTATTTTTGCTACTATGAAAAATGGTTGTTAGCAAACTTAAACATTATTCCAAAAATTAAATAATTTACGAGGTCTATTTCTGCTAATAGGAAAAATAATTGTTAGCAAACTTAAAAATTATACCAAAAATAAAATAATTTACGAAATTTCTGCTTCTAAGAAAAATGGTTGTTAGCAAACATAAACATTATTCCAAAGATTAAATAATTTACAAAATTTCTGCTTCTAGGAAAAATGATTGTTAGCAAACTTAAACATTATTCCAAAAATTCAATAACTTACGAAATTTCTGCTATTACGAAAAATAGTTGTTAGCAAACTAGAACATTATTCCAAAAATAAATAATTTACAATTTAAATACTGCAGGGCAGGGCTGTCGATATACGCCCCGAGATATTTCTTTTACTATCAGAATTTCTGGATTATTCAATAAATAGGTTAGTAATTTATTTTTCACGCCAGTAACTTTTCTGACTACTTAAAAATGCAACAAAAATCCCTCCGTTGAGGTCAACGGGCTTACAGCTAGTAATAATGTTATATTTGAATCGTACATTGATATATATAAAAAAAAACATTTTTTTCTCTTGGCTAATAAAAAAAAAATTCTTACATCGATAGCGGTAGTATTTTCTCAATAATGTATTTTAAAACACTTATTTTTTGGAAGTTGTTTCATAGCAGCAAGGTCAAATTGTCGACCTGGTCCAATCAAAGCCTCGTCAAGTTTCACTCATGTGCTTGGTCACTTTTTTTTCGTAATCTCAACTGCAGTTTAAAAATATGCAATATTTTTCAATAATTTTCTTATCTGATACTTCAATCTCACACTCGTTGTAAGGTCAAAACGAAGCAAATTCGCCGAGTATAATTCGCATTTTTTTTTTTACGTAAAACGGTTTTTTAATCTGAAAAAAAATGGCATAAATCATTTTTATATTTACGTTTCTTAAGTATAATACTTTCTAATTGAAATTTAATTACAAATAATATTCAAAATACGTCTTAAGATCACTCGGGCTATTTTTTTAAAAGAGATTATCAGATTCCTTATAAACAATGAATATTTATTGTATGATATTTCTTTTCTTTAGATAACCATATCAATTTAAATAAACGTAAGGTATTTTGGCAGTACAAAATTCTTCATATATCTTTGATGTAAAATTGATAAGCAGTGTTATTTTATGAAAAAACCTTGTCCAACTCTCAAGCAACAGGTGAATGTTTCGTTTTAGAGATACAGTTAAATTATAAATACAAATTTGATTGATATAACGTTCTGGGATCTCTGTAAACTTGATGTATGTTATTCACTGTTCTTATAATACGACAAACAGATAGAGATATAAATTCGTCTGGCCAAATTTCGCACTCATTTAAAAATACATACACTACACCCATTTATGGGTAATAAACGCCAATTGTAGAAAATAAAAGGATATCTTTAACTTTTTAAATGAAAGAAATTTTACATGCAAAGCCCTGAACGTGTAAGTTAAAAATATACATGTGTATTAGAAGATTAAGTTGCAAGGGACTCAACTCACATGTTTTGTTTTTTAAGTAAAACTAATATTTTAAATTCACCAATAACCATTGCCAAGTTTATTGTTGGATATTAAATGTATTGAGCCGTAGTTATTTGAGTCTCCTGCTGGGAGAATAGCCCAAGTCAACTGCCTCATGTATGACCCGTGTTACATTGGACTGCGTATTTTTTGTTTATTGAATGACCTTCAGTCTTGCCATATCACTTAAATCTCATAAATATATCTTGCTTTATGAAAGAGTAGAAACATTAACTCTTCAATATGTATATTTTTGTTTGTAGAGATTTTGTTTTATTTTATTGCAGTTAGAAGAACATTTTTCTAAATTTGAATTAACTGTTAATTGGGACGTCTGTTTTTTAACCTTTTGGTTGCCATAGAAAAAAGTATATATGTACCTATCACGCCGGCTGTAATTTGCAATTATTAATTAAATTATATATTGACGAGATAATTTGTCTCTGGGGTGTTGAGCACGTACAATTTGATGAGATATTTCGTCAGTGGCAGCCATCCAGTTTAGCCCCTTATATTTAAGTATGTCTGACCTATTGATTTTGATTTCTTTTTGGGAGTTTGTAAAAGTTAATCTTTAGAATTTATTAAATTTGACAACTTTCTTATTGTGGAATATTTATAAAAAAAGTATTTAATCTGAAAGATGGCGTGATAGCTGAAGTGAGTATTCTTTGTAGTATTTGAAAAAAATATGATACATAATACTATAGTTTTCGATTTTCTTAATTAATCAATGTCCGTTATGTATGTGAATCAATTACAAAGAAAGTAGGGATAGAAAGATTGAGCAAGAACAGAAATAGTGATAAGTAAATCACTCTCACTGCACCCCTATTTTAGGATAGGATTGACGAGGGGGAATTATCAGACGTCACACACACTTATTCTTTTGAACAGAAATCGACAAATTGATTGGAAAAAATACTGTTCCTACTGTGACTTGACTTGTGTGTACGACTTGAACCTGTGAGGTCCATCACGGAAACCAATGACGTTGACCACTGCACCACTTACC
This sequence comes from Himalopsyche anomala, assembly GCA_031772345.1. Classification (NCBI taxonomy): domain Eukaryota; kingdom Metazoa; phylum Arthropoda; class Insecta; order Trichoptera; family Rhyacophilidae; genus Himalopsyche; species Himalopsyche anomala. The sequence continues at coordinate 14,145,381 of CM062831.1, read as the reverse complement.
CGTCAACAGATTTTATGAACGATAACAAATTAATCATAGTCATATGTTCAATAAATTAAGACTGAATTTATGAAAGGTTTAATATAGGAAAATTTCCGTATAAAAAACTGAATGGAAAATTTTACTTTTGCACTTAAAATTTTATGATTTACAACTTGTACGCAAATGTACATCGTAATATTTTAAGACTATTTGAATAATTTTCGACTAGTGAAGAACAAAATCAATTACACTTCATAAAATATTATGATAAGACTTACAAGGAAGATAAATTTTACGATAGTTATTAAAATAGCGTTATACAATGCTATTAATGTATAGCCATTATTGATTCTTGACATTTAAATATAAATTAGAATTAGGACGTCTCAGCGGCCACCTGTTTGAGCGTTGGGTCACCAACTATTGCCGATGTGACCCCAAGCGGACCGTTGCCTCTTAATGTATGTAATATAATTGCGTGTACAGGTGAGAATAATACAATATTCTGTCGTCCGTAAATCGCGTGCATTCACTTGGGCAAACAAACGAAGATTGATATTAAGTGGCAATAAGTCATGAGAGTTTATTTTTGTACAAGAGCTTTTAAGTGAACTGAAATAAATGCAAATTGTGCAAACACATATTTAACAGTACATGATAAATGCGAGTCACAAGCATAAAAAAAAGATCAATTTGTTATTCCACTTGTGTAACTTAATATAATATAATATGTCACTCACTGTGTTTCCTCCGTGACGAAATCCACTCACTTTGCTGATTTGAATCTATGTTCTAGACTTGAACGTTCAATAATTAAAACATTATAATCAATTTTCACAAAACATATTTTGTATATTATTTTTTGCCTTCTCAAGGAACTAAAACACTTATTTATCCAAATTATAAACTTAATTCAGTAAATAGTTATTCATAAAATAACTGCCAAATGAACGTACTGATGATTATTTTCTTGTTTAAAATTATTCTTCAATGCACCATTTAACAACCTTTTCACATATTATTTTTTTACTCCATAATGAAAAAGAATTCCAATATTGCTTTCAAGTAAACATACATTCTAGACATAAATCATTTACTAATTGGAATTTTTAATTTATCGACATTAATTAAAATGATAAATAAGTATACATTTAATATGTTTTAAAATATGTGCGTAATTTTTTCAAAGTCTATAATGAATAGTATTTTAACAAACATAAGCAATCTTAAGCATAGCTGGTTGCAATCAGTTTCACAATATTTCTTTTTAAGGTGAACAAGCTTATAATATTACGCATTCTAAAATTTAACGTCTTGTTGTGGTGATAACATAAAAGCTACAGACTCCAAATACATCAAATAGTTCTTGACAATTTTTTTATTTCAAAGAATAAAAATCCTTACCATTTTTAATTGTTTTCGTATCCCTGAATTATAAAAAGGTGGCATAAAACATGACTCCTTGGCTATAGTGAACGTCAATAATAATTCAAGTTATTGCAACACAAACAGTTGTTTTTCGTCACGATCCCGATGCCTTATTTGTAAAAGTACGTAAAAGCACTGATTATTTATACAGTTGAATTTTATCTTCAGAAAACGATAGACTTATAAATAAAAATAAGTGTGTATTAGGGCATTCAATCTCGTACCTTTTTTGTGATCTAGGAATTCCGGGATTGATCACAATTCCCTGAGATCATTGCCGAAAAAATTGGGTAGTTAAGAGGTTCCAGAATTTTTGTTAACTCCACATTCCAATTCCAGAGAAATTCTACAATTGTTCAAACGTCAAAATTCTTTTATTCAATTCCATCATCTGAAAAATTTATGAATTGCTTGATTCTATAATTATTCAGATCTTGGAGACCTTTATTTGGCTCAAGACTTTGAAAAAGGTCCAGCACTGATTTTTTAGCTTTACTTAGGTATTTTTACGTGTTATGGTGAATCCCGAAATTATGGGATTAGTACTAAAACGATCCCGGGATAATGGGATCTCAAAATTGTTCCGGATCTCTGTTCCCGTGATCTGAGGTCATAGAGTGTATTATATAAAAATGTATTTTTGGCACGTTTTCAGTTAATGTGTTTTTCGTTAAATTTTCATTTAAAAATGTTATTTTTTTAATTCAACTCAATATTTAAGTAATCATTAAATATTGGCACAATAATTTAAATCTCCCAGTTTCGAAAACCGAAAAATGCATTATTCATTGCAACTATGTCATATGAATCTAAATTAAAAATTATATATTCACGGAAATAAGTATTGATTAATCCAGACCTATTTTATTTGTAGTATAAATACGCAATAATCACATATAATATAAAACAATGACTAAGTGCAATTTTCTAGTTCTTGTATCTCTTATAAAATTATTGCAGCCTTTTTTCTACTGTAGAGCTTTAGCCTTATAACCTTTTTACTTCTAACTACTAACTGACGATGTGTGATTTAATTCAAAATAACATAATAAATATAACATGCAAACATAGTTGCAAGGTATCATTTTCAAAGCCAATTAAAGCCAACTGTTTACTCCTTTTGTATAATTTGTTAACTAATACTTGCTTTACTAATTCATCATGCAATACATAATTGTATTCATGTATAAACAAACCAAGGCAATTGAATACCGCATGAATACTCAAAACAATTGTACATGCCATCTTAATATTGTTTATTTTAGGATTTTGATTGTATTTTTGATCTTTAACAAATTGACGATAATTAAATAACTAAAGATTATTCAACGTTAAGTCGATTAATATTTATGTGAGTTTATATCCCAAATGAATGAAGATTTACGTTAAGTAACGTTTCCTTTAAAGTATTTAAATAAAGCATTTGAAATAATATTGCCAATTCATTAAATTCGTTGGAATCGATAAATTCACATCCCAGTTTCTTAAAAAGGTGAGGGACAATTCACTTCATTTTTCTGCTGTATCTTCTCTTTAAACAAAAACAAAATATGTAAAAGCGTTTATTGACTGACAAAACATAAAAATGTATAAAAAATATGCAGAATAAAATCGCACATACCAGATACCAGAATCAACTAGATTTAACAAATTTTTATCCATGAATTAAGATTTGATTTGATTTTTCATCGTGCTTTTTGGATCGTATATGTTTATTCACTTAGTGTAAAATTGCGCGTAAATAATAGGTACACATTTTTTCTACGATTTTGACAAAATTTGATTTTATCATTTTTTGTTATTAGATGCTTCATATTAAAACAACACATAAAGAAACTTCAATTACTCGGAAAAACTTTGTAAATGAATCATTTAACAACATTAAACATTTTAATTAAATTAGAAGAACGCTCAAGAAAAACTGGGGTTTTCACCATGGTTGATTGTAGTGTTTTGAGTGAAAAGGTATACAAAATCATTCATTTTTTTCTCAAGTTTCTTTATATCAATTTGTTTTGTGTAGTTGTGAATATCACATATAACGTATCTGTGCTTTTAATGATTTAAAAACATTAAATTTGATTAATAAAATAGTATCAAATTGTTGAAATACGTGATTTAAATTTAGATGAATGGATTTTTTTAGACAGTCGAAGTGACCACTGCGTAAAATAATATGTTTATATGTCAAAAATTTCAAGGATGACGTGCGAGAGTCATCGTTTTTATTGGAAAATTAACGGGACTGCTTTATGGACATCTCACACGAAATCATGTATGGCAAACCGTTTCGAAAGTCTCGTTTTTCATTAATGTTGCCACCCATAAGTCTGCCGAATTTCTTCACCGTGTAATGTTGCAAATCAAAAGGTGACACCACTGTCGAGGGTCAAGTTTTTTTTTTCACTGGCGACACCTACGAACGAATCGCACAGAATCAATTCACCCAAGCTGAATTTACACATTTTTGTTTTGTTTTATTAACAGTGCTGTGTTAGGGCATTGAATATCTGAATCATTTTCTCAAATAAATGTGAATATTTATTTTTAGATACAATTTACCACAAGAGCTCACAAATGCTCTCACAGCAATTCAAACTTTGTATGAAAAACTTTCATATTGATAATTATAATGTTAATGTATTAATATCAAACAGTTGTTTGTCCCTTCTCTAAAAAAGCCCATAAGTCGCCTGCTGTGGTCTAGTTGGTTAGAGTTTGCCCTACCAACCAGGTTGGCCTGGGCTTAATTCTTGGTAAGTTCAATGTCCAATTCAATTTGAGACCTAAGACGTGGTTGTTTGTGATGTCAATTTAGCTCGAGTTTATCTCGAATGACTAACAAAACAAAAATTCTCATCGGGTATTTCTCGTATGATCTGTCTAATTAAAAATATTTGGCGCATTGACATTAGCTGCAATGCCAAATACTTTTTTAATTAATTGATAAATTAATTAATTCATAGTTTAAATTGCTTGCACTTTATTAAAATAACTAATTGTTTTGATTTGTGTGTCTGTTTTCATCACGAGAAGCATTTGACTCGTATATTTATTGATCGTCAAGTTCATTAGTCAAACACTTCCAAATAACCAGTTTTGATACAATGGGAAAAACAATATACATACAAACAGTCACCATGAATCATGTTCATCTGTGCAAAGTAGAAGCTTATCGGCATTTTTTAATATATCTGATTAATGAGCACAATTAACACAAAACTGCATACTTCCTTAGAATTTCAATATTTATTATTTTCTGATTAATGAACTAGGGAATAAAGATACCTAGTATAATATATATATATATATATATCTTTTAAAGCTTATAGAACTCAATAAATAAAAAATATATAACATTTTTATAATTCTGTATTGTTAATTATGAAAGTGAATGAAGCCTGATACAATACGCAAAATATTATATTAAGAACACACATATTATTAACACAAGATTAAATAAAAGTGAATCCTATTATTCATGATTAATCGAATAGAACTTTTATTGCATAATTTCTAACGCTAAAAATGTGACAGTAACTTATTAATTAAAAAGGTTGCGCAGAGAAAACTATTTAGTGACCTTTTTTTAATGTTTGAAATATGTTGTGGAGCAGTTATTATTTTTGCAAGAGAAATTTATAATATCACAGCTACGTAAAGTTTATATTTATTGAATAACAAATTGGATTGAATTACTTTTACACATGTTCGTGACATTTATTCGAGTCCTATATGCATAATAAAAACATAAAAACAAAATTTTAAGAAGTAAAAAACCGAGCGTAAAACGACAATAAACATATTTATTACTGCTAAAATTGATAATCTAATTATTTTTAACTGCCAAAATTTATAACTAGGCATTGACCGCACCTAGATTCGGCCCCGAATGTCGCCCGTATCCGGCGACGTGCGATTTTTCCAGTTGCCGCGTGTTGGCAGTGTGATTTATATCGACGCAGAGTCGAAATTTGTCGGTCGGGCGTGCGGCCGATTAAAAAAATGGCCCGCGTCCATTTTTCGCTCCGTCGACCCCGTCTCGGATTAATTTGCGACAAAAAGACACAGCGTAAGCACGCGCCGCTCACACGGAGACAAGGCGCAGCTGATTGGAATGGGATTTACAGTTACCAAGAAGATTTATGCCTTTTTTTCAGTCGAATCATCCGAGTTTAGTGCCTCTCTTTTGACAGGAAAAAAAATATTTTTTCTACAACTAATATACTTGATTTCTTTATGGAAATATATTTATGTGGCAGCAGTCTAGTGCTCTATTATTTGTTGTATCTGGTTTTTGATAACTTTCTAACGGGAATTTAAATAATAAAAATAAAATAAGCACATTATTAGATATCCTGAATAAAATTTCACAAATTGATTTAAAAAATATTATGGTAATAAGTTATCATTCCAAGATATAAACGTCATTTACAACTAAAGTATAAAATCAAATTATAGACTTTTATTCAAAGCACATATATTAATGTTTTTTACCTCCCTACTCATCAACAATCCGATCATTAAACGGGCACAGAAGGAAATGAGTTTACTATTTATTAGTCGTTTCTTAACAATATACTTTTTTCCTTTTCTCTTTATATTGAGGTTATGAACCCAATTAAGGCATAATTTTGCTTTACAGGTAATAAAAAATAATAAAATGTTTAATCATGAGATTATAGAGTGATCTAAGTCAGTTGTGAATATAGTATGTAAAAGCAATAAGACAATGGGTACATAAATATTTTAAATAATATAATTACACAAAATTAAAATTTAATTTGTAAATTCTTTTCATTGTTAATAGTTGCTTACACCTTTTATTTTAATTTAAATTCATATAAATAGCATTGTTTTTATATTTTTCTTATCAGTTGACAATGCTCGCAATGAGCGAAACAGGTCCTGACTTAATTGATAAAGTCGAATAAAGTACAAAAGAACATTGTGTTTTTATTAATATAATACCTTTCTACCAAGTATTGACAGTGAACACCCTAAAAGTGACTATGTAACCATTGAATGGCTGGATTCATTAGAAAAAAAAATCCGTTGAATAAATTATAAAGTTAGTAAAAACACAATATTCCTTTGTACTTCATTCCACTTTATTTAATATGTTAGGACCGGATTAGTTGACGATGCTCGTAATGAACGAAACCGGTCCTGACATATTAAATAAAGTGGAATGAAGTACAAAGGAATATTGTGTTTTTACTAATATAATGCCTTTCCACCAAGTATTGACAGTGAACACCCTAAAAGTGATAAATTATAAAGGTTTTTCATTCAACAATCTGTATAATTTTTCAATATTATAAACACATGTTTATGTTATAATTATTTAATAAATGAGGCATATAAAAAACAAATCAAACTTCACACTAGTAGGTTTTTCAGGAATCACTAAAAATAGTGTGCAGTTTTCTTCATATGTTATTAGCAAGATTTTAAAAGAATATATTTTCCAGCGTTTACGGCAGTTTTAAATGCCAAATCATTCGTTTATGTACCACAGACTACATCTGAATTATTTATTACATTTTTAAATATACTGAAGATAGCAACATTTATTTTTTTAGGCCTCAAATTACCTAGTCAGTGTAAAAAATGTTTATTTCAGTATACACAGGTAAAAAATGAGCACTGTAACTAATCATGTTACATTAACTACACATATATAGTTAAATTGTTCACAAATTTAAAAATAATCACGGTGTTGCCAGTAACTCCCAACTGGTGTTGTTGAATTTTAATTTTATCAGACATTTCACATAAACTTAATTTTTTTAACGTCTTATTATCATTCTTCCTTTCAATTCTATTCAGTATATCTAATCTAACCTAACCAGATGTGTAGTTTCTACTCGTCAGTAAACTCACATAACTTTGTATAATATGTACGGTACATATTATGGTCTCCACGTGTACTGGCTTCACTGTGGATTTTTCTCATCTGAAATGATCACGCCCTTCCGACGGCAACGATGAAAAATGAATTTAAATAACCAAAACATCAACGATGAAAGAGACTCGATAAACATTAATACTAACGCACCCTAGGACTTTAAGCTTTATCAATTTGATATCGTGTGAAAATAAAAATACAAAATTAACCTAGTTCAATATATAGTTTCGTCACTGAGATTATACGCTTACTAGTTCATTCATACATTCTCAAAGTGAATTTGAGTTTTAATGACGAAGCTTTAACTAATGCTGCTAGTTTGACACTTTAACAGTGTATATTCATGTGATTAAAAAAATCTTCTGATGAATAATTTTTTAAATTTAAATTAGAAGTTGGAATTTTATTTTTAAAAAATCTGTTTTTTATTCAAGTTAAATACTTGTTGAGTTTCTTATTGAGCAAACTACCAATAATTCAGCAATTTTTAATTAAAATTATAGGTGATAATAAGGAAACGAGATTTTTTTTAACATCATCCATAAATATTAATAACCGTTACCATTAGATTGATGGTCATTCAAAAAGTTATTTAAATTATTTTTATACCAATATACGAAAAAAACATGTTAACATTAGGTTTCGAGAAACACCACACATCAAACAGCACGCGAGATGTGGACCGTCTCCGAAATGATTTACCGTTTTCCTAAAATTAAGTAAAACTAGTTTTATAATAGCTTTTCAGTCAAAACATTAAGAACTTGATTTATTTAGATAGTTTAAGGACATTCAATAAAATGACATTAATTCTTCAAATAAGCATCAATGTGAAATTGAATATTCAGGCTTTACTTAATCCAAACCAAAATAAACTACATATTTCAAAAAAACAAAATATATTGTTACTTTCAAATTGGTTGAACGCATCAAGTTTTTCTTAAAGATTGATGATTTTGATATATCACCAAAAATATATTCAAGGCAGCTGACTTTTGCTAATTATTTTTTTATTTATGTCTATTATAGGAATATTTTATAACATCCAAATAAATTAAAATAATTGAAACAATTCCGTTACAAAAAATATTAATTGAGGACAAAAATTAGACGCATTACTTTCCACTATTATAAAAAAAATGATACAAACTTTTCTTAAGAAATTAATTACCTTATGTTTATTTTTGCAATTTTAAGTTAAATAAATAATTTATCCCAGTATCAAAAGAAAGTCAAAGTTTGTTCCTTTTTTTTATCCATGTCTTCGCATATGATCTCCTGATGGAGGTATCTCAACATAAGTTTTTCTACTAGAACTTTTTGTTACTCAGTCGCTCAACCTTTATTTTTCAAAGAGAGTAGTAGGGATAGAAGGATAAGGCTAGGACTAGTGGTTAACTAATCGTTCTTACTACACACCCAGTTGTTGAAGTATCAAAAATTGTGGGAAGTACATCACAAACAAGCTTTTGAAACAGAAATTGATAAATCGATCGAGAAAATGTTGTTCGTACTGGACTCGAACCCATGAGGTCTGGCACGGAAGCCCACAATGCTAACCGCTATGCCATAAGAGTAGGACCCGAGAGTTTTAATAGTTCGTTGCAAAAATGATTAATTTAAATAAGGGCTGTGGAGTCCAGTAAAAAAAGTTGACACCGACTCCGAGAATTTCTTTCAATAATTTCATTTTAACTTATATATCTATATGTGTTCCATTAGATAATCTTTGGTCAGCCAAGAATGCAATGTCAACATTTTGGACTATTTTGTTGGAATACACATCGTTAAATATATATTTTTTTTTAAATCGAGCCGCTCATTGTTTACGACTCCGGCCAAAATAAAGTGATTCCACGACTCTGACTCCGACTCCACAGCCCTGATTTAATTATAGAAAATACAGTACTAAGCGGTGGAAGCCAAAGTAGTTAAACAATGAATGCCGTTTGAATTAGTTGCATAAGCAACCAAAGTAAAATATTGAACAGTATTTATATGCACATCGTTCAATAGCATTAAATTCACTTTACAAATCATCGTTCTCGGACACTGCTTACAATAATTCAAGCTATCTTCGGTTCGATCATGAGGTCATCGAAATTGCGTCACACCACATGCAATGGAGATGCGCCATTTAATCGGCCGCATGATGTGTTCCATGCGCATGTTTATTTACATCGCATGCATGTATTCGAGCGCGAGAGCCTTCGCAGGCTGTGTGCCGCATTGGACGTGACAGGTTTACAGGTCACAAGTCATAGGTCACTAATGAACCGCACCCATCGTCGCGACGCTGCAATAAGTCAGCGTCGTTTATTGCCCAATGCCTACGTAATGATCTCTGATCCTGATGTTTTTATTACATACAATTAGTTATTATATTGTTGTACACATTTCGAATAAAAGAATTTCTTCACTTATTATATCTACATATTCGTAGCTACAAATATTTTATAATTTGACAATCTATTAATGTTTGTATATTAAAATTCTTTTACTCTGCTTTTGTACAATATTTAATTTAAATATATTGCTAGATTATGTATGATATTTTAATTTTTTAAAAAAATCAGTCATTTAGTTAGTTGTTTAAAAAAATGTGTATTGAATATCCTATAATAACTACAATACATACGTATAAGAGTAAGAGGACTAATCAAATCAACTTTACTAAATTAATTAATTTCATATTGAAACATCTCATTTCATACAAAATCGAATCATTTTTTGGCTCTTCAGAAAAGTACCGACTTGAGAATTAATCAGTATGTAGGTAATATTTGACTGTTTTATGAGTAATACATTTTTTAAGCCATATCCGCTCGAAACATAAAACACGTGAACTTCTTATATAATATATTTGTTTCAGCAGGAAGCTTTGAATGACTAATTTTTGGATTGGATAAAAGAATACGTTAAAAAGGAGTACATACCATGAAGTATTATATAAATTAAATATAAGTATAAGTCTAGTAAGAAAATATGACAATATGAAAGATATCTATGCTTTTGAAAAAAGTCGTTTGTTAAATTAACGGAAGTGTGTATTGGAGAAACTTTATTAAGGCGATTGATATGTCAATTTTATTATATACAATAATAATAAGGCCTGCTATGAATTCGGACTAAATAGGTTCTATTCCAACCACAACTAAATTTACTGAAATATATTACTTAATTAGTACACATGAAAAAAAAATATCCGCACTGTCAATAAACTGTGATAGAATAATAAGATTAGTTAAATTAGGGGCTGTTTTTTAATTTAAAAAAATGACACTAAGCAAATGAAATGCGCCAAATATTTTAAAGTTGGAAGATTATACAAGATAAAATCGATGAGAATTTTTTATGAGTTACTAGAGTTCAACTGGACAAGTGTTTGTCATCACAAACACCCACGTCTTAGGTCTCAAGTTTATATTGAAAAAAAAACAAATTTGACATTGAGCTTACCGGGAATCTAACTCAAACCCGCCTGATCGATGGAGCAAACTAAACAACTAGACCACAGAGATCGACACTAGTTTATGGTTTCAAACAATTTCTCAGTAACATTTTTCAATGTTTAAAATTAACTTATATTTATTTAATGATTATCATCAGAAATATATAAAGATTTCACCCATATCAAAACATTATCACTATTTTTGTAAATTTACTAAAAATAAATTTGGTTAAAAAAAGCAATAAGGTATCTATTCAAACTAAATGAATATCAAAATAAACTGTAATTTTCCATTCATTCATTTCTATTATTACATTTCTAGCATCTAAATATCATTTTCATTATAATATATTCTTTATCAATAAGTTGAACATCTAAATAAATTTGTTAAGTAGTAAGGAATGTGTATTCAAGAGATCAGGACATCATATAAATGCATCAAGAAATTCTTGATCAAAGAAAAACTCATCAACTCAACACTTTATATACACTTTTGGTCTTATGTATGATAATTTACACCAGTTAGTTGTATGACTATATCATTGATGTTCACAATAATTCCAATTTACTTGTGGAGTAATTTTTGAAATATGTGATGTTATAATCCTCGTATAATTTTTACATTTACCTGCATATCTTAGTCGGATTATGAACAATTTATAATATTATTAAATACTTACTTACTAATGTTATGAACATAATAAATTAATTATTTGTATAAAAATAAACATACATTTCAATTAACTAATGTTGTTTTTTTTCTTTTTGTTTCAGTCATTCTTCGGGCGAACTTACAACAATCTCAGCTCTATATCTGAATGCAAAAACAATGGCGAATGCGTTATCAACAAAAAGAACAGAACGGCATGCAAAGCGTGTCGATTGCGAAAATGTCTACTCGTGGGTATGTCTAAGAGTGGCTCTCGCTATGGTCGCAGATCTAATTGGTTTAAAATACACTGCCTTTTACAAGAACAACAGCAAAAATCGCCACCACTCTATCCACTCTTACCACCAGCTTTAATGCCATCGAGCGGCTTGGCTGGGTACTATAAGACACCGAACAAAATGCAAGATGAAGCTAGAAGAAGTGCTACACCTTCAGATTCCGGAGCATCATCTGCCGATCCTGAAGATGACAGCTCCCGCAGCGCTAGTGCATTAAGTTTTCTACGACCTACATCCTCACCGCTTAGTGATAAAGACTATTTTTCAAGCAGTAGTCATAAAAACAAAGAAGTAGTCAGAAGAAAAATATCATCGAATTCCATTATAAACATTCCTTCTCCGTTTTGCAGTGGATCATCAATATCGAGTTTCTCACCACGCACAGCATCATTTCTACCAGCCATTAGATCTGTACCATCAGGGCCAATAAGTTCTTGGCCAAGTAGAACTGGTGGTGATCTACTTTTGTGTTCCCCGGCTCTTGGAGGTATAGCCATTGACCAAGATCAACCGATTGACTTGTCGATTAAGTCATCAGCGATGACATGTAGATCTAATCATAAAAGCGATTGCTCTGACTCAGAACCTGAACTAAGCATTGATCTTAAAGACGATGACGATGTGACTGATAGTCATAAAACCCCGCTTGACTTAACTTTAGTTTCTAAAAGGTCTGGAGAGTTTCCTCTCACAGGGTGATACTTTATACTTTACACCCATTCGATAATGTGTTCATCTTAAACAATATTCGAATTAAAATACTGTAGATAGAAGACAATAATTTACTTATTTTGTGATTAAGAGTGCCAGTTAACTTTGAAAATATACAACGAATGAATATTAAATGTGCCTTAACAATTACAAACGAGTGCCAGAAATAATAATAGTCTTTAATAATGTATTTTTATATAACTATAGAAGCAAAAAAACTATTATTTATTCTAAATAAACTATTACAACAAAACAATTTTACAAATAAACACTATTTAAATATTATATTGTAAAAAAAGAATTTATATTTTCATCACGATTGTCATGGCACAAGTTTTCCTATAAATGAATAATTCACGTATTACTGAATAATAATTGTAGCTTTTGTAAGTGCATATATATTTTTGGATAACAATTTATTTATTGAAAATATAACTTCGTTACCATAAAACTTATTTATATCCAAAAATTGGCCAGTGATGTTTGATTATTTTGTAATAATTTATTGATTCCTTTAGTAATAAATTGTAATATTTTTGAAGTAGGTATTATATTGAGTAGCCGTTTTTGTATTTTATTAATTATGCTCAAACCAGGGACAAATTGCCAGTGCGTTAACATTAATCCTGTAAATAGTTGTGTAGGTTATTTTAAAGAATTGTATCTTTTTAATTGTAGTAAATTTTAAGCTTAGTGATGTTTGGCCAGTTGCAGTGTGGTAATCTAGTATTAAAAATACGTACATATTTTTCTATATGATATATTGAATTATTATTTGTATACCTGAGGCCATTTTCGTTTACTTTAAACGATACAATTATTGTAACAAAATTGTTTTATTATTTCATTCATATCCTAAAAAAAATATTTTATTTAATGCTGGATTTTTACTAACTTTAATAAAGAGTATTGAATCAAAAAATATTTAAAATGAGTTGTTCTGAACATAAATTGATTAAAATTAAAATTATTGATATACTGAAATATTAATTCAATTATTTTTCTCCTGTAATCCAATTTCGTTGCATAACTTTTAGTATATTGTACATATAATTTAAATGTTCAAAAAGTGTTTTCTTGTGCCAGTTTTTTCTATAAGATTTTAAATGATATGATTAAAATTTTGTTTAATAAAAAAGCGTATTTATTTTTATTCACTGAAAACATGTATTTAATATATTTTGTGTGTTATTCATTAAGAATGTTAAATTTTGTTAATGACGTAGAGGAGAAAATTGAAAGATTTAACCGAATAAAGTTGTTGATTAGTTTGTGTAAAATAATTGTTTTATTTATTGACATTTCAAATACACTAATTGATAGGAAACATACTTGTCTAATGTTTTTTAGTAACAACTCTTACGCTTTCTTAATCAAATTGACACTGTCTGACATGTCAAAAAAGAATTTCCTGAACACGAAATATCCGCACACAGATTCTTCCGAACAAAAATTATTTGCACACAGACGTTTTCGTTCACAAAATACTCCGGACAAAAAATGTTCGGTACACTTTAATATTTTTCATGTTAATTTTTTTCATTATATATTTATTATCTTATGTCAAGGATATCAAATACTATAAAGTTTCTCTGTGAAGACGATTCGAGTTCGGAAGAATCCATGTACGAAAAAATATTGTGCGAAGAATTCTTGTACGGAGTATTCTGTACGGAGAATTCGTACTTGAAAGAATCACGAAACCGTCTGATGATCATCAGCTGTGAAGATGATGAAGTCCACTCATATAAATGAAGATCCCATATCAAAAAAAAACTTCTACGATTGATTTTAAAAAAAGGATTGTAGAATGCTATCCATAAGTTATTGAACTAACTTTTAAATTTCCATGTTCTCTCCTAATATCGAGCATATGGAAATATCTCAATAAAAGTTTTTCAACGAGAACTGTTTGATACTCAATGACTACACTTCTCTTTTCCAAAAAAAGTAGGGATAGGACTAGGACAGGACTAATGTGTACCTTTTTTTCCGCTATGCTTGTTTTCTAAGATAGGTTGGAAGGGAATTAGCCCATGCCTTTAGACAAAAATTTAATTTTTAAAAACCGTCCGTGCTGATATTCGAACCCATAACCTCTGTAACCGAAGCTAACAATGTTGACCATTCGACCAGGCAGCCGGCAAGTTCAATCATATAATCAGTGAATAATGATGTTGCTTAATTTACGATTTTTTTAAAGATTCAATTCATAGTGGAAAAGTATCTCATATCTATATATATAAAACAAAGTGGGGTTATTTACACCACGTATATCTCGAGAATTAGACCACGGATTTCAATGATCTTTGCTTTATTAAATTCGTATGGGTCTAGAATAGCAGAATAAGCATTAAAACATCGGAAAAATATCACGGAAAAGAAATTATGAATAAAATAAATTTCTCCATACATTTCGTATTTTCGAAATTTCCAAATCGAACGCGGAACATGACGTTGATGCTGTTTGCGGTTAATACACTAGGTGGCGTTGATTGTAAAATTAATATTTTCATACAGTTTTTAAATGAGGAACAGCTTGAAGTTATGAAAATGTCGTTGTATGCTGATTTCATACACTAGATGGCGATATTTCCAAAATTCATTTGTTTCATACTTTGAATTAGAGATGTTCCGACGAACTTGGCTGTGTCAGAATTTCGAAACTAAATCTTTAATATCCATTTTAAAAAAAAACTTTTAGGAATTTATGTCCCATGTTCATCACTGTCGCTAAAATATATACTGAAATATGAAAAGACGAATGAAAGTACATAAAATCAGAAGGTACGTAAAAAAAATCAGTATACTTTTCATGAATATTATATTGTTATAGAATACTATCAAATCATTATTTTATTTTTGATCCCCATATACAGTCAATCCTGTTTTTATGCGGTTTGTTTATGCGATTTCGAAGTAATGTGGTTTTTTAGAAATGAATTTTTTTAAATGTACAATATTTTACGATATATAAAAATGTTAAATATTACATCGAAAGCATATATCGTTGTATTTTGGATAGAATAGAGAGAATCATAAACACAACCGGCATTTGAAAAAAAATGCGATTTCGGACTGTTTAAATCATGTTGCATCTGCCATCGCTGAATTAAGTCCACCTACTTAGGTGTGTTACAGTCGATGAAACCATTGAAACATCGGCAATATCAGCTGAAATGATTACTTTAGCACATGAACTTGGCGAAGAAAGGTTTGATACCTTTAGCGAAAATTATATCGACGTATTACTTACAGATAAAGCTATAAGTGACGAAGATGTCAATAATTTAAATTTATTATTGACAAAAAACCAGAAGATAATGACGAACTGAAAGAAATTCCAGTTCCTTCACTGCGAAAATAAATGAAGAAAGTCTCCAACTTTTCATTAAATTAGAAGATCATTTCTTTCTAAATGATTCATATTCTGATCGCGCATTCAAGTTTTAACGATAACTTTAAAAAAATTATATATGGGTATAACAAACTGCATAACCAATTAATTATCGAAAAAGAAAATCTGAACAAACTCTGATCACTAATTTCATTGTTAGAAAACAACTATAGTTTTATGAAATTGATGCGCATACTATTTTTTCCGAAAAAGAGTGACCACATGCTTTAAAACACACATAGAATTGTCATACAGTGACTATTTTTTAATATTTTAACGCTGTGGTTTTCCCCTAATTTTCTTATACTTTGCGATTTAGTGTATATTTTAACTCGCTGTTTCAAAGTTATGCGGATTTTAAAATTTAAGTAACGCACCCCACTTTTTCTATGGAAGTCAAGTTTTTTATGCGATATTTCGTGGAACCCATATACCGCATAAAAACAGGATTGACTGTATAACTGTTTGTATGTGTGGAACATTAAACAAAAAAATATATTTTTTTTTTCTAATGAAAGATAATCTCATAAATATAATATTGAAGATTTGGAAAATGTTGCGTTCTTTGTTATAATGAGAATTTATATCATTTCGTAATATAAAAAATATGAAAATTTAGAATGAACTTTCGTAAAATTATAAAAAGATTTCTCCAAGCATTTGCTGACTATCTGTAACGGCCGTTTTCCTGTCGACGAATCGAATGGATTGATTTCGTTTCTGCCGAATTTTTGCAATTTTGTCTCATCGAAGGACAATCAACAAAGTGTTCCTGAATATCATTGCTAATCACAAACATCATAATTGGTTGAGTGAACGAGCAATTCTTGCAGCAAATAACATAGATGTGGATCATTTCAACTTCACAATTCAAAATCAAATCGTTGGTCTACTGCATTCCTTTAAATATATCGACTGTGCCACGTGAATAGCATCATTTCAATGTAATTAAAATACTTTTCATTTTGAATTTTGCACATTTATTTAACTTAATTCATTTTGAGTATTCATTTAAACTAAATTTAATTCAGCCAACACAACATTTATTGATTCTGAGGCGGTACGAAGTTCGTCGGGCCAGCTAGTATAAAATTATAATTGAGTGCTAGCGCGCGTAAGCGTCAGTACCATCGAGTCTTGTTCATATCTTTTGATACTATTTGCATTGTTGCCGATAGAAGAGCCTGATTGCTGCAGAGGTGAGAAATCCACAGTGAAACCAGTTTACGTGGATACCATATGCATTTTTGTGTATATTATAATAAGCATACATAAATAAACATATGAGTCGTCTGGTATCAAAAGCAGAACTATCCCATATATGTCGAAATTAAACTAATGCTGTCACATGGCTATAAATTAAAAAAATGTTTAAAAATCAAACAAATGTAGTACAAAACGCAAAAGAAAATGATGCTTGCTATCAAAAACAGAACTGTCCACAACGTTGGAAACAAAAGGAGAACAGTTTGGTAAATCAGAATTTTGACCAATCACAGAGTTACTTTAAGTGATGACCCATACAAATTTAAACTTTCACTTGTTGATGAGCTTTGTTTAAAATTGAGTTTAAATTGAGAAAACTCAAAAAGCCAACAATACGTTTTTCGTGTTTTTCTCGCAACTTCAAAAAATGAATAGTTCTACTTTTGATACTATACGACTCATATAGTGCATACAATACATAAAGAAGACAACCGAGGAGAAACATTTTAATGTTATGTGTTGTTTTTTCATTTTATTTATTTCTTTACAATCTATGAGGGTTAGTTATTAAGAACTGCCTTCGCTCTAAAAAATCTTAAATATAGCCCAGTCATAATTTTGAAGATAAAATAATATGATGTTAACCTATCTCGCTGTGAAACCTTTGAGAGATTTCACGAATAAACTTACGAATAGTAGGCATTTTTAAGCTCTATGTTGAAACGAGTTGCGTACATACCACGGGGAGTAACATAAATATCTTACTCCTCTCTCTTAAACAACCATAATTTAATAATATATTTGTAATTTTTGATATCTAAATTTTATCCCAGTAAAATTCTGCGTATTTTCTACACCTTCCTACATATTAATAATACTGATTCTCGGATCATTGGAGTAGCAGCTCCTGTTGCTTGTAGAAGGTTCATAAAATACGATGTTGCCCACAATAGTGGAACAGTAAATGCACTTGCATTATCTGTTGGAAGTTACATGGACAACTTTTCAAATAGTAATTTCTGTGCGGTTTTATTGCTAAGATAATTTTACACTTCAGTATAGATCGTTTGTTGTTAAAAATACGATGTGCTTTAGAATCAAACTAGATCTGAGAGTATGCAATATAAGATCAAGCATATCTTGGTTAAGAGTAACTTTAAATATAATTCGATGGCAATATAAAGTTTTTAGATATGTGCGGTAATTTTTTCTTAGTACATAAATAGCTCTATATTATCAGGAATCTTGTTCTTGAATTATTTACTAACATTCCCATCATAAAATGATTTATTTTATTGATATTGTATTATACTACAATTTATTAAGCTTTATAAAACTAAAAAGTTGTAGTGAAATGAAATGTGTTAAAATGAAGAAATAAAAATGAATATCTAAATCCTCAACAAAATATATATATTTTTTGTAAATATGTCCTTTTCCTTTCGCATATTGACTTTAAGTGTAGTTAATTTTTACAAAAGTTTGTCTACGACAGATAGGTATTTCTCAACCTCTTCTTTTTAAAAAAGATTTGGTAAAGAAGTATAGGACAAGGATACTATTAGTTGCTAGCTTATTGCTCTTGTTACGGGATTGCCCGAGTTTTTGGGATTTGATAAATGGGAAAGAATTTGCATTCGAACGAAAATCCATTGATCGATTGAAAAACTAAACTGCTCATACTGAGAAGGGCATCCAATCCGGAACTCTTTTTGTGATCCAGGGATTTCAAGATTCACAATTTTTCGGATTCCGGGATTGATCACTTACCATAAATGCAGGGTGTATGTATTCGGGATTCCGGGATCAATCACTTCCAGAAATAATCAAAAAGTCAGATATTTAAAGACTTTAAAATAATGTATATTAGAAGGTGAAGCACTTTTTTTAGCTCGCTGGCGGATTTCAAAATTTATTTTTTTTGTTTACTTGTATTTAATTACTGCTTATTTAACATAATTAGTTGCCATATAAGGTACTATTTTAATTATTTCAACACATATTATGTTGATTTTTATACACACAAACAACACAGTAAAGCTTTGGATAAAGTGCGTTAATAAAACCATAAAGAATACTTTATTAAAATAATAATAGCTTTCTTTTCGACACGCTATTAGAATAACTATATTAAAGCTTATATTTTTAAGCTTTAAAGTCTTATTCCCAGGCAGCTTCAGCCTTAGTCTCCGTTTGCCAAGGAGGAATGCATGAAAGCCCAAGTTATGGCCATAAAGAGTATAGTAGAGAGTACGGATAGATACATATGCCATGTGATCGCAGAGAGATGGGTGTCGGCTGATTTATCTATCTCCCATACAGGGTAAAACTGCGGACGTTACTGACCTGTCTGATTAATTTATAAGCACTTGTTGGACTTCTAACTTCTGTACAATATTTATATTTGTAACAGTTAAGCTTTCGGTTGCAAAACAAAACAGTAATAAGATACTATTGATAAGTCACCGGAATTGATTGCGAATCTTTCAAAGCTAGTTAAATTTTCAGCAATATTTAAAAAAAAAATATCACACATTTATTTAAAAAAAATGATGTTTTATTTTCTCAAGAATAGTTATATACGAAAAAATTTACGCATTTATTATCCATTTTCTATAAAAAATTAACATAAACACTATTTATAGCATTTTTACTCGTCCATTGTGATATAATTGTAAATATCTTGGTTCTACTAATAACGCGACCCTGGGTTGAAATACTGGTTTAGTCAATATAATTAAATTGTGATCTAAAGGTATAAGTATTTGGGATGTAAATTATCTTCGCATTGATCTCAAGTGACTTGTAAAAACATACTCATTGAACTTATCTCGTTTAATATTTCAATTTCAAAATATTTGGCGCTTTGACATAAACAAAAACTTATCTTAAGTTCACTAACGTCCGATTTAGAATTTAAAAATGTGATTTTCAGCTCGCAGACCGTGATGCGTGTCAAAATGGCATTTATTGCGACCCACCCATTATATATCTACTATGTTATTCAATTCTGATGTTTTTACATTCTCGAATGAGACTTTTATTTTTATTCGTTTGGTGTCAACTCCAGCTAAAAAAATTATCAGCTTAAAAGTTGTATCAAATTATCTCCAATGTATACTGATTATTAATTTTTAGTCATTGCTACCATAACACGCATTTTAGTGTTATTTCCAGGGCTGTGAAGTCGTTAAAAAACACGACTCCGACGAAAGAAAGTTTAATTTTGTTAGTTTTTTTCCTACCTTTCGTATTTATGTGTATTAAATTAAAGATCAACATACTAATCCGGCTTTTTTCATATTATACATGTTATAGGCATAAATAAAAAAAAACAAGTTCAAACTTTAATCATTTGAATTTATTCTTAAAAATAGCATTGCTTCCATTTAACTTGCATTTGTAATAGCTCTAAAATCAGTGTATATTGCCAAAAAAATAAAATTGTGCATTTCGAGTAAAAGATAAAAGCAAATATCTTCCTTTATAGCATATGTAGGCAACCACCGACCCGCGGAGCTATTTTTTCCGGCCCTGATTCATCTCGGCGAAGTATTAGAGAAAGAAATCAATAGTTCCAGGGAGGGATGAAATAATGGGATGAGACGAGCGCTTCCAGTGTCTCCACTCTACTAGTTCATGATCACCACCATATAAGAAATAGCAACGTGTTTTATTTAATATAATATTCCTTTATTATGTTTAATAATTTGGTCCAGCCCTTGACTCGAAGACAGAATGATAATTTGGCACCAGACCTAGGAAAGGCTGCCCATGCCTGCTTTATAGCATGAGAAAGTAAGAGACAAACAATTTCGCGTAGTTTGTATGCATTTGATCTTGGTGATTCACTGTATCGGTGTGACTCATGACACCTACACATTTAATATTTATAGACTTTACACATCCATTATTAAGTAATTAAAAAGATGCGTTTTATAGAAAAAGTTTTTCACAACTCTGACTCCATCTCCACAGCCCTGGTTATTTCTTTACAAAAGTTCGCCAAAAAGGAATGCTCTTTGCAAGATACGAGCTTGAGTATCCAGTAAATTGGTATTTTTTTATTATTTATTGTAAGACTTGGGAGAGGTTGTATCATAGGCTTTAAAACTTTTAACTTCTGTGGCCCGTGACAATGTATAAATTTGACTCATTATTTATTACGTTGTGGTATCACTTATTTAGGATATCACTGATTTTGTTGAACAGATTATTCAGATGGTTAAAAACAATATATTTTAAACCTGAAACTGAATATAGCGACCTTAATAGCTGTTGTAAAGCCGTTTATTGTTTGTACGGAGCACTTTTACAAGTATTTTAACCGCAGAGAAGCGAAAATGCTTTTTATTACACAGTAAATAATCGATACCCACAAATTAGGAAGGTATTTTATTATCCAGTAGCAGACGGGCGTTTTAGAATCGAACACTGAATGTATGATTTAAATACCCCTTTTGTTCAGCCAAAGTCTAATAAATGATGTCAGCGCTTGAAATATCACAAATAAAAGTTACATGTTGTAAATATCTGAAATGGGTGTTTCTTATTGAAAAAAAACTCCTCATAATCTAAAAATAGTAACGAATAAAACATGTAAAATTATTTTTATTTAGTTCAGTTGTAAATAGTTTTCTAATTTATTCAGATTTTATGACGTCTTAAATGCTCACGCATATTATGATAAGGTAATTTAAATATGTACAGTAATAAAAATTAAATTTTAAATCGTGAGAAACGATTGAGTACAATAAATTAAATGAATTTATAAAGGGTAAGTATATATATTTTTTAAATTGTCTAGATTTTATTAAAATAAAGGTTTATATAAATATAAATAATAATTGGGCCCGTGGGGCAGCGGTCAACGTAGATGGCTTCTGTGATGGATCTCACTGGTTTGAGTCACATTACGAACATCATTTTTTTATCCCACTTTTTCAGTCCTTAAATAGCGGAGCGTAGTAAGAGCGATTATTTAACCACTAGTCCTGCCATACCCTATTTTTCTCTACCTGCTACTCTCTTCGAAAATAGAGAAGTTGAGTTATTGGTTAACGAACAGTTCTCGTAAAAAAATCTGTTGAGATACTTACATTAGCAGTTTGTAAAGCATATGACCAATATTAGGAGTGGGCGTGGATTAAAAATATATGTAATATAGTGATAGGGAAAACATAGCAACGTATTTAGTTTTAAAGTTTTTATATTTATTAGTTTGATCATAGTTCTGACGATGGCGAATGTCGAAATAGTTATCAACTAATAAATATAAAAACTGTAGAACTAAATACGTTGCTATTTTTCCCTATTACAATAGAGTAGTACCAAGTAAATGCCAAGTTAATAAATAAATGTTATAGAGTGCTTTTTCTTGGTCGCAATTTTCACAGGCCTATCTTTGTGTTTAAGAGCTTAATTTAGATACTTATTTGGTATTTGCAGCATACATCGTTTTTGATGGGATGAGAGTTGTGTTGAAAGTATGAGTATTAATAATTATGTACATTGTGATTATCGGAAAAAAACTGCTTTGAAAACACTGTTAGCTTCGTCCTTTTGTCCTTCCAAAGTCGAAATATATAAATAAAACTCTGTAATATTGTTGCTATACTGGCATTAAGCATTAAGTTAACGACGATATATATATCACAAAAATGTAATGATTAAAAGTTTCTAAATGAATAAGAACGTTTCGAATGATTTTTTTCGTGCTTTTTTAAATTGATAAAAATATATTTGACCATATACAAATACAAACAAAAAGTGATAAAAATATTATTTTGTGTAAAACTGTAAGATATGTGAAGCAAAGATTTTAATGTTTTAATTCAATCTGTATTGTCGGAAACATGTGCCTGTAAGACCAATGCTCCGATACTTATCAAATGTCATTTTATAAGGGAAAGGTAGCAATGGACTACTTCCTGACGAAGCATTGTCAAGGAGCAACTTATCATTGAGAAATAAAAAAAGTCAGCAAATTCTGTCACTCTATTGTTTACAAATAGTTGAAACAGTATTGTAATATCAACGTAATCATTCAAATACTTACCAATTATAAGTTTAATATTGATATCAAATATCTCAATATTACATTTACAACATTACTGATAAAAATACTAAAATATTATCAAATATTTTATTTGATATCTTTTTTTAACAATCAGTGGTTTACGCTTATCAATTGAATATTATTGATTTTTTAAGTAAGATAAAGTAAAAAAATTATTGAGCTTTTTAATAAAATCCATTTTTTTAAATCCATGTCCGCTCCCAATGTGTAGCATATGGCTTCCTAATGGAGGTATCTCAACAGAAGTTTTTCTACAAGAACTGTTTGTTACTCAGTCGCTCAACCTCACTTTTTTCAAAGTAAGTAGTAGGGACAGAAGGATAAGGCTGGAACAGGACTAGTGGTTGGCTAATCGCTATTGCTTTACCCAGTTATTAAAAGATCAGAAGGATGGGAGGAGAGGAAATGATGTGAATCGACATCACAAATACCCAGTCTTTGATCACAACTTTGAATTGAATAATTATCAAATTCACTGTGATCAGACCGGGAATCGAACCCAGACCTGCGTGATCGGTAGAGAAAGCTCTAACCAACTGGGCCACAGCAGGCGACGATTTTTTTGTTTATCAAACTTTATTTGCTTTGTTTGAAATTGTACGAAGCTTAAATAATGACACATTGTTGCAATCCTATCTATTTTAACTATCCTATACTTTCCTATTCTATAAAAATTGTCTAGTTTACTTTTTTTTTTTGTACGTTATATTACGTTTCTTTTATGCAATCATCAACAGTGTGTCCATCATCTGGATCGATATTACAAAACACGAGGCGCATAAATTACGGTAAATAACGTGTTTAGAATAATTTAGTCCTTTTTGGTAATTCTTTTTTATCTGAGAGTCTCCAGAAAAGTAAAGGCGATAAAACGAGCTTGGATTTTTCTGCGGCGTGTTGCCTTACATAGTCGGTGCTCCACATAGCTATTTTAATTTATTTGTGCGTTGCCTCAATTCATTTATACACATTTATTCATCGACTCGTCGGTCGGACCGTGTGGTCTTCATATGGAATTTATAACTTAATGCTGATCGCCAACGGATGACGGACGATGTGCTTTTTGCAATTTAAATCGATGAAAACGACGTTATTTAATATAATTTTGTTGGCTTATTTCATAAAAGGATATGACATCAAAAGTCTTCCGCAACATAAGCTCAACAACAAATCACAGTTCAATACAACAATTCAAATAAATACAGTGTAATATTTATACTTTAGTCATAAATAGCAGTATTAACTTAAATACAATACGTAAGCTGCTTAATATTTTTTTTGATATATAAGGCTATATTATGCCTATTTTTATATTTTATGATTAAATTTGGAGTACGTTACCAGTTACCACGTTCGACGAAAGTTCTCTCAATTTCAAAATAGACTTTTAAACATTACTTTTTATCTAAGTTTTCATTATTTTATTTGTCAATTCCACAATATATTAAATACAGATAATTTTAATTGTCGTAATAAAATTTCAAGTTTATATTTTAAGTCGAATACGCAAACAAAAGTAATTATCATTTTATTAATGCTATTATTACATTTTAAAAGGATTAAATTTTAAATGGATTACATTACAAAGTAAACAGCTACACGGTCATTATAAGTTCTTGCTGATTTTGTACTGTTTCTTGTAATAACTATATACTATCTCCTTTTTTATCGGGTTATTTACGATTCCTATTTATTGAACGATAAAAGTAGCAATTAAAAATAGCGCTTGCAAACAAGCACGCAGCCGACAGTTCTGTCAATCGGTTCACACAATTCTACCCTTTTGCGAGAACCTGTGAACATTTTTTCTAGTTAGTTAATTAGTGCAAACCACCCAGATTCCCACAAGTTGTCGCTGGAGATGTCGGAATTCTCACTTAGCCATTACTAAAGCTCGATTCTAGAGCATCTTGCTCTATAAATGTCACTCCGTGTGTGTTCCCGAGCAAAAACGAATATAGAGAATAACGAAATTTCTTTCCAGCTGCTTTAACCCTCCAAAGATGAGCGTGACCGTATGGTCACAGTAAACACCGTTGTCTATTGATCTCACTATTCATCCTTTTTCTACCTTAATATCTTTGATTTTACTCATATTTGGTTAAGGAGGGTACAGACTTCAGTAAGTCATCAGCCGCGGGGACAGAAACGGCCACCAAAAGTACATGCGATTTTTTGAATTTCCGTTTTTTTTAATAGACTTTTTTAAACTGTTTTTTTTATAAAAACATCAAATTATTTACAGTTATTTTGCTAATATAATATATTTGTATTGAAATTATGTTTATCTAAAGAGGTCAAAGTGTAAATATTTAAAAAAAAAATCACGTTTAGCTGTATTTCAATCCCGAATGTTTGCGTGTCCATACGGTCACGCTCGTCCTTACTACAGTCTGTACACAATATTACAAGGTAATAAAAGGATAATAGTCATGTGGGGTTTCTAAACAACGACTTTGCGTTGTTAATTTTTGTTAGAAATAAAAGTTTTCCGTGACTTCAATATGCCTTAAAAAAATATTTTTTTTTGTCGAAAAAAAGCTCTCGTCTCTGGAAGGTTAACGAAGTATCGGAGATTCATTCGGTACTTTAGGTGCAAATGTACCCTGCATGATGACACCGGAGCGTGATGATCTTTTATTCAATAGAGACTGCACTCGTCTGCAAAAACTGTAACAAATTATTATAGGGATACAGTCACTTGCGAGTAGAATTTTATATGAAGCTTTGAGGAGCATATAGCTACCGCTCGTTGGGTTCCAGCAAGTTGTATTTGTCTGCGTCAGTTGAGTATTTTTACCCGTATGTTCTTATTCATAAATGTAAGTTATTTCTGACATAACCAGAACCGTCATCAATAGCGGAAATGAGAAAAAAAACATGTTGTTAAATTTATTGCGGTGAGTGATAATAATATTACATTAAAGTCATTTTTAATCAAATAATATAACTATACAATTTTATACGAAACATTTAATTTTTCAAGGCAGTTAAGAATATTTTTTAACAAAGTTGATGATTTATAAACAAAAATTTGGAAAAGGAAAATGTTTGTCTTTCAAACCGAGTTTTAGATGTTATTGATATAAACTATGTATAACTTATAGCAACAATTTAAAACATGACTAATATTGTTGGAGTGTCTACGAAAAATGCATGTTAATCAGTTGTTAATCTTCTCTTAAAGATAAAAGACAGAAGGATAGTGCTAGGATATTACTATAAAATGTATATCAGTGAACAAAGAAACTTTGATCGTGCAACATTTCTTTTTGCGTGCGAGTTATACGTCTATTTAGTAAAAACTCAAAAATCGAGACCACTGTTTACTATCAAAAACAGCCGGCTATTCCTTGTTTATTAATTTTTTTTTTTTTTAAATCATAGTTTTAAAAATATTTTGTATATAATATATTTGGATCAATTAAAAAAAATAACAGAAAATTTAGACGTGTTGTTTAAAACACTTCTAACAATAAAGCCAACGTCAGCTGCTACTAAACGAGTATTTTTAACGGCAGGAACAATTAAAAACAATTACATGAAACATTATTTTTAAAATATGCATTTATAAAATTTAAATAAATGACTATTACAAATGAGCTCGTTTTTAATGTAGGTACTATTTAATGTAATATTTTAGTATAAACATATAATGTATGTATATATTAAAAACAATCCGGATATCCGAATACATCTGGATAGTTTCAGTTTTACTATTCGATATTCGAATAGTTGGAATCCCTTATTGGGATTCGAGCCCGTGAGCACTGTAATCGAAATCAATAGTTGACCACTTGACCATGGGTCCAGCTATTGTAACTATCATGACTATAATGTATTCAAACTGGTTTTTTAATCATTGAATCAACGTAAACTATGGATTTTTTTCTTCCTGAACGAATATTTAAGTATTAAAATATACTTTTTCAGCAATTAATTCTTCGTAAGCTTAATAATGTGATAAAGCTTGGTTTAGTTTGGAGAAATTGGCAATCTAGATTTCAGGAAAAGTGCTTTATTACTTTTTTAATCACAATAATAATTTAAATAAATTGTGTAAAAGTTTACAGTCAATTTATTTGCATTAAAGGATTACTATTTTAATAAAAATAATAAAAGATTTTCAGTACTTTTTCCACTTAAAATTTATTTGATCTGGACCGGTTTCGCTCCTCACGAGCATTATCAACTGATAAGAAAAATAAATTAAACAGTGCTAAACAATTGTGAGGAGCGAAACCGGTCCAGATCAAATAAATTTTAAGTGGAAAAAGTACTAAAAATCTTTTATTATTTTTATTATAATGCCATTCCACCAAGTATTGACAGTGAACACCTTAAAACTGATTACTATTTTATTTTTGTAAACCTTTTTGTTCTTTAGTAAACTAATTTGAAACATAATAATATAATTAACATATATATTTCAGTAACATATATCAACAAATAAAAATCTTTTGATAAATATAACATTTTAAGACAAACAATTTGTGAAAATAAAATGAAATGATAAAATAAATAAAATGACCACCTTGAAAAAACGTAATAAAAACATTAGATATACCGTTCGACGTATAAAACTTAAATAAAAATCTTAAAAAAAGATTAACGAATCAAAAGTTTCTGCAAAAATTACAGCTGCTTATACATTACGCATTAATTGTCACTCATGAATCATAAATACATCAAGTAATGAATATAAAAAGAAATATGACAACTATTTACCTGATCGGACAGCACTCAGACTGAAAAGCTTAGCACAAATTAATTACACGAGTTAATTGATTTCACTAATTGCTCATTGAATCTTAGTGACAGGCCAGACAAGTCACTGCGATTATTAATTCAACATAACCACCAAAAGATCGCCTGTAACTATCAACAGATCATTTTTTAAAAAATGCTTGTAAAGAATAATTATTTTTTGCTTTAAATAATGAAATCATTTCTTTATTTATTTCAAATTGACTAATTTAAAATAAATATATCAAAACAAAAAGGTTCGATATAGCTTTATACTTTATAGCATATTTTTCTATTGAAATATTTATTATATAGCATACTTATATAATAGAATTTTTTTAATGATGTTTTTTATAGTGAGTTGGGAAAACTCTAAGTATGGGGTTAAGTAGAAGACAAGTGCTTAGCTAATTGCTTAATGTTAGTACCAAAATGTTTTTGTAATTATTACAAAAAATCAGAGCTTTCTGTTTATATGAAAAAAAATGCGTGGAAATTATTATAAGCTTGCGTCATTAACTGTGAAATAAAATAAAACGAAGATAAGATTCGATTGGCACCACTCTATTTTAAAAAATCTAGTAAGATTTTATATAATTAAAGTAATCAAATCTATACGGTTAAATAATTGGCTGTTTCAATCTTTTTATAATTATACAAAATTGAGTGTTCACAGTTTTCAAAAAAATAGTTAAAAGCTTTTAATTGTTATAATATTTGTATTTTTTTAGAAGTGATTACATTTATATGAAAATGAGAATGTATAACTGAATTTCAGTGCATCATGCGCGCAGTATACTTTATACATACGATGCATATATGTATATAAAGTGTGTATTTTGTATTAAAAAATAAATCAGCAATAAAAATACACCCTTTATTTACACTCAAAAACGTACACGTGACCAGACTAAATTATTTCTGTATCTGGCTCCGTACTTAATAGACAGATACATACGTATTGTTTTATAATAATTTATAATGTATAATTATAAAATATTCAGTTTTCAAATATATCTAAAAGTTATATTATGTTTATTTCACATGTTGTAAGTCTGCAACAAACATTGTTTTTGGTGCGTTTTTCTCAATGAAAATACCATGATAAAAATGTAGGAAGTATGTAAGGTAAAAAGTCTATTTGTCAAGCTTCACTCCAGGCTGGATATTTTTTACGATCTTTTTCTGGGAATGCATTCATATGCGATAACTATTTTTATTGCCTATTACTGCTCGCGCATGTGCCACTGAACACTTCATCGATGATTTATTTGCTTGGATTCCGCAATTGATCTGATCCAGTTTTTTTGCCAATACATATATCATTCACCATACTTGGAAAGCAAGGAAACGCGACGACCAAAGGTAGAGACTGCATTTTCTTATGCGTTAATATTTTTAACAACATTTTTTTTTCTGCAGAAGTACAGTAAAAATACGCGAAGTAAATGAAGCTTTAAATATATTTGTCAATTTTTGTTCTTTCCCAAAAAAAAAAATATTACTCAAAAATAATATAAGTCTTCTTCTGAAAAGCTAGAGCAGAGTTTATCCTTTTTTCGACTGATTAAAAAAAATATTTCACTGTTTATGTTAATTTGCAAAAACACGAAAAGTCATTTTAAAGTAAGGCTAATTCAGTGTCTTGATTGCGGCCATATACATTTTACGACCTCACTCGCTACCATCTCATTCAGGAAAAATAAAAAATTAACTCATCTGCCAGAGATATTTTATATAATGCCTAGAGAAAAAAATAATACTTTTTTTATTGTTTATAAGAATTCTTGCTAGATCAAAAAAATATTAAATATAAACATTAGGATTACTTAAAACATCACTCTGAACCAGTTTATAATTATTAGATAACTTTAAATTCCCTTCAACGCAAATATATTTTCATAGGATTTCGGCTAAAGGTACTCGATGTTATTGCAATATCAAATTCGAATCGTTCATATAATTGACATTTTTATTCGATTTTTCATTAACTATTCGGGCTAGGATTTTCTTAATATTCAAACATTTAATTGCATGGATAAAGTTAAGCTAACGCTGACAGGCGAAACTCGAACCACAAGTGAAAAAATGTATGCACCTGAAAAGAGAGTAAGGATAATTTATCTCTAAAATATCAACTTGTACTATTAATTCAATTGTATAAAAACTTTCTGTTAATTAAAATAAATGTAATCAATTGAGTGTGTAATGTTTGAGTTGCAACGTGTGTTCAAAATAATGCACACGACAGTTTCATGAAGCCACCGAAAAAAGTTGCAAGGCATTGTTTTATCAAATATGGAAAGTAAAGCAATAACTTATATTAATCGATCGGGAACATCTTGATGTGTCCATACAAGAATCTGTTTTTACAAAACCAGGTGATCTTATGAAATATTTATGATTACGTACCTTGGTTAACAATGTTCTTAAAAATTCCAAGAAAAAAATAATTAATTAATAGCAGCGAATAAATTAAAAACGAGTTTTATTTTATATAGAGACATAAAGTATGTTTTAATTCAGTCTGTTTATACAAAGTGATAACAATATCAAACGTACAAAAGCTCAGAGATAGGTCAATAAATACCTGAGGTAAAGATTGTTTTTTTTTCAGTTTTGTACAAAAATTAGCAATAAATTTGAGATTTGTAAAGCCGAGCATGTATGACTATTGTGAAAAATGCATGTTGAAATTATTATGAAGCCATATATTATTTGATTTAACTTTCCAAACAAAATGTTCTTCGCAAAGTATGACATATTATCATCTTTAGAATGATTAAAACAGTTTTAAATAATTGCCTATGGTTTCAATTTTGTAATATGATAAAATTGACCTTATTTAATATAAAAATGCTTCCTGTTAAATGTGATATAGATCTTTTATTTTGTGATTGAATCCAATCAATTTAATTTATTACAGTTTTATCTATACATCTAAATAAAATCACTAAAGTTTTACAAACCACACACGTCAAATGCGGAAACCTCTGATGGTAAAAATAAGAACTGCGTGGACGTGCGCGTAAAATTAATAATTTTGAAATTCAGTTCAATTAAGCTAGCGGACCGTGAAAGGGCGGGGAAAGGAGATAGCACCGTAAAAAGTATACCCATGTAATTATAAAATCTTTCGCGCATAGCAAACTTGATGATCAATTAATAATAAAAAAGGAAATGTTTGCACGTTGAGTTTTATCGGCGTTCACGAAATGTGAGACAGTTACTTGATGATAACGCAATGTCCGAATAAATATAACATATGTTTTGAAGGGGAAAAAATTCCTTACTAATATGCCTATTTAAGAGAGATTTTTTTATCAAAAAGCCATTGAATGAATTTCGGTTAGAAAAAATGATCAACTGTTGTGCTTTTCAATTTAAAACCCGAGCTTAAAATTTCCTAATAGTTATTATTGGCAGCGCTTTACAGTATTAAATAATTGAAATATTTCTAGAATTCCACCATTAAAAATTAAAACTACGCCAGAATAAAGGAAAATTCAACAGTTTT
Organism: Himalopsyche anomala; assembly: GCA_031772345.1. Classification (NCBI taxonomy): domain Eukaryota; kingdom Metazoa; phylum Arthropoda; class Insecta; order Trichoptera; family Rhyacophilidae; genus Himalopsyche; species Himalopsyche anomala. Next base: position 14,114,005 of record CM062831.1, on the reverse strand, counting down.
TATACGATTAAAAATAGTGTTATCAAAGTCAGTACAGTGGAACCTCTCATAACGAGACTAATTCGTTCCAGAAACTTACTTGTTCAGTGAAACATTCGTTAAGCGAAACAATTTTTCCCATATAAAACAATGTAAAGTAAAATAATGCGTTCCATGCCGAAAAAAAAACAATTTTGTTATTTTTAGCGTGTATTCAATTAAAATTACATACTTAAATTGTTAAGGCTTAACAACCTGGAATGCGATTTCCTCCTCCTCCACTAACAAACTCTCCTCCATAATTTCTTGCTGTGAAAAACAATGCAACTCCGTAACCTTTCTGTGGTCAGCACTGTACTCTTTCACAAGCTCATCCATATCGTTGTTAGCCACCTCCAGTTCTATGATAGTATTGGCCAAAAATACAATCTCGTTCACTGTAGACTCCACAGGTACTGTTTCGAACCCCTCAAAATCACATTTGAAAACGCTGCTTGGTAAAGCTTTTTCCAAGCTGTAGTGAGTGTCCTCTTGATAACCCCTCCTCACGCCTTGTCAATCATCTTGAGGCAAGCAACGATATGAAACTGATCTTTCCAAAACTCCGCGTCACTCGTTATGCGAAATGTCGCTCGTTAAGGGAGCATTTTTTCACAATCTGTTTTGCTCGTGATGCGAATTACTCGTTATTAGAGGTGCTCGTTATGAGAGGTTCCACTGTATCATCAAATCAATAGAACTAACCGACTGACTGATTTTTTCGGATTCTTGTAAAAACAGTAATGGAACTATTTGAAATATTTTTTTTGGAAGTTACAAATTATTTTTATTAAAAATAAGCCAGTCTATATAAATGTAATAGCTGTAATTATATTTCATTTATACTACTCGGTTTTATAAAATCACTTTACAATGCTATACGTACAAAGTTTGTGTTATACGAGTGACATACGTAAAAATAAAACAAAAAACATGTCCTAGAACACAAAATTCACGTGCTTACGCCGTATCGTGGAACATTTCACGTGACCCGAGATAGGTTCCCATGTTCACGCTCTGGGATCAAGAACAAACGGGGAACCCGTGAACATGCGTGTACGCGCGCAGCTGTCAAAGTATATTTCGTCAGGACTTCATACCAAAGCTATAAAGTATTGTGGGATACATCTATAATTATAAAACTGAATACTACTTGCGAGAATATATACGTAGGTAGCACTCGTCGACATCAACTCATTTCATTTACAAGATCTAATTTCGACTTTGAAATGTCTTCCTATGTGACAGCTGTCAAAATATACACCACAGACAATACTAAGTTATATTGGAGTTATCTATGGTATAAGCATAAGCTGTCAATGTGGATGATACAATCATTGTATTTTCATTGTGAAAAGCATATAAACATTAGTACATAATTAAATTTACTCTATTGTTTGCATCCAATAAAATCAAATAATGTGCATTCGTACGCAATACTGACCAACATAACCTCAACGGGTGACGTTTCTGTGACCACTCGTGTGTTGAAGAACATGTTTTGGAACATAGTTTCTGAGACATTACGTAGATGTCCACGATCATGTCCCGGGACCGTTATTCCAAAATGTACATATGTGTCCTATTACATTCTAGAAAAATAATTTGAGACATTGTATTCCGTTTTTAGATACTAGTAAAACTGCGCATAAAAGTGGTATAAAATAAAATGAAATATTAAACATTTGCACACAGAAATTGAACACTATTTACTAATAAATCAACATTATATTTTTATTTGTTCTTTTGTGCATCAAGTTGTGTAGCTTAAGCGCTTGCATATTACAAAAAGAAAAATCAATATATTGTATTTGATTTATCACTTTAAAACTTTTAGTTCATAGGTTAACAAGAGGCATTGAGAATTATTTGTCCAGCATAAAATTCTAAGCATTGTCCGGGTCAATTTGATATATGGTTTTATTCATTCCAAATGAAATTGAGACACGTGTAAAGAGTTACATTGTATCACCATCGCGATCAGATATTAAATAGATTTATACTTCTCGGGTAACTTGATATTCAGAATAATTCTAAATATTAATATTCAAAAAAGATATTTCAACGATAGTTTATATTTATTATTTTAAACCGTTAGATGCCTTATTTAGATAACTTTATAATAAAACAAGAGAATAGCTATTTGCTGAACCAAATATAAAGTCTTATAACGCAGCGGTTAGCATTGTGCTTTATCTCACGGGTTCGTGTCTCAGTACCATCAGCATTTTTTCGATCGATTTATCGACATGTGTTCAAAGGCATGGGTGTTTGTTATGTTTTAATTTCCCTCCCATTTTTCCTATTCTTCAATAACGGGGCGTAGCAAAAGCGATTAGCTTATCATTAGTCATAGCCTTATTCTTTTATCCCTCTTTGGTTGAGCGACTGAGTAACAAACAGTTCTCGTAGAGAAACTTTTGTTGAGATATCTCCATAAGAAGGCCATATGCTTTACATTGGGAGTGGACATGGATTTAAAAAAATCATAAAAAATAAATTAGAACCACTGTTCAGAATTTGGATAATCTATGTACTGTCGAGGGTTTGAAAGGTTTATTTAGTAGTCAAGTGTATGTATCACTGGAATCTCTATCACCCCAATGTACATCAAATTGTACACGTATTAATGCAAACCAGAACAGTAACATAAAAATAGTTTTTAACTACTGCCAAGCAACTCAAAATTCATATTGCTATAATGTGTGATTTTAAAAATATATTGTTTTCAAAGCGAGCAAAATTATATTCTATACAAAAACATATACAATAGGTGAATAGGTAATGTAATCGCTTAAATCCTACCCATTAAACGAATTGCCGAATAGGATAAATAAATCTCAGCTTATTAAATCCGTGAGCTGAAAGCCATAGTAACAAACTTTCTTCGCGGCACAAACATATAAAAAGCCCCTTCGTTGAACACGTGGAGAAGATTACCTCCCGGGGTTTGTGTACAGATTTACGAGTCATAGCATCATGCAATGTTTTGCCTCCCATTTTAATTGTAGAATGCATAAGGCGTGGGATTTATATCAGGTAGGACAGGTGAAACTTTCATATATTCAGGCATAATGCCGAAGATTTAAGCGACTTTTAACGAAAGGATTAAATCGATGTTTACGATGTGCTTCGTTTAAATACCTCCAACCGTTAAAAAGTGTTTTGTACACTGTAAATAAGACCACATTGCTTTTATATAATGATATTTTAAACAATTTGCGCATAAGAATACCGTTGTTTATTATGATTGGTAAACGGATATATAAATTCAATAAAAAATGAACCCAATCCTTTCTGTTTTATACAATAATATTTTTTTAGGTACATTATCTGATTTGATACAAAAAAATTCACTAGGCATGCATACATTTTATAACTGGATGAATAAAAAAGTATATTATTAAATTTTCTTATATGACAGAAGTGAAATAAATACTTTGTATTAATACGTTGCATTTCTACTAAAAAAAAAATTTCTCTTCAATTATCAGCATCATACACTGTGTTATAAAATTCTCGTTAACATAATTGAATAACAGCAATTAGATATTTTGAGATATATTATATAAAAAAAATACTAAACGAACATACAGACATAAAAAATCATTGATCGCATTACTTTTTAAGCCATTGTAGAAGCTTACTTTATTGCTTTTCATTGTAAATATGTATATATTTATATTTGTATGGATGTATCCATTTGTTTACATAAACGTGCAGCAAAACACTGCGCTTGAGCACGATGCGCAGGTAGAGAGAGGTTTACAATCGATATTTGTTAAATGCGATCCCAATATGAATCGAGTGTAAATTAATCAGAGTATTGATAGTGAAATGTTAACATTTCACTATCAATTAACTCTCGCGGCTCGGAGACTAGAAAAATACGTCTCTGGCGATGGGGGTCATTTTTGACCCCAGTGGTTTCCTCATTATTGGCCTTATTCTTATGAATTTCAAAAAAATAAATAGTCTACGGGCTTTAAAATATCTCTCTGCATCATTCCGCATACATTTTTTTATAAAAATCCTTGGTTTTTTAATAAATAATCATATTTTAAGTTGCGCGTAAAATATACGTCGTTCCAATGCCAATGTCAATGCGCGACTGGCGCGCTTCAGTCTAGTTATCTTACCAACGATCGCTGATAAGCGGGCGCTTATCTCTTATCTTATCGTATTTATATAAACTACAAAAGGTCCAAAAAACTATGATATAAGAATACCTTAATTATAAACATTGTATCACCCATATTAAAATAGATATTTAAGAAAATGTGGGTATTGGGGTCGCATTTCTTGAGCTTAGAACCGGAAAAGTTAAAATAAAGTTAATTTTGACATACAACCCTTAAGTTTTATACGGTATTTTCCCGGACCTTTGACATTTTTCACTTGTCAAACGAAGCGCGTGTTAGTTTTCAAATATATAAAAGATCCCTTTCTTATTACAACAGTTTGTAACAGCATTTTAATTAATGTAATTTTCAATTTAATAATAATTAAAATCAGAATAATTAATTATTAGAAAAAATATTTAATGGGCTTAATAAAATTGCGCAATGCTCTTTAATGCGAGTTAATAGAAATATTATTAAGCCGACGACCTGTAATTATGAAGCATTAGATGCCGGCCCGTTGTTAAGAAAAATTATTATCGACTTAAATACGTTTCCTCATGATTAATTTCAACGCAAACTACCCTACTAAGTGTTAAATTAACGGTTTATTACTATGTTATCGTTTATAACTTTCTGATCACACGATGGTCTTTATGACCCCATATTTAAAAATTTCAACAACACTTAGGACAAAAAAATATAATTTTGAATTGTCTGAAGTCTGATAGTAAAAACCATATCAAAGAGTAAAACATTTTATGATTACTATGTTATATTGAAGATCTTATACCTTTAGAATCAAACCTTTACTTCGATTGAACAAAACAATATATTATTAATCTTTCTCATGGTAATTCAGAAAAAATATTTACGCTTCCGGAGTTAAGTGTTGAATTAAGTGGCTAAACTTATGGACTAGGTAGTTGGGTAAAATGGATCAATAATCATATGCATTTATGTCAGGAATGATTGATGATAACTAAATTCAGTATTTTTACTAAAGTTTTTTTTCTTATCCATTTTTGTTACCTGTGTGAAGTATATGGCTTTTTTTTTTGAGGTTTCTAAGCAGATTTTTTATGAGAACTACTTGTTACTCAATCTCGCTTTTTTTAAATAATATATCAAGCATAATAAAAGATTTTTATTATAATGCCATTCCACCAAGTATTGACAGTGAACACCTTAAAAGTGAATATATCAAGCGTTAGATCCTTGGTTCTGGTCACACAATAAGTCTATGTACCTGGTATTCTTTTGTATTATGATATTTACTTATGAGTGCTACAGTACCCGTCACATAAAATTAGATAAAGAAAAACTAAAAAAGTTTCTAAGAACAAAAACAACAGTTTTTAAAGAAAAATCTAATTTTGCTTTTATTGATTTGAAAATTTAAAATTCCGAGAAAAGGGTGCTGGAACGCCGTTACACCGCATTACAAGGGGAGAATCCTCCTGAATAAATTACATAAGAATATAAACAGTTGAATTGTGTACTCTGAACACAAAAGAAAAACAACTTAAAAAAAAACGATTATTTAAAACAATAAAGCACTATTATTTATAGTATTTTCGAAGGATTCGGCAGTAACTTTGCGAACGTTCATTTTCTATTATTACCATTGCAGTTGTAGTATGTAATAAATTTTATTTCACTCACCAAGTGAAACTAGCTCCCGTCATATGAAAAAAAATCCTATATGCCTATATTGTGGCTTAGTTTTATAAATGTTGGAAAATAGTTAATTAGTTAATAAAAAAACTCTTCATAGTTGGTGACTATATACTCCTTGTGATAAGAGTTTGTACTTACGATGATAAAGTTTCTGGATTTTTTTCCTGATAATTTCAATGCAACATTTTATTATTTGTAACGGATTTAGTCGCTTTCTTTCGTGTTATTGTAAATTTTGAACGACCAAGTTAGAAGTATTTTAAATAATATTTGGCGTATTGAAAATCAGTTGTTTTTCTTATTTTTTATTAAATATTAATTTTTGAAAAACCACTTAAGTGAAGCCAAAGTGATACAGAATAAGTAATATGCTAGTTAAAATAAATGAAATAGAATTCCGCATTTAATGACTCTTATAAATAATATGTACGATCAAAATAATTACACTCTAGAAACGATTTCATGTTAAAAATATAGAGTAAAGGCACGATTAACAGGTTTATAGGAATGATTAGTAGTTTCCTACTAGGTGTTTGAAATAACACCAATAGTATGTATAATGTTTGCAGCATCTGCGCAAAAGTTATGTCCATCGCACGCAATTTGTGATTTAGCTCGATGTATTGCAATTAAAATTAAATTAATAATGCCTGTTTTTTTATTGTTTTTAGCTAGACTAAATTATAAATCTATGTAAATGGCTTAGAATAGCGGCTTTGTTAGAATATGCTTAATTAAATCTAGTATTTAAACTGTTAACAATGAACTTCTTAAGTAGTATTTTTGACCAAATATTTGAACACATTTCCATGTCATACGAAATTTCTTCAACCGCGTGGTGCTCGACAAATCTGAATGATTTTTACCGGCTTGTTAAATTCCATTTTTTTAATATATGAGACGTGGAAATAAAACACAATCTTCACTACATCTTACGTCTCAAATGTAAAAACTTGTACGTTTATTTAGGATAAACATTTAAGTATGTAACGATTTTCATGATTAAGAAAAGAAAAAATACAGTTTCCTCAATCTACGGAAACTTCAATATGATACTGTTAAAGTTAAATGTATTAATATATGGAAAAACATATTTCTTTTATATGATATTAACAGAGCAGAAGCTTTTAAGGAAAACTTTTTTAATGTGTATTTAATAAACATTGCTTTTCAGTGTACACTTTTTTCAACAATTCAACTATTTACACGATCGTTACAAAATAAGGTGCCGTTCATTGATTGGGAAACTAGCTTTAAATATATACACATTCATTTCAATATTTTCTCTGTTTTGTATTTCCCTTTAGAAAATATTTTATTTTTAAATTAACACTGATTTGTGATTATTATTCAGGAATATTGTATCAAAATATTTTTCTAATTAAAATAATAAAACTTTTCATAGATTTTCGTAGTTGTTACAGTTTGGATCCTAATTAAAATAACCACAGATTGTCACTTGTTTCATTTTGGAATATGTTGATATCGGTTATAATAAGCGTTTTTTGCAACCGAATAGAAAATAGTTCATTTTGTATTTGTTACACTTTGAAACTGACACACAATTACAGAGGACTACAATGCATAGGAAAAAAAATACTAATTTTTAAAAAATGTTTTTAAATATAATGTAAAAAAGTTGATTAATTTTTAATAATCGATAAATAATACTTAATTGGCAGACCTACTTTGTCTATGTCAATTTTCCAAAACATAACAATAAGTTACAGTATTTTAGATGACAGAATGTAATAAAATTGATTAAAACCAGTAAAATTAATTATAATCACGAAAATTTCACGCAAATTAAAAACAGTTTAATGACCGTTTTTCAAATATATTTTCAATGCTTATAAAGACTTGAATTATGTAAATAAGTGATAAAAAATATTTGTATATTTTCTGTTATGTTTTGAAGTATGGTGTTAATTATAAATTATGTAAACCATTAAAAAACCACTCATTAGCTGCGAAATCAAATAGATCAACTCTGGATCCCAATTAACAGTCGACTTTACTATCAGCCATGCTAGAAATATTTTTAATGGAAACAGAAAATGGACTACCCGCTGTGCCTATTTGACTTCAATGTCAGCCAAAGGTAAGTTACAGAGGTACTAAAGGAAACTCTAACTAGAGAATTAAATATAAAAATACAATAGCCTCATTGTTACCATCGATCGACCAAAAGCACCACCTTTTAAATCTGTGCTTTAAATTTAATTCGCTTACATATATTTCGTTTATTTCTTGGGTCTTTAAGTTTTTGAACACAGTATAAGCTTTTGAAAGCTTAGTATCACAGAAGTATATCTACAAAAATATATTTTTTAAATTCATTACTACATATCAGGATTTAATCATCTACATCTGTGCTTCTTACACTGTAAGTTCATTTGTAGATATACACAACTATATCTTGTTAAATGTTATATATACAAGATATAGCTTTATGTCAGTAATAAATATGATTTTGGCATTACCTAAACTGAGTTTATCTAAACACGTATTTTTTTTACTTAGGCTCTGTGATCTCAAACCCTCGCTTTTCTATTTTAATGTACATAAAGATCTAGAAACTAATTTTGGATGATATTATTGTATTATCCTCTGATGGTTTGTTTAATACAATACTGGGCTAAAAATGAGATACCCTCTTACGTATATACTAACCTCTTTTGTAGCACACGTATTCACTGATTTTATGAAAGTACAAGTTTTGTCATTTAGAGATCGTCAAATATAATCTTTCGTTACTTTTTTTTGTATAGCTGTCACCTCGTGAACTCTCTCAATTGAGCAAAACTTCTATATGTACACTCAAATAAAAAAACAAATTGCGATGACGTTTTTAAATGTTAAATTATTAATAATGCGATGGTGTTTAACCACTGACAGTGGCAAAGAAGCAAATTCTAAAATTCCTAATCAACAGTAAAATTTTGCGTCTCGCTGTATGTACAGGTGTAGCAAGCCCGCGGTGCAGCTCGACGCTTATGTGAAATTGACACCGTGCGAACGTAGCTGGCTCGCATGGCGGGCAGGTGTTAATATGCCACCACTGGTTAATTGACGTCACGGAAAACCATTGGCACGCGATCTGATTATTAATGTGAATCTTGATTTATTTTGATTACATTTCCTTTTTTTAGAAATTCTACATTATATATGCTTATGATTAATGGGAAGACTGTATGATGCAATACAAGTGGTTATATAAATCGCTCTTTTTTCGTATTTTTTAAAAGTTTAGTTATTTATCGATCACTTAAAAAACAAAAACAAACGATTATTCTGATAATTTCCAATTCAAGGATGTGGAAAAATCAATATTGATTGTTCAATTATTAAAAGCCATTAGTCAATTCATCATATTGATTGTACAATGATGACTATTTACTAGAATTTTTCTAGCAATCAATACATATATATTATGTAAGTTAAACGGAAATGATTGAAAAATCAATTCGGAATCCGAGTCGTTTTTTTACCCAATTCCACAGCCTGATTTAATAACAATGCATTTCCCTTATTGCCGCGTTTCAACAGTGTCAATTAAATATACGATAAAGATAAGAAAATTAAACAAAAAGAAATTAAGTAAGTCGATAAAATTATTGTGTTTTGTCATATTTGACACAAGTAAAAGATAAAAGAATATTTTTTCATTTTTATTATCTACTCACATCACATATTTACCTGTATACCTAATATCCTGAGAATTATGTTAAAAAATACAATATTTTAAAACTATTTTGTTTTGAATCTTAATGATGAGTAATTCGTATGCTGATTTAAATTTTTGTCACATTTTTGCAGTCAATTAATATCAAACATTTTTTTTTGTAAAATAAGTAAATATGTAATTATATCGATTGTAAAAATAGTTTTATAATAATAAACCAAGATTTTCATTTTCAATTGTATAGAAAAATAAAACAAATTGGTCTTAAATCTTCCTTCGCTAGAAAGTTAATTACAAAATTTCATCATTACAATTGACAAGTATTAATAGCAATAAATTTTGGAATTTCTCAACCACAATAAGCCGTTAGTTTCTTATGTTTACTATAAAAGCAGTTGTCACGGCTGTCAGTTCTTTGTTTTTGTTTATGTTAACGACAATAAAATTATTTTAAATGTCTCCGAAGTGAATATGTCTATGATGGCACACCTATAAATAAGCCTGTTAAAAATAACACTTGGCTGGTTGTAAAGTGGAGGTTTACTTGATCTTGTTGGGCAATATTTTACGTAGTTATATCGGAGATATTTTTGTACCACCTATAAACACGCCATCTAGTTTTCTTTAATAACGTCATATTGGAAAAAATGTTCTATATTGTACAGAAAAAAACAAGAACATTGAAAAGTCAACTCTGATACATTTTTTTAACGTTTTTGGTCATGTTATGATTGTGCTATCATTAAATGTTTTCATTTACAAAAATATATCTCCTACTCAAAAAAAGTAATTAAATATTATGATTTTAATTATGTTTACGGTTTTTGCTACAACCAAAATATTAACAGACATAATTTAGATTAAAAAACGAAATATTATTTTCAAATTTAATAATACTTTTGATGGTTTCGTCGGCAACTTAAATAGTCTTAAGCGATCACCTTATGAAAATGCTCCGAGTCAAATTTTTTTCACAATCAGTGAAATAACATAGTTATCAAAATTATTATAGTTTTATCATAATAATACTTATTGAGAAATGTTATATAATTAACAAAAACCTTAGTTCAAAGAAATATAATTATATATAATATAATGACAAACATTATGTTTAAACCCACATATAAACACTGTTTTCTCAACTAGCAAGTATTTCATAAATGATGAAATCAGTTGAAATGCTCAATAGCTGTGTGACTCCCATTTGTTTCACTTGTTTGCATGCAAATGTTTATTTAATATCTTAATTACTATGCTCACTAAATATCTCGAGTCCTGTGGAATATATTTCAATTTGATTTAATTATATTCTATTCATTATTTTATTCAACACACATTTCTTTCATCAGTTTTAAAATTATCACTGTCAAACCTCATTAAGAGGCATTAAAAATTTCATTTTTTAGTCGGCTTAGTATCACTTGTTTATGTCTTGTTTCGTGATATTTCTATTACCAATTGTTCATTCCAAAAAATGTATACACGTCGCTTTGAGAAAAACTATTGTAAATAATCAATAATTTTATATCTCTTCTCTCAATACTATATCCACTTCAAGGGCCGCTGTAATTTTTAAGTGCTTGGGGTCGCAAAAGTTATTCATTCAGTCTTGTAGACAGTACGTTGACAGAATTGATGTTCAGTAAATGTTGACAAGTAGCAATGCCACATAGTTTATAATAATACTAGTTAAGTAAAAACTACGTGAATACAATAAATGTACATACAAACGGGGAAAATCCACCATAATTTTGTGTGATAAAATTCCTAAGTAAAAATTGATTACAGTACTGTCTATATTGCTAAAAATGTTTTGTGCCTTCTTATATCTGTATGCATCAAAAGAAAGTGCTTACATGTATTTATATTTTCATTATTAAGTAACCAAGAATGCGTTATAAATATAAGATATTTTTTTTGTAATATATAATCTATAAGCATAAATATTTCAAGAATAATTTACGAAATAAAATTATTTTTTCGCTTCGACCGAAATATATTCTTTATACAATACAGCCGTATTATTTGGACACACACGCTGTACAAAAGTCAAGACCGATTTAAGGTCAGATACTCACATGTAAATTCGATACATTTAAAATTACGGAGGCCCCACTGCGATATGGGACATAGTCTTCTGGTACAAGTCATAAGTAAGAGTATTTATGAGCTTTGGAATCATTTAATATTCAGAGATTATTTTTGATAAATTAAAGAAGACGAGGTTCGATAATATAATATATGGGGCTGCATATTATCATTAATAATTCTAAATATATCAAAATTTACGCGTGTTTTACAATCGTAAACATCGTCATTAATCTTCAATAAAATTTAGAAAAAAATATAAATCGTACATTACCAATTAAAATTAAAATTTATTTAAATTAAAGTATTTATTTATCTGCCTATCTGTGATGCATATATATATGTTCGTATAAAACCGAGAATTGTAGAAATCTCTTTACTAAAATCAATTAATAGTATTCAGTGAGTTTCTTTAAGCATTTCATAAAACTAAGCGTAAAATTGCCAAAAATTCAATAACCAGAGATCTTCAAATTCATTTACCATGTATCAATAATTTGTCAAATCAAATTAGAGAATGGATCAATAAGTCTAAATGTAATTTTAATCTCAATAAAATAAACGGCAAAGCCACAAGTTGCATTCATACTCGATTATTTATACTTTTTTTTTAAATCAAAAGAAAAAAATATATATTAATATAACTTTTATTCGATCATGTATTATATGTCATCGATGGCAATGGAATTTGAGACTTTTTAAACTGTTTCTAAACATGCTTGCCGGTGATATATTTTTTAAATGCACACTTATTTGACTTATAATACATTTTATTTTTTCTTTCGTTTTTTTTGATAAATATTTTACAATACAATATATTTTACTGTACATATGTTGTTTCTTTCTTGTTGATATCCTATTTTTTATATCTAATGTGTTTATTTCTTGCAGTTATCACAAACATTGTTACAAATGTGTTATCAAATAAATAATAAATTATCTTATAATATAGGTCGATTAACTAAATGTTTTAATGGTAAAACATGAAAAAAAAAGTATTATGCACTCGGATTGTCATAAATCATACAGTCACATTTAGCTTAAATGCGTTCGAAATCCGTTTTCAATATACATATGATTTTTCATAGGACCATCGAAAATTGGTAATTTTCTTTTCTTTTGTTGGTACTGTCATATTTGAAATTCGTGCGACCTAATTGATGTATGTTTCACCAACTTGAGCCTGTCGTTTCTTTCCATGAAATGCAAAGCATTCTTGTATAATTTAAAACAAAAGAAAAAGTTTTCGGTAATATTTGCGCACGCCACTGGATGCCATCTGTATTGGGCAATAAGATCACGCGATCTCAAAAAAAGGTTGACGCACTTTGGTGTTCAATATTATTGTTATTGGTCGAAATATTTTTTTGGAAACAGAATGAAAAAATGAAATTTTATGTTAAAGAACATACACGGTTTTTATGTTTTCATATTGTGTTGGAAGAAGATAACATTTTTGCTAAAATTTAGTTGCATTAAAAATATCACAATAAAGATGTATTTAAACAATTTATTTGTGATATTCTTTACTTTGTTCTTATAATAAAAAAATATAATAATTTTAAAATACATTATCTTTTGGCTAATGTGTATTTTTTGTATAATACATATTTTACGACACTTATGTATGTAGGTATTTTGAAGATCAACTGATTTTTTTAAGATTCATCCATGTTATTAGTATTTTTTATTGCATATTTTTTTGACGACTTAAATGACGACTGCTTTTCTGTGAAATAACAAAAAAGAGTAACAACACGTTACTTTATTAATTGTATCATCGTTTTCACTACTCGCATAAATCTTTTTCCTATAAAAGAAATGTAGAATAAAAAAACTATTTTTTGTTAACACAAATAATTGTGTGTACAAAGTTTACAATATTAAAAAAAAACAATTTAAATCGACTTAGTAAACGAAAGACACATGTGCTACTCTGTAGGAATATTTAAATTGAAACGTATTACTTGCTTTCCCACATAAACATAGTTATGTCAGTATAAATCTGAGAAGAAAACGCATAACTGGCAGTTTCTTGCATCGCAACATTCGTTTTACGTACGTAATAATACTAGCTGAATAAACAAATAAGTCCAAAAGTTTGTAATAATTAAAGATTTGCAAGCAACGTAAAGTGTTCATTCAAAAGTTTGTTTGATATGTTGAATTTCAAACTAAAACTTTCAACTTTCAACTTTTATTGGTTTTAACTTTTTTTCTTTTTGCTGAGATTGCTGATCTAGAGAACTGAAAGTTGTCAGTATGACATCATGATAGGCATTGACAGTATATTACTTTTTACCAACCGCATTTAAGGAATTCCTTATTCCGAGATTTATTTAAAAAAAATCTTCTCTTGTAATATTTATAAATTGTCGGTTACAATCTTCTTTCTACTACGGGTCGAATGATGTACGACACTTAGATTGAGTTATCAAAAAAATATGAAACTCAAAAAAGTGCCGGTAAACGATACATGGTTGAGTCATGTTTAGAATTTAGACTTTATCAAAAATGATATGGCAAAAGTGTGTTATAATAAAACCAATTTATAAAACCCATAGTGCGCAGTAAAGATCATTTCGTACAAAGAGTTCAACGTTGCTTTATCTCGGGGGGGTTCATAAAGAAACACAAAAAGCTCACAAGTTTGTTGCATCAGAAAATCACATGTACGTTCGTTCTGACCACTATTTTTTAGTGTTGACATCGAAAGTCTGGTGTTGCCATATAAATCAAAGCATGAGTGTGGTCTAAAAGAAATACAACATAGGTCCTCGGAAGGTGAAGTGAGCCAACTAGTAAAACGGTAACACTCTTTTTATTAACTTTTAATTTAAGTATAATCATGTTTTTATTTGGTGTTTTTGTGTATTGCCCATTTTTATTTTACGGAGATGACACTATTGCAATGTGTATTTATTAAGATTGCTTCACTTGTCGGATAATTTAAGACGTTTAGAATATTACAACGTATCTTACTTTTTTTTCTTCTAAAATACCAATTGGCTCACTTCATCTTTAATGGGCCCATTTAAATTTAGGTACTCTGTTGACAGAACACAACAGTTGACTATTCAGCATTATCCAAATGAACTAACGAAAACTTAGTGAAATGTTTGTTTTTTTTAATCATGAAACCATTTTATGTCAGCTGCGTGGTAGAGTATCAACTTTGATGGGTAAGAACACGTTAGTCACGGGCTCAAATCCCAGTACGGACAGTTTTTATATATATGTAGATTTTAAAATCGATTTATGGATTTCTTTTCGAAAGCATGAATGTGTATACTGTTTTTAATGCCCCCTGCCAAACATCTTATCTTAAAAAACAAGACGCAGCGAGAGCGATTTTCTTACCACTAACTCTATTCTTCTACCCTACTTTATAAGAGTAGTTAAGCAACTAATTAACAAGTAGTTCCTGTAGAAAATCTTCTGACAAGATAAACTCTATTGGAAGTTTATATGCTTTACATTAGGAGCGGACATGGTAACATATACTTAGTATAGACAGTAAAAATATCAGCGTATCTTGTTTGGATTGTTATAAATATTTTTGGGCTGAAGAATTGATATTTTTCACCCAATTACTAATATGAATAGTTTGGTTTTATTAAATTGATGTCATAATATAAAATAATTATGTCTATCTATTTTATGATATTATTTAAAACCGAACCTTTCTCTGAATTAAATTGATGTTTTTTTGTTTATATGTATTATTTTTTCACATTCTGAAACTTATTACCAAGGCTGTGAAGTCGAAGTCGCGGAGTCGTAGTATTTTGGTCGGAGTCGTAAAAAATGAGTGGCTCGACTTTTTTTTGAAAAATATATTTAATGATGTGTATTTAAACAAAATAGTCAAAAATGTTAACATTTCATGCTTGGCTGACTAAATATGATCTGTTGGTATACATAAATATAAGTTAAAATGAAATTATTGAAAAATGTCCTCGGAGTCGGAGTCGTGAATTATTTTAAAGCTGACGCGACTCCACAGTCCTGCTTATTACATATCCAAGTACTTATTAAAAGTGAAGAATAATTTACCGTTGCGGTACTGTGCATATGAAGACAGCGAATAGTGACAAGTTCAGATGGTAAGGAATGTCCGCAGGTCTGGTATGGCACAAATCTCTGGACATGCAAATGCTGGAGACAGCTCTTCCACTTCTGTTATCAATTCTATCTGCTAGAGAAGATGGAAGACCGTACGGCTTTGTCAAGTATAAGGAAATGCCGGCAAAATTGTCGTGAGAACGTCGCAGGGAAGAGCTGCGGGGTACCGTCTTATCTCACTCTATGCTTTATACAACAAAGTTCTTTCAGTTTATTAGAATATTTTCATACTGTGATTACTGCAATACATACTTCTCTATTTGGTTATACATAGTTATAGTTATTTTATTTGACTTGTTAAGATATTAAATAATGTGTACATTTAAAATGCTTAAATCACCGATTAATTTGAAAGCTTTGTTGCAGAAATTTGCTTTTAATTAAAGAGTTAAACTAATAAACATATTTTTCTCTTTGTTCTACAATAAAGAATAACATTCATTTTGTTTTTTGGTAAAATAATTAAGAAAATGTTTTCCTTAAAAATGTTATAGGTAAATATTTTTTGATTAATGATAGTAAAACATATTCGGGTCTGTGAGACAGTGTTCAACGATGTTGGCTTACGAGGCGGACCCCTTGGATTCAAGTCTCAGTAAGAAGATAAAAAATCATTTCATCGATTTCTGTTCGAAAACGTAGGCGTTTGTGATGTCTAAAAATTCTTTTCAATCTTTCCAGTTCTATGTAACTACGCATCGCTTTAGCGATTAGCTAATCAATATTCTTATTCTAGTCTTATCCTTTATCTCACCCAATTCTTTTTGAAAAAAAGAGGCTGAGAAACTGAAAAACTAGCAGTTCTTGTAGAAATACTCCTGAAGCGGATATGGATTAAAAAAAAATAATAGCATCAGAGTTTTTCTGTTAAAAAATGTTTCTCACCACAAGTTATGATTATTCAATGAAATTATTTATTAAAAAGTTATATATATATATAAATATCTTGTATTGCAGCAATTTAGATATACAAAATATCGTTTATTATTGAGGATCAAATGTTTTACGAAAATCACTTGATAAATGATATAAAGTTGCTTGATAAAAAACGTATTTTTTTGCGTCTCAAAAATAATATATTAATGCACTTAGCTACTTTTCTAAATACATTTGCTTACCAACAAAGTGTGACACTTTTAGTTGTTTGAGAAATATGCTTAAACTTAATAAATGTATTGAAAAAATCTGTATAATACATATATTGTTCGGGCGTAGAAAGGGGAGATAGTCATTGATAATAAATATTTGTGATAGGAAAAAAAAATAGAAATTCTCTTATAACCATTATTTATTCAGGTACCCCCTCCTACATTAATTTATACAACAAAATCACGATGACTCTTAAAATACCTATGTATTTGGTGTTAAAATACTTCAATCGACACATTTACAATTCTTTTGTTCCGAGTGCTGGTCAATTTCGTTCGATACAGATGACGCGCTCATAACTCTTCCCATAAGACAAATCCTCAAATATCACACTCGGCATTCCTCATGTCAAATATTATTTATGAAGAAACGGCCTTATAAATATTTAAGTACCATCTAGCCTCTACAGTAGCGTCCACAAAATGTAAATCCTATAAATCTTTTAAGATTTTTAACCGAGCTCCAGAAAATTAAACCAACTATACAATTTTGCATGTAATAAAATATTTTTATGTTTAAGCTGCCTTCTCTCATTTAAAGCATATGCTCGGTAAACAAATGTGGCAGTTTTCATAATCCTAAGTTAAATATTTTTATTGGTACTTAAATTTAATTTAGAATTTTATGTAAAATCCGTTCCGTAAAAGTAAAAGGAATATTGTGTTTTTATTAATTAGGGCAGTAGTTGTTTTATTAAATATTATTGTTTTATTTACACAATAATTGACGATACTCTTTTTGTATTAGTAACTGCTTAGTCAAATTAAAGATGGCAATTGACTGATATCGCTTGTAATTATATCACTAGAGAACGATAAAAATCCCAATATTAATAATTCAGATATGGTATTTATTTTGAAACAATTGTGGAAAGTTTTCATTGGATTACTTAATAATAATGATGACTTAGTCATGAAATTACGATTTTAAGAAAACAAAAATAACTATAATACTAAGCAAACAATAAAAAATCATAAAAATACAATTATGTATTTCAGTTATAAAAAAAGTAGATATTAACTGTCATGTATGTAAACATACATAGTTATACAATTTGCATATTGGACATTTTACAATTTATTTTTTATTTGAATCGAAACATCACATTGACTATTTGTAGTGATTTTATCATATTGCATGTGTTATGAAATTACCACTGGACGTAATCACGTATTCAAATTATCAGTGCAGCGATAACCGATTAGGTCCGCAATCGACGCACTAAGCCATACATGGGGAACCTGCGGCCTTTTGACCAATTCTGCAATTCTGTACATTTATTTAAATTCGGAAAACGATGAGGCCAAAAAAAACGAGGTTCGGAGATAATCTGGGGAAAACTATAGCGAATTGGGAATTTCAAATTTCTCGGTGAGCTAAAAAAAAAAACAAACGAGGTTTGAAAATAATTTTGGGGAAAAAGTATAGCGAACTGATGATTTCAAATTCCTCGGTGAGCTAAAAAAAAATCGAGATCTGGAGAAAATCTAGGGAAAAAGTAGGGTAAGGTAATTAATCAATCCCGTCTTAGTAAATGTTTAATCGTGTCGAATCAGAAAAATGAATGCGGAATTTAGAGAAGAAAAGGTTCTCCACCTCTGCACTAGACATCTCACAAAGGGCAAATAAATGATTCTGTAAATATTTAATAATTCTGCAGAGCTTAAAATAAATCGTTTTTAATTACACCAAAATGATAACTACGCAGTTTTTATGTACTTATTTCAGTGTGTATGCTTTTTCCGCATTATATTCCCTTGTTGAAGAATACCCCCCACAGTTTTTTATCAACAAAATACCTTTTTTCGTATTGTCGAATTTATTATTATTGTGTCCCTCCTGGCTAGAAGCGCCTTTGGCCGCTTGTAATAAATATCTGGTCCGATACTCGGCCACGTCATGCGACGAGTGTTGATTCAATAAATACGAAAATATTTCAATACACAAATTGTTCCTTCAGATTACACGGACTGGTTGCTTCTGAATAAGCTATTGTTACTGAGATTTGTAACAAATGTTCTTGGGCAGTTTGGTGCCACTTCACAACACTATAGCTCTACGAGACGATTGGCACGTAGGTGGAAGCCTAAAAAAACCAATTGGTATATAATATATAGTAAACATGTTTTTTGTTTACTAAAATGTATTTTATTAACATCTAATAAAGGATCGAGAAACATTAACAGCTACTTGTTGCTAGTCAATATAAATATTTAATTTGGAACAAACACATACGTATTTTATTTTGATGATAAGAAGTACTGACATCAGACCTCGTTGATGGAAAATTATTTTAAAAAAATAAGCAATTACATTCTTCTGATCAGTAAATCTTATTACTATGTTTTTATATTAATCGTTTGCAATAATCAGACAAATACTATTATAGCCACATAGATAATAATAATAAAATATTTGTATAATAGTATATAAACGTCATAGATAGGAAAAAAGGTAAATATATCATACAGTAGCACGTCGACTATTGCGGCGAAAAACTTCACAAACTAAGCTGAAAACAACGACACGATTTAAAATTATTTTTTGAGGGCTTGATAATTGTGCTAAAACCACACATTAAAAAGAAGGATACTGATAAATTATACGAAATATATCGTATTTCGTATAATTTATCAGTGTTCTTCTTTTTAATGTGTGATTTTCATGCGATTTATCAATGCTTCAATAAATATTTTAAATCGTGGCGTTGTTTTCAACTACTTTGCCGCAATAGTCCATGTGTAAGGAAAGGATAATTTAAAAAGTATGGTGGTGTACAGTGAGAATATTTCATATTTTAGATAATTTATTTATCAGTGTTCTTCGTATTAATGTGTGATTTTAACACGATTTATCAATGCTTCAATAAATATTTTAAATCGTGGCGTTGTTTTCAGCTTTGTTTGTGAAGTTTTTCGCCGCAATAGTCGACGTGCTACTGTATGACATAGTTACCGGAAAAAAAATTGCCAACCCCGGAATTAGTTAATAAGGTTAGAAAAAGAATCCCTGTAATCCAAACAGTTTATTTTTATTCGCAGATTTTTAAAGGTATAAATAAGAATGTTAATATATTTAAGCGATTGAGGAAGTAGTTTTTTTTACTAGCAATTAATTACACTTTAAACTTTTAAAATAATAATAAAATTTACGTCGTTATGCTTTACTACTTGTTGTGAAAGTACATATAATGTCATTTGTATAAATGAAAATGTTCTTAAAAAAATAAAGTTATTCAATTCTACTTGTCCTCTTACCCACACAAAATGGATGTATATAAAAATACGTTTTACGTTATAGTAATAATATTGCGTTACGATATCACATAAAGGATGACGTAGCTAGGCTACATTTGAGAATATGAGGCTGTATAAGCATTCCAAGAACCATGTCGGAATGACAAGTAGTATTGACTAAAACACTTGACAATTTTGAATTTTCAAATGGTCACATCTCGAATAACGAAATCTTCATTAACAAACTGTATGTGAAATTTGAGACGCGTCGGTCACCTTCTTAATAATTATAAAAGCTAATAGTTTTCCAATATTTCGGAGGCACTTCAAAGCCTTTTTTTATTTGTATTGTGTATAATTTTTCACGTACACTCTTGATATTTTTATATTTGATTTAATTTGACTGTGCTAGATGAAGTGTCAATACGATTAAACAATAAAATAGATTCTCATGCTTAACGCTTTTCAATTATCATGCTCAAATAGTACACAATCCCACGTACATTTTTTTCTATTGAAACGGTTTCCAAATGACCACTGTATTTCAATATGCCGCGTACTCAAAAATACTCGATTGCTTTTACAAATATTGGATGACAAAGTGGGACTTGTGTTTTACGTGTTAAACAGAATATGAAATAATTTGTTTTATTATTATTCGGCTTCGATTTTGGATATGACATATCGTATTAGCATTATTTGAGTGTCGAAAGAAAATGATTTAAAGCGATAAAGTTATTTTGAGGTCAGGTAAAATTGGTAAACGTGCTTAAACACAAAACGATGCATACTTCATATTATTAGAGTAGTCTTACTTATTGATATGTAAAATGTACTTAACCATTTAAAATAACCACTTAGACGACACTTATAAATTTCTTTTGCAATTATTTAACATATGAATTAGACATTTGAATTTTTATAAAGTGACAGTCGCCTAAATGAAATTGTCAATCTGAAGTAAAATTATACATTAGACGTAGGTGCTAAGAAAAAATATGGGATTCATTTATAATAAATACTAATATTACATAAGTTAGTGTTTTAGCTGAAAATAGTGGGACGTTGTAGATGTTGGACTGATTTTGTGTTTTATAGAAAAACAGTTTTGTAATATTATCTATAAATACGGTAAAAGAAGTTCCACTCTAAAGGATGCTTTACATTGGTTGAGTTGTTTAGTAGAATAGATTAGTTTAGTTGTTAGTCGAACTGAAAATTGTCCAAATACAGTGTATTAGTGAGTGGCGTGTCAAGACTCAAGATCAATAGAAAATCAAAATCTCTTATTTATTTTCAATTCTTACGAGAAGGAACATAGATCTTAAAATTAAAGAAAACATGAGCTAGTTTCATTGTAATGTTATACATATTCTAAAGTATCTTAAACGTGAACAGAGCTTAGTTAAAACTCACTACAATATTTTTCTCTTTAATGTAATATAAAAATAATTAATACACTAAAACACTAAGTTAAGACACGACACTTCTTGAGGGCTCATTTTTAAAGAATAAATTTACAAGATTTATATAGGTATGATAATTTTATAAAACAAATGAAATCTCCAATATTATGTGTTAATAAATAATAAATTTAATGAACGAATAAAATTATAATTGTATAGACTTTATCTATTCAAATACGAAAAAGTCCCGTGCAGCTTTGTATCTGGCGAAAAACATGAGTGGTAAATTATTTTCTGTTCTTGGGCGTTTTTGAGATTCGATCAAATTGTAATCGTTTTATGAAAAGTGACTACATACGCAAAGTGGACGGTTGTGTGACAACCAACGTCTATAAAAACTAATTGCTTTTTATAATAAGTTTACGAGAGTAAATACTTTTAAAGGGTCATTTGCACCGTACTACAAATTCATTTCAAATATTTAAAAAAATCACATCCTTATTTAGCAATCTACAAAAAGTGTTATCGCAATTGTAGAAAGTCATATTTCTCACCATTAAATTCAAAACGCCATCTTCGTCGAGGGAAATGGTTTTAACCCTTTCATCTCGTAAATTATATACTCTTCATTAAGAAGCGAGAAACAAAAAGGTAATATAGCAGCAAGTTTTTTCGCCGTTTACTGTTTAACACAATTTTTTGAGCCGCTTTCAGCTTCTGTGAACGGTACACGTACACTTTGGGGGCCCGAAAGGTTAATAAATTATCGGAAACATGTTCGAACATATTTTTTTCAGTTGTACATCTTAAGTTATATGCTACAGGGCTTTTCATTCCGAAAGTGTTCGATTTGGAATCAACCAGTGACATGTCGTTAATATTGTTGTGTTCTAAAACATTTTTTAATCGCGAGGAATGATTTTTTTTCGATTAATGCAGTCCAATAGTATTTTCACACAACAATAAATTATCTTTTTACACCGTGACCACTAAAATTACAATAAAAACTTGTATTTATTACGTGTGATACTGGGCATCCAATTTCCAAACTTATCAGCGTAAGAGCTTTTTTTTAGTTCTTCCAAGAATTTGAAATCCAAAATCCCAGGAATTTACGGATCTCTCAAAATTATCAGCGTGAATTTTTTTAACTCTTCCGATATTTACAATTTGAAAAACGTAGGAATTTACGGAATTTCCAAAAAATACCGAAATTCGAACTTTTTTAAATATTTTTTTCAATTTGTAAATCCTTCCAGGATTTACAAATTAACTCAACATTCTCTAATTTTTTCAATCCCGGGATTAGTACTGTCACAATCCCGGGATTGGAGGCCTTACGTGGTACGTCTTTATTTTGATTTATTTGTTGGCAGTTGATAATATTCATATAAAACAGAAGATTGATTTCAAATATATATTTTTTTATCCATGCCAGCTCCTAATGTGGAGCATATGTCCTCCTAATGGAGGCATCTCAACAGAATTTTTTCTACGAGAACTATTTGTTACTCAGTCGCTCAAACTATCTTTTCCAAAGGGAGTAGTAGGGATAGCAGGATAAGGCTGGGACAGGAGCCGTGGTTAGCTAATCGCTTTCGCTACGCCCAGTTAAAGGATCGGAAAGTAGGAGGGAATTTTTAGACATCACTCATATGTTGGGTCCTATGGTAGAGCGGTTAGCGCCGTTGGCTTTCGTGCCACACCTTGCGGGTTCGAATCTTAGAAAGAAAAGCATTTTTTCGGTCGATTTATCAATTTCCGTTCATAGGCATGGGTGTTTGTGATGTCTAAAAATTCCCTCCTACCCTTCTGATCCTTCAATAATTAGGCGTAGAGAGAGCGATTAGCTAACCACTAGCCCTATTCTAGCCTTTTTCTTCTAGAGGTTGAGCGACTAAGTAACAAACCGATCATGCAGAATATGACAGAACAAAACCAGTAGCTGGCTAATCGATATAACACAGTACAATATAATAACATTTTTTTATTTAATTTTTATTAAAGCGTAAAATTTACAGCAATGATGGTGAAATGAGCTTAGAAACACACCGAGTCTTAATATACAAAACTTTTCTCAAAATTTCTCTTATAATACTTAATAATTCGATATATACATTTGTGTATTCTAAATAGACTGTTTTTTTCAAATTTATAAAATTATTCATTACTATTTTATAAAATAAAAAATATTGTTTTCAAAATCGATACATGTCTTCGGAGATACCCTGGATGTCTGGGTAGTAGGATAAATAAACCAGTACGGTTTCGGTCTGAGGCAGACTTATGGCCGGGCTTGGGAATTTATGTGGTGCGAGACTACACCAAAGTCCGTCCGACATGCGAAAAAGTTGCAATCGCTTGCGTCTTCTTACCGTGCGAATTTTGACGTTTGCCGCCACTACTGTCTGTACCACTACGCCATTTCATCACAATATTTCGAGAAAGGGAACGAGCTGACAATTTTTAGTCAAAATATCGAATGACGTTAATTTATTGAACATCATAACGATGTAAGAAAAAATGCCAGTAGTTTCACTAACTTAGTCAGCTGCGTGGTCAAGTAGTTAAAGTCGTTGGCATCGATTACGGAGGTGACTGATTTTAATCCCAGTTTTTATAAATCAATATATTTATAAATTTCTGTTCGAAGGCATGGATGGACCCACTCATTCTATTCTTAAAACTGGGTGTAACGAGAGTGATTAGCTAACCACTAGTCTTTTCCTAACTTTATCTACTGTTCATACTCTATTTGGGGAAAAATGAGTAAGAGGTTAAGCAACTGAGCAGTCGTCGTATAAACAATTCTGTTAACATTCCTCTATAAAGAGTCTACGTTATATTAAGAGCGAAAATGGTTTTTTAAAAAAGGTTTTTTTTACTGCCAGAAGGCACTGAGTGGCATTTTAGTAATAACTGAGTGAAATGTATCTATTTTGTCATGCTTTTTCCTCAGTAACTAAGTCATTATTTTTCAAATGAATGTTAATAAAACTAATAAAAGCAGCAAACAAAATTGCAATAAAAAATCGACTTAGTCACATTTAAGTTTGGATAGATATAACTGATAAAATTTAGTTAAAACTTTAACTCTCGCGGCTCGGAGACTAGAAAAATACTTCTCTGCCGAAGGGGGTCGTTTAGGGACCGCAGTGGTTTCCTCATTATTGGCCTTATTCTTTTAAAGTCGATTATCTCAGAATCAATATTTTGCTGCTTAATGACTTCTGGCAGAAAAACGACTGTATGTTTTTAAACTATGAAATTCAGGTAAGATTATGTTTTTAATAAAGCTGAGCTTCTAGAGATTAATATTCAAAAAATATTGTTTTTTTTTCATGTTCGCTCCTAACGTGGAGCATTTGACCTCCTTATCACAAACACCCACGTCTCCGGACAGAAAGAAGTCGATAAATCGATTAAAAAAAAACTTTACTGGGATTAAGCGCGTAAGGTTTGCAACGGAAACCAACGATACTGGGCACTACGCCACAGACCTGATAATTGAATAAAACCTTAATTTAAAATGTTTATGAAAAATAAAATGATACTTCAAGGATTTCTATACTAGTGATTATTATAATATACAAACAATTTAATCAAATCAATTCATAGTTCGAAAGAAAACTAAAGAGGTGTATTTGTTTTATACCATTTTGCTTGGAAATGTTTAGTAATATCACGCTATTAGTTTTGCTTACAATTTTTAAACAATTGTTAGGGTTTCCAATGTTAAAATACCTTCGCTAAAAATAATTAAAACAGTGAATGCAAATTAAAAACGGAGAATGACATTTAACCAGGACTGAAGAATAAGAGTCGTAATGTTTTTTATAGTCGGAGTCGGTGTTGTAAAATAATTTACTACTCTGACTCTTTTACTTATTTCAATTTTATTAAATTTGAATCAGTTGTGTAATTGTTAAATAAATGAGAAATTTTTAAGGTTATTGTGCCATAGGCGAAGTAAACATATGCAGATTTGAGAGACAAGTTACACGTTTTTTCAAATTTTAACCAGAGAATTTTTAATGTTTTTTCTAACGATTTTTTTATTTGGGTATACATTAGCTAGAGTCAAGCGCCACTAAATAGATATATTTTGTAGCATTACAAAAACACAGAGAGGAATTTTCTAATTCTTTATCGAGATAATGAGATAAAATACGATGAGGAATTCACACTCTCGTTCACATTCATAAAAAATTGTAATTCAATATTATATACAGTGTAAGGAAACCAAATATATTCGAATCTAAGCTTCTTCATTGTATTGATTGGTGAAAAATGTACAGTAACGTACAAGAAGGAACAGAAATAAAAAGAAAGTGGGAACCATTTCAAGGGAGGAATAAAAGTCACTGTTTTTTTCAACCGAATCATGAGTCAGAATTTAATTTAATTTACAGCAGGAATGTTTTTTATCGGCTTATAAAATAATCTTTTTTTTAAATACAAATTGTATAAATGATCTATTACTTAAAGATATAAAATAAAAGACTTTGTCTCTTTCCAATAGCTTTTAACCAAATTTATTATAACTATCAAATCTATGAAAAATCCATACATCAAAAAGGTAATTTCGGGTAGCAAAAATAATATAAATATATGAATATAAAATAGTGTATTGTTAGTTTGAAGCCAAACGATTTCAAAATATATAATAAATAATATGCATAATGCCGCCTGTGTGGTCGAGTGGTCAACAGCGTTGGCTACCGCTACGTAGGGAACGGGTTCGAATCCCAGTACGGGACTTTTTTCATTTTCCAATACATAAAATAAGAAAAACTGTGAAAACAATTTCAATTGATTAATTGTGAAAGGCAGAGTCGAATTTGTGTTTTTTAAACGCCTCTACAGTCCTGAATATAACACGTATGTCTTCATAAATGTATTTTTTATATTAAAATTTAATGGACGTAATAGTAAAAATAGCAAGATGTGTTAATGGGTAGACAAAAGATACGATATCTTTATATGGTTGTACATAAACATAAATAAAGAACAAACATCTTTGGCCTGGCTCTTATACACATAATATCCACGTATTATAAATCAAGCCATAACATATCTCCGAGAACGCACAATTTGTTCATATTGCGACCAACCAACAGCTTCAGTGGCCTTAACTAACAGTGATCCTTATTTTATTTATTCAATGCGTGATAAATAAAAGTAAACAAATCTAAGAGTTTGTAAGTTGGAAAAAGTTGGCAAATCACAATGTAATGAGATTGTAGTTTTGAAATAAGGTATTGTCGGTATTGCTATCGCTATAAATAGTTTGAATTCTAATCTAATTTATCATATTATTATTGGTGTACGTTCTTGCTGTATTGTGTTTGTACAAAAATAACGTAAACATATAAATGAATGAAAAAAAAAGCTATATTTGATGGATACAGCAGTAACTTTATTAAAGTTCAAAGGTTGATAATATTTATAAAAAAAATGTTTTTTTTAGAAATTTGAATCGTTCAAGTTCTGTTAATTCACACAATTTTTTTCACTAACAACCTGGGTTTCGCCTTTCGGCATCTTCAGACGTTCCAGTGCACGGGCGAACTTAAACTGACATTTAGTAAATAAATTATGTTGATATAAGACATACATGTATCATTAAGGTAAAAGCAATTGATGTCAACATGGATTTACTTTACTAATGAAACTTCTAATTCAATTAGATTGGGGAAAAATTTTATTAACAAACAGTCTTTGTAGGTTTTTGAAATAAATGTGATTATCGATGAAATTTTATAACATGGGAATACTTATATATGTATTAAAATGGTGAGTAATTTCAAGAATTTTATTTATTTTGATCGCTGGAAAAATGTATGAAACTTAATTATATTTACTTACATAAGGGATACAAAAGTGGGGAATTTGTCAGATTCACTTACTCATTTATTTTTTATAGTTGGGAAAGCACTTTACAGAAAAATATCTCAATTTAAATTAAATGAAAAATGTTGAAATACTTCGTTTAGTAAATTACATGGGTTGTAGAATGAACAGCTATGATTTTTTGGTAATTAATTTGAACATTAATATTTATGAAATTCTTGGATTGATTATACTAAAGTATGAGAGAAAATTATATTTGATTTGCGGTAACTTTATAAAGCATTACAACACCATCAAACATAAAATATATTATTTGAGACTTTATCTTTGCAATTTACGATCACTTAGAGGTGCTCTTAGAATGAAATACGAACCTCTAATCTTGATCCACCAGCTTGTTCAAGTTTGCGCGAGTGCAAACATTGTTGATCAATCATTTAGAAATAAACAATCGGTTCTCATATATCAATATTGTGAAACGATATAAATGATATTTGTTTAAAAAATTCACAATATTATTAACTTCAGTAAAAATAGGTCATTTTTAAATTGTTTAAGAATGAAAAAGAATTTATCATGGCTTCAAACTGTTGGACATATAGATACTATAAATCAATTCGGTTCTGGTTTTCGTTCTGAAAAAAAAACGGTTTTTCCGGTTAACGGTTCAATTCTAAGTGATTACTTCTTCAAAAATGGTATTTATTATACATGTAAGATACATCTATGATGGCATATTATGTATCATTGCTAGCTTCCGTGCCGATCTCACGGGTTCGAGCCCTAGTAAGGACAGCATTATTTCGTTCGATTTATCGATTTATGTTCGAAAGCAGGGTGTTTGTGATGTCTTAATTTACCTCCCAATCTACACATCCTTCAATAACTGGGCGTAGCAAAAGCGATTAGTTAACCACTATCCTTCTATTCCTACTACTCTCTTTGGAAAAGAAAGGTTGAGCGACTGACTAAAAATCAGTTCTCTCAGAAAACTTCTTTTGAGATACCTTCATTAATTTAATATAATTTAAAAAATTATGTTATTGCAATGCATCTTTTTTTTTGCGCAGTGATGTAGTATTTTAGTTTAAAAACATTGTTTGGATTTTCTTGAAGATTCGGTTCGTAAAACAATTTTGTGAGCATTAAATGTTATTTTCTACGAAGATCGGTGGAACGGGATGCCTCGAAGTCCGCGACAATTCACACAATAGAGATTTTATCGCCTGCGTTTCTTGGAATCGGTCACTGCACACATTTTTTGCGGAAAGCTATTACCTACAACTACATGATGCGGGAAACAGTTGACCTGCGAATGCACTTAGCTAAATGATTTCATAGTTTTAATTTCACGGTTTAAAGACGTTAAGTTTACAAATCATACACGCTTTTATAAGAGCGTAGTCAGAGTATGAAATTCAACCACATTAAAATCATGTTAGAACGCAACACTTAACTTCCGTCGCGATGGAAAAACATCTACTAAAAATGTATTTTACTATGGCTTGTATTTTCCCGGTCAGAATTTAAATTAAATGCTCATAATATACCGGTCAGAATAAATAGTCATAATTTAAGTGAAATTAAAAATAAACCTAATCTAAACAAAATTGTTATAACACATTCTGACCGTATAATATTTTTATTCAGACCGTTCATATTTTTATTCTGACCAAGAATTGATTTAAATTCTGACCATTCAATTTGTTCCCTTTTTTAAATAACATACAATTCAATATTGATTACTTACTGGTAGCTTTCATCAAAATGTTTTGATTCACCAACAACAATACAAACTGTTTTAAGCATCAACATTTACAAAATTTATTTTATTTTAATTGCGAAATTTGACGTTGTTTAAAAATATACTTGGAAACTTCTCAAATTAAAGTTATTAATTAGACTCATAACAAAATATTATACATGAATCATCGAGTTGCAAAATATACTCTGGAAGTTTTTAGAGAATACCAAGGAAAATTGTTATTCTAAAAAATTGTTAATAATATTTTTATTCTGACCAAGAATTGATTTAAATTCTGACCATTCAATTTGTTCCCTTTAAACCATACTATAATCTTAGCCTGCTGCGTGTTCTAGTGTCAACGTCATTGACTTGGAGAACGGATGTCACGAGCTCGAATCCCAGTAAAGACAGTTTTTATAGATTGATTTTTTTAACCGATTTATGAATTTATGTCCAAAAGCATGGATGTGTGTGATGTCTTGAATTCCTTCCCTTTCATCCTATTCTAAAGCGGGCGTAGCAAGAGCAATTGGCTAACCAACAGTCTTGTCCCAGTCTTATTATTATATCCTCACTCTCTTTAAAAAGAGAGGTTGAGTAACTGAATAATAAACAGTTGAGATACTTCCATTAGGAGGCCATATACTACACATTAGGAGCGGAAATGGATAAAAAAATCTTTAGCCTTATCAAATAACATTTTTTTTCCTTACATATGCACGTGCTTCCGTGGAATAAGAATATTACAGCGATTAAAAATGGTATTTGAATAGATTTCAAGCACTGGGTTGTCTCATACATCTTTGCGTATTTTTGATACTCACCATTTTTTTTTTCTTTTAAATATAAATCTTTTTTCAGTATTAATTTGTAATTTATAAATTTCATGACAGCATTATTTTTTAAATTGGCTTTTGATGGGATAATAATATGTTTTTTTTATTTTTTTAACCCTTTAAAAAGAGTGGAAAGTGAGATGAGAAAAGTTTCTTTACATTATATTGTATTAATTCAAACATGGACATTCAAAAGATGTGTTGCGCAACGGGCAGTAAAATTAGTGTCAAATTTAGTTAAAAATTTTAGTAGCTTTAATTTTAAATAGTAGGTCTCAAGTGGCTCAAAGTAAAAATATTAATGTTAATATCATAGCAAATCCAAGATTAACAGTGCTTAAAATTTTTCAAAGAAAACATAGATGTGCATCTAACAATAGCTTTTTTATTTATTTAATACTTCAACGATGGCAAACCTTTTATATTATAACCTCATTGAAGTAACGCGGCTAATACGCAAAGACTTATGAGACAACCTTATTTAATGTTTTTTGTTTAGTGAATAATTAAATACTGTATGGCATTTCATGGACTAACAAAACAATAAATAATAAAAAAAATTGAAACAAATTTCATCAAAATTACTTACAAAAAACGGTACGTTTTTGTCTTGGCTCTTTTGCCTTTTGCTTTTTTTGAATGATCGTTTGTCAGCTAATTATAAAACAACGTACTATAAGCAAAAAGTTATTTCTTATAATACTTTAAATATTACAATTGAATAATAGTATAAAGTATTGACTATTTTAAGACTTAAAGACATTTTTTCTTCTGTGCACTTCTGACGATATGTGTATGGACAGTTTTTGTGGTTTGGTTTGATTTATGCTCCAGTACAATACTTCGGCTCCAAGTTTTTACATCGTTTTATGATCGAAAACTTTGACTGGTTTATATCAACTCATAAGCTCGCTGTCAAATTGGTGTAATCAGTGAAATTGATTTAATGATATTTATTTCATCTTCGCATTTACGATTGAAGGAAGACAACAATAGAGTTTCACTTTTGAAATAGTATAGGTCATAAAAATGGCACGATTAAATGATATTGAAAACATCAAATATTACCATTTCAGTTTTAAATTTAAAAAAGTTTAAAATATTTTATTATTTATGTTAGTAAGCCAGTTTGAAATAATATAATGTTTAAATATTTATCCACTAAAGAATTTTAGTATAATTTGTAGTTAAAATAAACTATCATATCCAAAAAACGGGGCGTATCAAGAACGATTACGTAACCATTAGTCATGTCCTAGCCCTAACTTTCCATTCTTACTCTCTTTGAAAAAAATAAAGATTTAGTAACTGACTAACAATCAGTTCTCGTATAAACATTTATGTTGAGATAAACTCCGCTGTATGTCCATATGTAATATTGGAAGTGGAAATGAAAAAAAAAACAAAAGTATTCTTATGGATTCTATTTTTTTTTCAATGTTTGTAATAAAAAAAAAGATACAAAAATTAAAAACTAAATATAATTTTAAGTATTGTAAGATCAAAACAAACATTGTGTTCGCCGTTGTCTGCGTGGAATGATAAATAAAATATAGCGCATAGACGCCACTAACAAAAACATCCGCAGTGAAAAATACCACTTGACGAAGTAAATGAGATTCAATTAATTCATTTATTATTTGTATGCGCATTTCAAGGAAAAGATTAAGTATAAAAAATGCAGTGGGTAATTTGTTACAAAGGCTGGTCACTATGAACGTGGAATATTCAATTTAGTCGCGTCAGGTGTCTGAGTGTAACCCAGAGGTGGACAGGTTAAATAATATATTGGTACATATAATGTTATCCCACTTGATAAAATTCATATTAAAATGATACTGCAAAATTAAGTGGCTTTGAACGTGTAAGGTGTTGAAAGTTTTTTTAGCATGTATATCTTTCAAATAATTTAATTTTTATAGTAAATTTCACTTTTGAGGTTTTCACTGTCAATAATTGTTGGAAAGCCATCACATTTAAAAAATAAAACACTCTTATGTACTAATTTCACATTTATTCAATAGGATCAGGGTCGGTTTTTTCATCACGAGAATTTTCAACTGACGAAATTTCATTTAGAAATGATCGCGATGAGCGAAATCTGTCTTAACTATGTTAAATAAATGTATTTTATTTACTGAATTCAATAATTGTAGCAATTTAACTTACTTTACTATATTTTCAGGCAATATTTTCATGAATGACTTTCACGTTATTGTGGGGTCATAAATAGCATAAAATGCAATTTATTAATCATTTTTTACTATTCCCTATTTCCCTATTCGGAGCATATGACCATTTCACGGTGCTTCTAATATTGTCTGCCTTGCCAGCTTGACTTGAATCTTCAGACTTGAAATCATTCCAGTGTAAAATCACTCGTATATCTTTTTAGAGTATTTTTAACGACAAATTTATTCGTAAAATTACTTTTCTAGTTGCAAAATCGGCGTATTTTGCAAGTGTGTAAAATGAAATAAAATGTATAAAAATATAATATCTACTATTTTTTGTCAGAAAATTATTATTAAAATATTTAATTTCTTTATAATTTAAGATTTCGACTGAAGGTGCTTGGTGGAATTTCAATATTAAATTTGAATCATTCAAATTATGTACACTGTGTTAATTATGTAATTATGTAAAAATAAAATTATGTATCTGTGGGAGTGTACATAATTTGAATGATTCAAATTTATTTAATTTCTTATTTTTTTCTTACCATTTCCACTCCCGAGAGTATCAAAAGAGAAGTTATTTTATGAGAAATTTGTATCGGTTACTTAAATCAGAAGCCAGAAGATCAGAATAAACAGGTGTAAAAAAATTGTTCACTTTAGCTGGTTTTAAGTGTTGGATAAGTGAGAGATGTAAATATCACAGACGAATTCTAAATTAGAGTGAAAGATGAATTTTATAAAATTGTCCGTACCAAAGTCAAGACCGCAACCGAATAATTCCAATGCGCAAGTTTTTCGAAGAAAATTACAAAGAGATGGAAAAAAACAGTGGCGTCACAAATCGTAGCAGAACAAAATGCCAGTCAGTTGTAATGACAAGTATTTTGCCACAAAATAATAAAAAATTGCGGCGCCTTTGTAAAAGGCGCCTTGTCCTTACCAACCTTATTACCACACGCTGATTCTAAATTATCTTTCAACCCTTAAAGCTCAATTCTTTAGATTCAATTAATGTTTTTCTTGTATGTACAATGTATAATATAATATATTAATACTCAAGTGAGAAAACGGTATTTAATCGCAAACACACATCGCAACTCATTATTAAATGTTATTTTACACCTAAACTGTATTTAAATACTCTACAGATACAAAAAAAAAACACATTTATTATGCTTTTGCAGATCATATATAATATATTATTTCCTGATAAATATTATTGTCTTTATCAATTTAAACTATATTAAAAAACTCAGGATTGTTTTTATTAATCTTTGTTAGTTTGTACCCATTGTTGAACATGTGGCCTTCTAACGACTGTTTCTCAGCATATTTTTTCTTCAAGAACTGATTGTTATTCAATTGATCATACTTGTGATATCCATCACGAAAGCTCCACGATGTTGACCACTGCATCACCGACATGACAAAAGTATTCAGTATTCTTAGTCTAGTAAAACACCATAAACTTTTTAAGTCAAAATCTAAAAGTGTAGATGTAAGGTTGTTAAAAAATAATAAATTTGACATATAAACGAGATCATAGAAAATTTATTCTACACCGAAGTTTTAGATTGTAAAATTGATCGTTTTATTTGATACTTCTATAAAATCATTTTTATTAATTTTCCATATAGGCCTTTATATTTTAATATTTTATCAATGATTGTTGTAAAAAACATTAATATCATTATTATACGTACAATAAAAGCCTTTTGTTCAACAAGCGTAGTGAAAATCGTTTTCTCCTTTATTAAAAAAAAAAATGAATCGTACCGTTAAAGCTTTGATATTATTCTAATACAGTTTTTAATAAATAATAATACTACTGAATAACCTTCAAATTTTTTGTTGTATATTTCAAATCTAATAAACATAAGTTGTATTTTTATTATTTAATTGTAATGGCTTTGATTTAATAATTCTTTAGATCGGCTTTCTGCGGTAGGTCACAATTCTTGGGACACAAAGCGATGTCATAAATATCCTTCAGTCTGCATCAGTGTTGAATCCAAATAATTCCTCATAGTGTCTTTCTTGTGACAACACTGAACAAAGTGGTTTACTCTATCAGTGGCATGGCAGACACTTTAAAATGAGAAGATGGCATTAGAAGTTTACTCAGTTTAAGTATACTGTTAGTGGTAATCATCGAAGTTTTTGACTATCATTTACGAGTTTCAATATCAAGATTTTTAATAAAAATACAAAAGGGAATATTGTATAATTTTCTAATTGTTTTATTACGACAATTTTTTTTAATTATCACAATTTCGAATACAATATAGACGCCCAGAAACAATTATATAGCCTCAGTTTTCGAGTTTACTTCAATTTACACTAAAATTATTAAGTTTGAAAGCAATTTCTATCGTCATTTGGAAAGATAGTGTCTACTACGTCGTAGAAGAAATACTATTAAGTACTTTTTAATGATACTAGAATATAATTTTTGAGATAATTTAACTATAAAAATACGCGACTGAAATAATGGCACGAATGACGGGAATAATCATTCAACGTAGACGAATGGAAAAAAATAGTACGTTTCACACTAAAGAACAACAACAATGACTTTAGTTAAGAAAAACCACTTTGTAATTCAGTATCAGTAAACCAGTCTAAGTTGTGTTTTATTTTATCATTATTTTATACAAAATATAATAGTTTACTTTTAGGGTGTTCACTGTCAACACTTGGTGGAAAGGCATTTTATTAAAAAAAATAAAGTACTAATTTTTATAATTCCCTTTTTATTTCAGGTCCAAAAAGCTAATGATGAGCATTATTAACTGATTGCTAAAGCTCGTCATGCGTACAATATGTCCTGATCTTATTAAATTAAAGTGAAATTAGTACAAATGAGTATTATATTTTTTGAAAACAATGGTTTTGAAAAATCATCACTGAAGTAGAAGATCTAAGTCACAATTGGTGACTGTTTAAGCATTCTTTTATAATTAACAGTATATTAAAATATCATATGTTACTGTAAATTTTAAAACATCGAGTATTTTTCGGGCCGAGTTTTTGGCTTCGGGTAAAGTTTGGTGTGGCACTAATTTATTGCCTGGCTCGGTCCGAATAATTTTATTGAATTTACACCCGAGCATATCTACAGTGTAGACGTATAATAATACGTATACAATACATACAGATAAAATATAATAATTCATAGATTTAAATTTCGTCTGAGTTTGCTTGATAAAATTTCGGTATTCAAAGCCAATTCATGGAAATTCATACAATTTGAACGATTTAATTGTAAAGGTTCATTTAAAATTTAATTAAACATTAAGCAAAAAAAAAAAATATGGAAAAATACGACTTCCACCTAAAATAAACATCTTCCTAATTTTTACCTCGACCGGAAATATCCAGGTTGATAATGTTGGCGCATAATATACAACGTCGAATATTTTTAGCAATTAAAATCTTTATCGATCGTTCAGCTGGATTATTGTGTTACCGATAGTAATGGGGCTAATTACGAACGCCACTGATATAGCACTGGGTGGCGGCTTCTGTCAAACGGGAGACATTGTATCGCATATGTTCTTTGCCGTGTTTATTACCGTCTGCCGAGAAAAGTAATTATTATATGAGATTTTTCTTAAAAATAAATACTACTCTAATACTCATTTTATTTATATGTATTACATTTTATCTTGGTAATAAGTAGCAACTATTTGAATTTTAAATTCATAAAATACATGCGGGTCCTATGGCGCAGCGGTTAACGTTGTTGGCTTCCGTGCCGGAGCTCACAGATTCGAGTGCCAGTACGAACAGCATTTTTTTTGATCGATTTATTGATGTCTGTTCGTAGTAGGCAAGGGTGTTTGTGATGTCTAAATACTCACTCCCACCTTCTGATTCTTCAATAAGTGGGCGTAGCGAGAGTGATTATTTAATCACTTGTCCTATCCTAACCTTATCTTTCTATTCCTACTACTCTCTTTGGAAAAGAAAGATTGAGCGACTGAGTAAAAAATAAACAATAACAGTATCCAATATATGAGAGACGCCTTCAATTTTAAACGGGGATTAGAAATACTTTTCGCTTATTCAACAATTATTTATGTTTTTCGAGCTCTGTTCAATTACAGACATGTATAAAGATTAGACTTGGGAATGAAATAACTATATTTCACCTTAACTGTCTCATTATTCTCGATTATATATTTTTAGTATTCGTATATTTATTTTTTAACTATTTGACCCACTTATAAGTTTATTTTATACAACTCTTCCTAGTATAAGGTGTTGAATTTTTATTTTACAACATCATATAAAAATAATATAATGTATTCGTTCAAAATTTTCTACGTTCTTTCGAATAAAATTAATGGCATCAAGAATAAACGTCGGTAATAAAATTTCTGATGCGTTCAGATCATAAATTCATACAAAAAATAATAATATGATTGACTAAAATCATGCGTGGCATGATTTGCCATGACATCACATGCAATTTAGCTAAACGTGCGAAAATATTTCATATCTGCTTAACTTTTCGATGTTCATTTTTATTTTGCCATACACGCAAGGATTCATTAAGTTACAACATTAAACGAAACTTTATTCACTTGTTTAATTTTTGACACCATCATGCTATCTATAAATTTAAGTATTATTCCTATCAATATCAAAGATTTTCTTATTTTACTACTCAAGTTTTTATTATATCAAAAAATTGTATACTACATTACATTTTGATATACAAATGGTGATATAATCGCGTTAACTGAACATTCAAAATTAGTTTTTGTAAAGTGTTTTTCTAAACAATTAAATATAAAATGATTAAAGTAAGGAGCCCAAAAGCTCGTTTTGAAAGCTCTACATAGTGACAGTACGTAAATAATGGTAGGAAGATCAAAATAGACTTAAAGGTAATAAAATTTTATATTTCTATTTATGATACGATAGACACAATAGATTATGCTCAAAAACATGCTTTAAATTTCTTAAGCCACCAGAAATGAGAAGTGTTACGAAAAAATATAGTTTTTGTTCACATGTCATAGTTAAAATGTAAAATCTCATCAGTTTTAGTTAAAGATTACATCATTAAAATTTACTTTCACTTTGACTACTCAATGAATAACTAGTAAATGTATAAACGCACGAGCGCTAGACAGAGTATAAATAACATTATGTAAGGTTATTGTAGTCTGTTAACAACTGCTTGTCAAAGTAGGAATGACATTATGGTTAACGTTTGGCTAGAAATGTTGAATAAGAAAGAAATGAGCAAAAATTGCAACAAGACGTTGACATTTTTGAGTTTATGTGAAAAGTCAGATGATTGTTAAATACATTAACTCTGTTATTCTGCACGTGCAGCAATGGAGAGTCGCTGACTATACTATTAGTGAATACTTATAGCTCCTGTAAACTTAAACTGGCTAAAATCGACAATACTTACATTTATCATTTGTCCATACTTTACCCAGGTAAATATTTATGTTGTTTTTTTTTAACTCTACCACATCTCTGGCTATATTAAAATAAAACTTCCATCTTCTGAACCCCTTATTAGTACGGTTTTCGATACCGGGATCTTGGGATCCCGGAGTTCTGATTAATTTGGCGAATTTTTAATCCCAGAATCGCCTTATTACCGATTCAAGGAATCAAGAATTAGCCATAACATGTAAAAAATAAAATTAATAACCTGAATACTTAACGATTTTTTGCCATATTTATTATTGAAAAAATCCAGTCAGTGTATTTTAACTTCTTATAAAAATATTTTCGTATAGCACCTACATAATAAATTAATGAATTTTGGTATTACTCTCACTCTTTTGTAGGAGTCTTAGAGATGAACAAACATTTTTTTTTTTTTACATAATTTTATTCAAAATTCAATTACAACAATTTTTCTAATATATTTGAAAAAGTATTCATAAATGTGGGATAAAAAAGTCGCTTTTGTTTAAAGGATTTGGATACGGATGCTTGTGATATATGTATATATATTATCTTGTCCTCAAATTGATTGCAAGTAACTGTAGTATACAACTATAAAAATCTGTCGCCTTGGCTGTTAGCCGTAAAATCGGATATTTTTTGTTTAAAAAATTAGGTATATTTAAAAAATGAAAACATGGAATTATAATAACTGATAAATCTTGGTAATTTCAAAATCTTGGAATCACAAAAAGGAATCGCAGTTAGATTAATTTTGATTATTTTATAGAAGTTTAAATATGAAGTCAGGTCATTTTTTTAAATACACTTAAAAGTCGCAATAAAATAATATCCTCGTCACATCAAAAACTAGATGACACACCACTTCACTACTTACTTGATTATCATTTGGGAGTAAGCAGGTTTGTAGGGTCATAAATAAACATCGCAAAACCGACTCCGATATTGCAAATCGCAATATATTTCGGCGTATGCGTGGCTCCAAGAAAAAAATCCTCATTACTAGATAATAATCGTCTGCATATCGCTATCTGGAAGCATTAGTGAGATTAAATGAAAATGGTGTTGGGAAAAGTATGCTAATCGATTGCCGAAAGCTTAATAGTGAAAAACTAAGATATTGTGAAACTAGATACATATAATTATATTTAAAAGATCACAATTATCATGTTTTTATAAACAACAAAAGAAACACAATAAACGTAAGCTAATCATTTTGAAATTATGAAACAAACGTTACAATTCAATTATCTTAACTAGTTATCTTGGTTTCTCTCTCTGTAGTTTTCAGTTAGCGATATGTACTAATGTTGTTTACCGTTAACGTTACAAAAATAAATTTTGATATCGATTTCATATCAAAGCCTGTTAAATATGAATACATTTGAAAATACAATAAATAAATAACAGAACAGATAAATCTTTATAAAATATATATATATCAGTTAAGAAATATATTTTTTTCTCTTAGAAACGGTTTCATAATTAAGTCACTGTGATACTAAGCGCGCTAAAAATAAAAATACATCGTAGATATAATATAATTTATTCCAGTGTAAGTCAACTCGCAATACTTAAAATATGATGTATGATGGCGAATGGCAGGCAAACTTGGTCT
Organism: Himalopsyche anomala; assembly: GCA_031772345.1. NCBI lineage: Eukaryota > Metazoa > Arthropoda > Insecta > Trichoptera > Rhyacophilidae > Himalopsyche > Himalopsyche anomala. The sequence continues at coordinate 14,074,824 of CM062831.1, read as the reverse complement.
CTAAATTGCGATTATTGCTCAATCCATAGCTCATTCCACTGTTACACTTCCATAATTTATCCGTTTACGAAAGTGGATCTATAAATATTGATCAAATTACTGTGGGAATTATGCGATCTGCAAGTGTCTCGTGCAATGAAAGTTGTTTGCGTAGTTTTTCCTAAACGATAACACCTAACAAATGCTGAGAGATGTGTATCGGATTAAGGCGATACAAATTTATATGAACAGGACTGGGCGCACGGCAATTCTAAGTGCTCTTAACACACGTCTGTATTTAGTCATACTTATCTGCTGATACAGATTGGATATCAACTGATGTATTAATAATGTCATTTAATGTGGTTCATTAATGGCGTTATTAAATTAAAATAATAACCATTGACAACCTACATATTATTTCTCAAGATCAGAAACTTTGTCCCAACATTCTTCATTACAATTATATTGTATTGTTCACTTATTGGTAACTGAGAGCAGAATTTATTTTTCAATTAACGGTAATCTTCCATCATAGAATTAACTATTTGAACTATTCTAAAAATTTTCACAGAATGACAGAATGAATTTTCATTTGTTTCTTGGAGTTTATTAATTGTTTTTATTTAAAACAATATCTTTGTATTCTATTTACAAAAGTAGTCTTCAGTTTATAATCAAAATATTTTTTTAATAATATACAACAATATATCATCGAATTTGGAAACACAGCCATTTATTATAAACTAATAAAATTTTATTAAAAAAATATTCATTAATTTTTTTGTTAACTTTTCTCATTTACCATTTGTATGTATGTTTCAGCTCATATTATATTAATATTGTTATATTTTTGATTTCCGATTAAGTGTGATCTATTTGTTAGAGGTCAGTCACATTTTTATGCCGGATATTGATGTTTTCGATCCCTTTAAATGCCTTTGTTATACTTAATTTGATTTAAATATCCGTACTTAAACTTTTTCATCAATCACAATCAAAGCAGTATGTGATGTGAAATAAGTCCAATAAAAAAATGTTTAATTTAACTGAATTATTTATATTTACACGTTTCACTATTTTTTCTCATAATTTACGTAAAGAAAATATATCGGCATTGCAAAAAATATTTATAGTAAAGTGATAAAAGCTTAATCGAAAGATTATTACTTATATCAAAAAGATTGTCAAGCTTTCATTTTTGATTGAAATTTTAATTGATTAGAAATGATATAAGTAATGTTTTTCTTATATTTTTAAATCATCAACCAGCACTCACGCTTTAAGTGTTTATGTAAGAAGCTTATATGTATTGCTTTGCATATATTATTTTGTATCATTCATATTTTGTAGGTAATATTAACGAGACTTAAACTTTTTCGAAAATAAATCATTTTATTTTATGAGCAATCCAAACTAGCTTTGATTGAATAAAAAAATGGCAATATCAGCGATAAAACAACAGGCACACTCTTCTTAACTTAATTAATGAACCAACTCGATAATAAATTAAATAAGTCACTTGTGATAAAAACTTGATATCTTAATACATATAAAATCCAGATATTATTTATGTTTTTAGTTAGTTTTAATGATTTTTTTATTTAATTAATGTATGTTTATTATTTTTAATCGTTTGCAGTCACACTATGCGCACCCATTTCTGAGCAAAAAAAATCTTTCCGCTCGCGAGTACACCCAAAACGAGATCAGCGAGACAAATTTTTCATTGACCACTAAAGATATTTTTTTTTCTACTCGCTTTGCAGATTATGCGAATTCCTTGTAAAAAGTTAACATTTTTACAGAACCGAAAATAGATTTTATTTTGCCCATTATTAAAAGAATACATTATAAATCTTTCTGAATTTATAAGACTGCTTCGATTCCGTAGTGCAGTGGTAAACTTTGTTGGCTTCCATGACAGATTGAATCCCAGTACTAATACTATTTTTACAATTTATTGGTTGCTATTCGAAGGCATGGGTATTATGATGTCTAAAAATTACCTTCCACCTTTCCAATAATATAATGACGGGGCGTAGTGAGGGCGATTAGATTATCATTGGTCTTGTCCTAGTGCTATTCTTCCTATTTCTATTTTTTCGAAAAAAATGTGGTTGAGCAACTGAGTAAAAAGTAGTTATTGTAGAGAAACTTTTGTTGAGATACATTCATTAGAAGGCAATATAGTCCTCATTGGAAGCAGACAAAAACTACCTTATTTGTGTCTGTCTTCTCCTCTGCGTTCACTAAAAAGAAAAACGTCACTCTTTATGTGTCATGTTAATGATAAATATATTTTAATAATCAAACGTAACACACAATTACCATAAAATAGGCTTAAGATGCTATTTCAATAGTTGGAACAGCTGTTACAACTAGTACTACAGCAGAATTACTTTTAATTTATTTATGCCGAATCCATTAAAAATATAAATAATACCGATTAACCTATGTCGGAATGACAAAATCAAATAGTTCAATATTACATCTCAAATTATTCAAATCGGTGTAACCAAAATCTGACTGCTCCATATTTTAATTGATAAAAATAATTATTTTCAAGGCTGTGGATTCAGACATAGAGTCATAAAAAGACTGGTGACTCTAACATCCTTCTTTTAAATTAGTTTTAAATAAAAAAAAATATTCATTTAAGTAGGTATTTGTTATTATAGTCATAGTATTATATATGTCCGAGTTGTAGTCACGGTATTTTTTACTACGCATTTCTAATGATTTTATTATAAGGATAACTATAAGTCAAGTATTTCTAAGCTCTTAAGTTTTCACGTACACTTGACTAAATAATTAAAGATTTCCTTTAGATGAATATATCTAGAAATTGACACGTCACTTATAATTAATCTTTAAAAAATATATTTAGCATTACGCTAAATATTTGTTGAAAAATCATACGGGAAAAACTAAATTGACATTACAAACACCCACGTCTTAGGTCTCAAATTTTTATTGAAAAATCTAAATTTGACATTGACCTCACCGGGGCTCGAACCCAGAAAACACTGGATAACACCGGGCTACAATTATACATATTATTTATTATACATTTTGATATCGTTTGGCTTCAAACTAATAATACACTATTTTATATTCATATATTTATATTATTCAAGCAAAATTTGTACAATCGTTAAGACATATTGATATAAGATTGTTTCTGAATATTTTTGCTACCCGAAATTACCTTTTTGTTGTATGGATTTTTTATAGATTTGATAGTTATAATAAATTTTGTTAAAAGCTATTTGAAAGAGACAAAGTCGTTTATTTTATATCTTTAAGTAATAAATAATTTACACAATTTGTATTTAAAAATAGGTTATTTTATAAGCCGATAAAAAACATTCCTGTTGTACCGATTTGTTCTTAATACTGTGCGTTATGGTATCCTCTATTCTGAATCAATGTAATTGTATACGATTTAACCATTATTTAACTGTATGGCACCGGTACTGTTAACGAATACAAATAAACCTAGCATAATACGAAAAACAACGAGCCGTTTGTCGCAAACATGAAGCAAAGCTAGAGAAACGCAACTCGTCTTCGCCTTATAAACCAAACGCAATCTATCGCAAGAAGCCACTTAAACAGTAGTGTGCATGTAATTTATAAAAGAACCATACAAATCTATGAAGCTATCAAGTTGTTTAAACTTCAAACTAAACATATACATACATGAATCAGTCCAATAAAAAAATGTGATTTAGGCAGGTTTAAAAAAATAAATATACAAGATACTATGTATCTTTCGGTGGCTTGGGCTCACAGGGGTATATCTAAAAAAACATAGTTTTAAGTTTACTAAGGTATAACAAGTTAATTTACATTTGGGTAATGTAATTAAGAAAAAAACATTTGACTATGCGTAAAAATCATTATCACTACTTTAACAACATAAGTTCGATAACATAATAAAACCTGGAATAAATGATGAATGCAAATAAACTATATTCATTAAAATTAAAGCCCAATCATAAAAAATGAGATAAGAATTCAATCAAACAATTTTGCTTAGACAAAAATATATATTTTTTTATATTGTAAAATACACATATTCACTGCATTACGTGGCAATCACATTATAGCAAAACCTATATTTCGTGTGAAGGAAAGGACAAGTAGTGTCAATTTATAATATGATAAAAATAAAAAATACAACATATTAAATATGGAAAACATATGATAAAAGGGCTTTAAAAATCTTAATATATTGCCTCTTCACCAAAAGTATTCGTAAGCGACTGAGAACGTATCATATAATGACAAATATTTGTATTTTTATATCGGTCTTAACGTGTAAGAAATTGGTGTTTACATTAAATATAAACGATAATAAATAAATCTTTGATTTATTGAATGGTTAGTCAAAATAAACAATTGAACTAGTAGATATTTTCACAGGCAAGCAACCCTTAAAAGACGCCACTGCGCGGAGTTGTGGCACAAAGTCTTAGGATGACTACTTACACCTATCAATAAAAGTGGGTATCAAATGGTAAATACATCGCCAAGTGAAATACAAATCTATCTCTTTATATAGAGGGTCAGGTATTAGAGCAGGCTACATTAAATAAACATTAGTTTAAAATATATGCGAGGAACGCGGACACCTGTTAGTTTATGTGACATGTGACAAAATAGTATGAAAATAGATTGAGGTATATATTTTTTACTATTTATATATAGGAAATCAACAAAAAAATCAACCGTATTTGCTCTGAATAAGCTCTGGCTAAGAATTAATCAGCTCAGTATTTTTTGCCAAAGAGAATTTGGATGAAACTTTGGGCTCAAAATAAGACTTGTATCAGTACGCTTCAGTTTGAAAATCTTATGTTGGAAGAGAATCTAAGCACGAGAAACATCTTTTCGATGGGTTTTGTGGAAACTTTATAGATGTCCATATATATTTTAATGAATGCTTATTTGTTTGTCTGTTTGTCCCGTATACGTTCCTATACCGTTCATCCGATTGCGATAAAACTATGGTAAGTCGTTGTGTGGACACCCGCAAAGGTTTTTGAATTAGTAAAGCCAGCGGTGGGCTGCCAATTCGCTAACAATGAGGCTCGCTTTATATCAAAGCAATTCTCGGTGTTCTGGGGAAGCAATGATTTTTTTTTATTACTCTTATGCAATTATATGCAATACTTTATTGTGTATCCAAAAGCACTTCAATAAACACAATTAAAACAAGAAAACCTTCTTTCTTTGAGTGGCATTCCAACGCATGTCTGGTACTTGCTAGTTGTCAATAAAACAATAGTTTGATAACTTTGTTACTTTATACAAATCAACAACCCAATTAAAACAAATATTTCGTTTTGCGATTTAAACCCGCGGATACTGTAGAAAATAGGATAAACGCCTAAATGCGTTTACCGTTCAGGTACAACACAATATGAAAAAGTTTATTAAAATAACCGCTGAAAACGCTTTCGGACTTAACGACTTTTATAATAATTTAATATTAAATTCATCTGTTGTGTACGGCACAGTTTTATTAATTATTTTTCTTTAAACACTACTTTTTGGGTAATTCTAAGTATTATATATACACTAAATAAAATAACTTGATTTTTAGTGCTGTCTTATAATGACGCGATTTTTAGTAGGGACTAGTATAAATTTAGAGTAATACCAGGATCGCTGAACGAGAAATCATTTAAAGTAATTGTAAGTACCTACTTCATTGTAAAAATGAGAGAAACCAATCGTGATCATACTGTTATTTTTTATGACGAAAAAAAAAATTGAGTAACTTAAAACTTTATTCATTATTTTCTTTAAAATGTTTGAATTACTTTTGAATACTTAAGGTTGAATTAATGTAGAATAACTGTTAGTCTAAATGAGTTTTTATTATATTGTAATGTGGAATTACTTTATTGATTTAGTTTAGTGAAGCTTGATAAAGAATTAATTATGTTAATTGTATATTTTTATAACACACTCTTACTTCTGAATAAAATTCCATTTCTTTGGCTTCCGAACAATTTCATTTATTTCCTCAGTAATACAGTAATGTATTGCCAAACTGATGCACCTTATATAATATATTATTAAAATATAATATGTGCATAATTTTTCTTGAAGTATGCGTAGTGTGCATTGCACAGTTCTTGCGTAAAACAGTTCAGCGGTGAAAGATGCGCACACGAAATCTGATACCATCGAAATAGCTGGCAGCATCAGAACGGCTCGGGTGATTTATGGTCGTACTATCAAATTATTTACATGATCTTATACTATGTACAAGTACCGTAACGTGTTTTTTCATTTTCACTTTTGCGACAGGAAATAACCTAAGGCAATCCTTCGACTTGGCAATACAACAAGATTTTAAGAAAATATAGTACATCTTGCGTGTTTGATTAGGACAAAAAAATAAGTTAAATATAATTGAATATTGATTTATTTGTGAATAAAAATTTTGAGATTTATAAAATAAAGATTTTTTCGACTTGATTTTTTGCGGTGAAATTACATTTGATATATTAAAATTGAATTACTTATATTTTCATTCTATTGCAGAATATTTTTACTTGGTCTTAAATTGATTTAATTAATTGATAAAGCTCCATTAAAACTTTTCAAAAAATACTTGTAATTGATTCGACAAGATAACTATTTTAAAAACTTCTATTAATTTAGGTAAAATCACAATTTATGTAAATGTTGTAAGCTTGTTTTTATCTTTCAATGAAGAACCAAAGAGTTAAAACAAATGAAGATCAAAATAAAATATCAATATAACTTGTAAGTCACATCTTTGTCATTTTGAATAAATTGACTTTTAAAGATTCAAGCTCTAAACATTTTTGATAACTATCTTTTTACAACAAACTCGAAATGATTTAATGTTTCTTATTCATTTTTTTTGAAAGGACATCTGCTTTAAACAAAGCATTATATTTTCTATGTCTGAAAAGAAATCTTTTTTCAGTGAAGTAATTTTTAGTGGGGAAATTATAGCAATATGTTTAATGTTGTAGGCTAGATCGATAGATGATTTTTCCTTGACCAACCATTCTATAAGCTTTTTTATATTTTTTTTCCGATAACTTTATTGCATAAAAACATATGTTAGGAAGTATTTTACAAGAAGGCATTCATAATTCACTTAATACGAGAAATGAATTTTTTATCCTGATAATAATAGTTATTTGTAAAGATTTAATTGTTGTTTAAATAAATACGTTGTTTGCATTCGGTGTAAAATTGAAGCGAAAAAATTGCGTTCTAAGTGATTTCATTCCCACAACATACTCCTTCACATTTTTTCTTGACAAGATTTTGTTATTGAGAAACCAGTATTTGCCTAAAAATGAGCTTTAACTATTTATGAATGGAACATTGTTAGCACCTGCTATTCAAAATGTAGTTTTCCCCAAATGATCATATCATGAACTCACCGTGGAACAATGATGATCTGTACCCTAGTTAACGAAAAAAATCAATACGCCGCATTTAGCTGGCGAGTTTGTGTATTTGCTGTAAGTGGTAATTGTATGATCAAACAGGAGGGCATAATTGAGATCACCTGGTTTCATAAATCACGAACAAGCCCGAACAAATTAGTTTGTTTTTGCCAAATACGGGGCAATTTATTTGCTTCTAATGTTAAACGATTCAGGGATATTTTCCTTGGCGTACCATATTTGGTTTTAATAAAAATAATAAAAGATTTTCAGTACTTTTTCCATTTAAAATTTATTTGATCAGGACCGGTTTCGCTCCTCGCGAGCATTTATAGGTGTTAAGTATTTTAATTGTGTAATTATAATGTAATTTGTAAATCCGTTTATTGTTAGTAGTTGCTGACACCCTTTTTATTTCAATTTAACTTGTATAAATAGCACTGTTTAATTTATTTTTCTTATCAGTTGATAATGCTCGCGAGGAGCGAAACCGGTCCTGATCAAATAAATTTTAAGTGGAAAAAGTACTAAAAATCTTTTATTATTTTTATTATAATGCCATTCCACCAAGTATTGACAGTGAACACCTTAAAAGTGATATTTGGTTTTGCTTAAAACGAACTATTAATTGAGCCCTCGAGAGGTGAAGTGAGCCAACTAGTAAAATTTGGTGTTTTGGTGGATTGCACATTTTTATAACACTATTGCAATGTGTATTACTGAGATTACTTCAATTTTACGATATTTTAAGACGTGTAGAATTTTACAACGCATCTAATTTATTTTTTACGAAAATACAACTTGGCTCACTTCACCTCTAGTGGGCCCAACTATTTTCAACGTGAACAATTAACATTTCTTTTATTTTATTGTACAATAATATAAACATGTTTTTTTTCATATTACTTGAAATAAAGTTGTTGAAATACATATACATATATAATTATTATTCTGTTTCTTTTATGAGCTTCGTTATTCACGATATTTATTTAATTAACAATGTTATGCTTTAAATAAAGACTCTTTTGTGGTCATATATTACAGTGCTTCCCAACCTGGGATCCACAGGTTTTCTCCGAGTGCCGTGGCAGAACATGTTTTGTATTGAAGGGGGCCGCGGATTATTTTTTTTCAGATTTAGGGGGCCGTCATATGGTTGATATTTTTTGGGAAGCACTGATATATTGCATGCTTAATAACATACGGGCGTATCTACATTTTTGTTACGAGATATTAAAATTTTACTAAGAGCAAATTTTTTTAAAGATATAGTCAAAGTCTTGATTTTTTTTTTATTTTCAACAACCCTTGTCCCCAAAGACGTATATTTACTAAGACGTATAAACTGCGATGTCTCATATCTGTTAAAATCTAGATAATCTAGGTGCTACTATATTATAAACATATTTTTTAATTAAATATTTATTAATGAAAGCTAAATAAGATACTTTTTAATAAAACAAATATTCTTTAAACATGTATTCAATGGTACTGGTTTTATTGAATCATTCAATTAAAATATAAATTATCAACTTATCGTAAAATTTGACAGGTTATATTTTTTTTATAAACAAATGGAGAATAATTATTTGATTTTAAAACAACTTTATATAGACATTTTAATCCATCTATTCTCCCAATGTGAACCATACGACCTCGTAACGGAAGTATCTCAACAGACTTTTTTCTACACGAGAACTGTTTGTTACACAGTTGCTTAATCGTTATTTTTCAAAGAGAGTAGGAGTAGAACTATAGGACTAGAAGAGAACTATCGGATAGCTAATCGCTGTTTTTTAAAGATAAGATGGGTGGGAGGGCGACATAATAGACATTACATACATCAATGACTTCGAACAGTTATCCATAAATTGATTGAAAAATCTTTAAAAACAGTCCGTATTAGGATTCAAACCCGTGACCTCCGTGTTCTAAGTCAACTGTATTGAAACTATACCACGCAGCCGGATATATATATATATACATATATATATATTAATTTGTAGTTATTTAAGTAAGTAATAAACATGTAACTTTAGTGGTAGTTTTTAAAAGTTTTAATTATACGAAAAAAATAACGTCAATCATTTTTTTATGCATTGCAAAAACAGGATTTTAATTGATCTACCCTTGATTCAATTTACCAAAATATGTTTCTTAAACGATTTTCAATTTACGATGGCCGTAAATTTTGGCTTATGCATATTCATAAGTGCCAATGATATGACCTCTTATTAAGACCATTTATTTTACTCACTTAGGCAGCCGTTACTCAAACCAGTCAATGAACTTTTTGTTCATTCTGTGTCAGTTTTTTTTTTCAATACCAAGACCATTCATTGTTTGAAACACTCCGCCACGGTCCATTTGTCTCCATTAAGCGACCGATACTCGTTACGCCCCACTCTCTACTAATTCCAACAGCCAATATTAGTCTATACAAAATAACCAAGAACAACATTTACTCTACGGAAAGCAGTGACAGCTATGAGTGGTAATCAATAGGTGAAATAAAATGGCTGATAAAAATATCATACAATAATTGAAACTAAGCAAATACGTGGGGTTTCTTGTAAAATTTATCAGAATTATACTTGCCATATTTGTCTACAACAAAACCTCGAATATAACGCAACATGTATTAGAAAATTTGAAAGGAAATAATTGTCATATTAATAAATCCAAATCAAGACGTTGTTTATGAGAGGAGTGGAGAAAAATTACGACAAGAAGGCATTCGACGTTGCTTTACCTACAAACGACAAGTCTTTCTATAAAAACTTCGTATTTAACAGTCATTTATGTTTTATAACAAAAATTGGTTGCGCTGTTGGGCATCCTGGTCTTTAAGTGTACTCCCGTTCTTTGATTCAGGTCGGTCTTCTTATTCTAAATGACAAAAAGTTTCTTTTAAATGTTATCTATGATTGACTTATTGCACTATTTTCCCAATTTTATATTTTTTTACATCATCATTTGGATTGCAACTTAATATAATATTTCTGACACAATAAATATTTCAAAGACTCAATTATTACTAATATTAGTGTGTTGTGGAGTAATGCACTCATTACTTTATTGCAAGAAAAATAAAAAATGTATTTTATGAACATTCATTCTTATTACTTTCTTATGGTGGTACAATTTATCGTAATGTACCACCAATTAGTATGCGAGTCAAAAAAGCTTGGGTAACTCTGTTATAGAGAGATAAAAATTATATGTGATGCTTTCACCGTGACATATAATTTATTTTACGTATAACAAACAATATTCAAATAGCCTTAAACGTATTTCAGTTACGGCATTAAGTACGTTTTTAATTACATTGGCAAATAGGTACTGGCAATCTTATTGAAATTTTTCAAGGGATCAATCAACCAACATCCCGAATAAGTCAGCTTTAATGGTAGCGTGTGCACTTCTCATTCACACACCAAAATGTGTAACTTCTCGTACACGGGCCCGTGGTGCCAGTGCAGCCGCCCGAGCCAGTGGGGAGCCGCCTATTAACATTTCGCCGCCCACGTCATTCATCATGGGTGGATTTACCAGAGATCGATGTCTCTATCTAGTTGAGATATTCAAAAATATTAAAATTACGACAACCACGCTATACGCTAACAAGGCTAATACGATAAATTTGTATATTTACGGCAAATACATTATACGATGTTAAATTGTTGGAAATTTGTCTGTTTTATAAATTGACCTTAACAGTTAATAACATACGACAGTGTTTATTTTGTAGGCTTCATTTTTATATAGAATACTTGTTTTATTCCATACGAAAAAAATGGTTTTTATTGTTCGACTTCTATCAGTGTGAAATTCAATGACTAATTATGCAGTATCTCAATAAAATTTCTTTTTCATACCAATTGTTTACAACACATTAATAATTTAATTTTGATTTGAATAAATAACACTGTAAAATTGCATTTTATTATAACGCTCGTCATGAGCGAAACCGGTCCTAATCTTATTAAATAAAAAAGGGAATTAGTAAAAATGTAAACATTTTTTTTAATAAAAATAAATTGTGTTGTTATTGAAATAGAAATGGTTCTTAGGTTATTTTTGGAGAGTATAAAATAATTTATAAGTTAGTAAGTGGAAAGGGATAAAACTGTTATCTCAAATTAGAACAAAAATAAAATGATACAAATTTACAGACATATCAATATATTTTTTTCATATCGATAGTGTAAGAAGTAAAAAAATTGCTACTTTGTGTAAGTAAATTTGATAAAGCGCATATAATACAAATATATACCAGATACTAAATATAGCCAGTGGTATTATGTGGATATTTTAGAATGGTAATGGTAAAAATTCTCTAGAACCAAACTGAAACCACATTATTAATATTAGAAAGAAACAAAATGATGATTGTAATAGTAAATAAAAAGTAAATTTATTTTTTAAATAATCGTAGAATTTCATTTAATTCTAGAAGTTTAGTTGTGCAGTAGGAAATGAAACCTGCTCAAAACTTTCTTTTCTTATTATTTCAAAACTATGCTTTTTGGATTATTATACTTTATAATCAATATATACATTGAAATATGAATGAATATTAATTACTAATAAATACATTTAAAATAATAAAAAATGAATCTCAATTAGAATAATATAATCTGTTTTTTGTTGAAGGTTAAAATAAAAAACTATTGTGACGGTGATATTTCTATATAAAAAATGTGTGCAAAAACGAGTGCTTTTGATAAAACCCAGATTGAATTTTTAAGTAGCTCTAATCGATGAATTGGGTATTTCCCAGCAAATTTCTATTAACACACTGTTTTACTATGAAAAAAAATCGGTCGTGTTACGAAATACAACTTATTTGAGGTGTCATTTAACAATTATTGCTAATCTGCGAAAGCTTCTGATGTAGAGACTCCAACTCATATTTGCTCCATTCCCTCCTATAAATATATTTTTAGAATTTAATTCCTCCACCGAGATAGTCTACATGGTGTTAAAACTCGGCACGTATAAGAAGGAACCTTAGGCACGCATATGATATTAGAAAATTACTAAAATGTTTTTTTCTAAATTATTTTTAACGTACTAAAAAAACTGAAGCACATTTCAATAAAAGAAAATTTCAGTATAATTTTCCAGCAATTCAACGATAACCCTACTGGAACTCTTCAAAAATACTGAATAAATCATATTTAAACTGTATGTCATATAAGACATATAAGGTACAAGTCACTCTATTTTTCTTTCAGATTAAAAATAAAAGTTTAATTTGACTTCATTAAAACATTTACATATTAAATCACTACGTCGCAGAAGGAAATTCTAGTAGAACTAAATAATAAGCTATTTTATTTTTTATTTCAATTTCATTACAAATTAATTTATAGCTGTTTTATTATTGATAGAACAACTATCGATTCGAACAAGTGTTTTTGTGTCCAAAATAAGACGTCATCATTAAGCTATTAAAAATATAAATAACATTATATATGCGCTCATCTCTTGTTAATTATGTCAAATGAGGCAACTTCATAAGAGGCCCAAAGCATTGTACGACAAGCACTTTGTTTCAACATACATACAACACGAACACAATAATTACAACGCATAATTCATTAATAACATCTTTCTTAAAAAAATATTCGTTTGATTTATCGCTATCATTTTGATGTTTTTGATGAAATATATATATTTAAAAATACACCTCAAATCGCTTAAGTGTTCATAATTTAATTTGGAAATTCCGTGACCAATGTCAATCAAATACAAGCTCCTTTCGATTGGTGCTTTAAAAAGCTTTAACCAAAATTACATACATTAATATTTGTATCGGTGTTATTTTAATGGTATGAATTATGTTTTTTTTATTAACGACTATTCAGCACGATAAACGGATTGATTTATGAAATATTAATACAGATAAACACAATTTTTTGAATCGTTTTATTTAATAGTAGAATTCATTGTTATGTACAGTGTTTTTATGTAAAACAGATTTAAATAATAGCATTTTTTTTTTGCTGCATATTATGCAGTTCTGACATGGTCAAAACCAGGGCGGCTGTGGAGTCGTGTAAAAAGAGACGACTCCGACTCTAGCTTTAAAATAATTAACAACTCCGTCTCCGAGGAAATTTTTCAATAATTTCATTTTAACTTATATATATGTATACTATCAGACCATCTTTAGTCAGCCAAGCATGAAATGACAACACTTTGGATTATTTTGTTTGAATACACATCATTAAATATATTTTTCAAAAAAAAAATCGAGCCGCTTATTTTTCACGACTCCGACTCCACAACCCTGGTCAAAACTATTATTTATCACAATGCAGAACTAGCTGACATATATTTTTTTTTAACCAATATCCACTCCCTGTGTGAAGCTTAAGACCTCCTTATTGAGGTATCTCAACACATTTTTTTCTACAACGACTGTCTTTTACTCAATTTCTCAACCTTTTTTTTTCGGAGAGAGTAAGGATAGAAGAATAAAAAAGGAACAGAACTGATGGTAAGTAAATCGCTCTAGCCACGCTTGATAATTTTAGTATTGAAGGGAGTGAAGGGAGCTTTTCTAGATCATATTGAAAATACACTGTTCGTACCGGGACTCACTCCGTGACATCCGTCACGGAAGACAACATCGTTGACTACTACGCCACGGACCCTGATACTAGGAATCACGAGGTCATAACCATGATCACAACTTTAATTTATCACAATTATAAACTAGCTAACAAATTTATATGTATATATTAACATTTTCGTGGAACTTAATTCGTTCTTACCTTATTTAAATATGTTTTCACCTAGTCAACGCCATCTCATTAAATATATTTTATTAAACTTCAGCAAATACTTATTTTGTTATATTATTATTATTGATAGATTAGTTTGTATAAAACAAAAATAATGTATTATTTTAATAAAATTGCTATAAGTTATCGCAAAACATACAGTTAAATTATTCAAGCATAATCTTTCGAGTGGAATTTCGATCATACAAAACGGAATCATTCAAGAATACAAGAAGATTAAAGTAATACAAATTAAAAACAAACGCTTATATTTCAATTTTAATATGAATGTTTCATTTGTATCTATATATATTTTAATAAGACACAACTTAAGTTTCGATATGCTTAAAATACTCTCAATACAGCGATAAAGTAAAAAAATCTGTAGATATGTAGGCATATACTACAAAATGAGCTATAAAAATTGTCTGACGTTTTTTACGATTCCATTCCGTGTACTGGAGAAATCAAGGAGTATCAGTGGTAGTACGCAACATGTCTTTATTAAATAATTTAGTTTTAATCTAAAAAAAAAAACATATTAAGGTTAAAATTTAAAATACATTTTAATTATTGTATGACTATATAAATCAACTAATACGCCCGCTGTAGTCTAGTTGGCAAAAGCTTTGTTGTACAAATTAGGTAGGTCTGGACTCAATTCCCGGTAAGGTCAATGTCAAATTTATATTTTTTTCAATTTAAATTTGATATTTTAAGACATGAGTGTTTGTGGTGTCAATTCGGCAAGAAATGACAACACACAAAAGGTCTTTATTTAGTAGTTTGATAAGAAATTAATAGTTATACATCTCATAATAAAGCATCTAGGAAAAGTATTACTAATGATTATAATGAAGCTTTTTCAAGAAACAGATATGCGCAAAAAATATATAAAACATTCAGATTATTAAAAAAAATATATTTTATTAATTTAAATATTTTATTCTGCACTATATAAAATTGTATATTTTCTCTACCTCACGACCAGAATTTGGGTTCAAAACGAACTCTGCTCTCCGTACATACCTCTAAAGCCAATTATATGATGAAAATGTGAGCTTTAAGAACAAAAAAGCTTTAAATTGCTACAAATTAGAGCAATAACAATCTTTGGCTCAACTTCATTAGAGAAAAAGCGCTATTCATTTAACTTGCAGCAAAAAGGCAATTGTTTTACTTTGACATATGAGTCTTCAAGAGGTAAAGTGAGCCAGGTAGTATACTATTAAAACTTTTCTTTTGTACAATCACATCCTTACTTGATGGTTTGCTGGATTGCATATTTTTATTTTAGGAATACAACACTATTGCAATGTGTATTTACTGAAGTTACTTAATTTTTACAATATTTTAAGACACGTAGAATATTATAACGATTTTTTTTTCCAAAACACCATTTGGCCCACTTCACCTCCCATGGTCAGTATTTTGCATTTTTTTTACATCAAATTATGTGAGATTTTCTTTTCGGCATTGAAATTTGTATCAAATAAATGCACAATTTAAATGAGATATATAATTTACCTAATAACTCTAAAACATCCAGTATTACATATAATAATACCAAAATAAATTAGAAATAATAACAATGTCATCCAAGCAGTGGAGAGTCAAATGTATAAATTTAAATTTTATTTTATTTTATTTTTTTTCCATGTCCGCCCCCAATATGGAGCATATGGACTCCTAACGGAGTTTATCTCAACAGAAATGTTTCTACGAGAACTGCTTGTTACTCAGTTGCTCAACCTCTCTTTTTCCAAAGAGAGTAGGAATAGAAGGAAAGGGCAAGGACAGGACTAGTGGTTAGCTAATCGCTCTCTATACGCCCCGTTCATAGGATAGGATGGGTGGGAGAGGGGAATTCAAGACATCACATACATCCATGCCTTTGAACAGAAATTCATAAATCGATTGAAAAATCAATTTATAAAACTGCCCGTACCAGGATGTGGTCGAGTGGTCAACATCGTTGGCTACCGCTACGGAGGGCACGGGTTAAATTTTATATTAAAAGTTAATTTTCACAAATTCACTGCCGAATATTTGTACTTAATTTAAAAGAAAAGATTTTTTCGAGCCGCTCAATTCTTCGTGTGTTACTTCATTCAATCGTCAATCATAGCAAGAGTTGTGAGTTGCGAAAACTCCAAAGAAGATGAACATCATCACAACGCATGCGCAAACGCGACTGCCACACAATAAGAGACCTGATTCCCTTTTCATTTCTTTTGATCTTGGCAGCGTTCCTCCAACGTTCAACCCATTAAATTATAAAAATTAAAAAATACTTTTATAAGTATAATTTCATTATAATTGATTTATTTGTTTCATTTTTTGACGTTCAATTGTTTTGATATACAAATAAAAATATCAAAGTATTCAGTTTGATATTTTTTTATAATATTACTTTAAAGCTATTTCGGGGTGCACCATTATCAGAACTATGTTTAAGCCTGCATTTACTGGTTTTAAATATATCGAAATAGCTGTAAACTAATTTTATAAAAAAATGTAGAACTAAATACTTTGATATTTTGACCGTATTGCAATGGATAATTTTACCAAGTAAATACCAATTAAATCAATCAATTATTTTGCAATAAAAATAATAAAACATTTTCAGTACTTCTTCCACACAAAATTTATTGGATCAGGACCGGTTTCGCTCATTGTGAGCATTTTCAACTGATGACATGCTCAATGCTCAATCACGACAATCAGTTGACAATGCTCACAATGAGTGAAACCAGTCCTGATCCAATAAATTGTATGTGGAAA
Source organism: Himalopsyche anomala (assembly GCA_031772345.1). NCBI lineage: Eukaryota > Metazoa > Arthropoda > Insecta > Trichoptera > Rhyacophilidae > Himalopsyche > Himalopsyche anomala. Next base: position 14,057,816 of record CM062831.1, on the reverse strand, counting down.
AAGTACTAAAAATGTTTTATTATTTTTATTATAAGGCCATTCCACCATCAAGTATTGACAGTAAGCACCTTAAAATTGATCAATTGTTTTGCATTGAAATGTATGGATATACTCGTAGATATTCTATTATACTATACTATAGGCTTAGACTATAGTCATCTAAAAATAAATAATTTAAAAGTGTTTCTTCTTCTTTATTATTTTATTTTATATAAAATTGGAAAAATTATGACGTAACTTATTTTTTTAACTAAACGAGTGTTATTTTTATCCTGAAATCAATAATTGACAATCACTGTAAAATACACATCCAAGCTTAAGGGAAAAACTTCATAACACGAAAGTATGTACATATCGGATTGTGAGCAAACGAAAACCGTAAATCACTGACTGTTTTGCGAAATGAAAGAATGCAGTATTATTTGTTTGGTTTATGTCTGGACTTTTTCTTTGGCGAGCAAGTACGACTTTTAAATAGTTCAAACAATGGCCGCGGTACAGCCTTTTGTTTGCATTACACTGTAATGTAACTGAACTGAGCCACGCATAAGTAAAAATCAACATTTTAGTGGTTGCAAAATTTTACATGCACTTATAAAAAATGCATGCTTACAACAAAATTCTACATATATTTATATCACTTATTTTTTTCCTTTCACTGCCTAATAGATATACTGAAATTTCATAATCTATACGTTGTATTCATTTTTCGCCCATTCACGATACATTTGTATACAAATTAAAAAAAAAACAGTAATATTCCACCTATAAAAATCAATATAACTATTTAACATCTAGTTAATTTACAAAAAATAGGAAAGAAATTAGAACTTTTTCAGTTTCCTACAAGAGTTTGTCAAGGATTTTCGGAATTAATCTTGTCACCCTATCGATTTGACGTTGAAATATTATATGAGAATGAAACACGTGTTGACCCAAATAAATTACAACTAACTGGCTTTTTTATTATTTATTTTGAATATATATTAAAAATAAAATATTTCATCATTTTTCATAAAATTACGTTATACTCATATGAGTCAGTTCCTATTCGAATGAGACTTTTCGTATTCATATTATATATATTGTATCAAACCGGTATTTAAAATCAATGTCATTATTTAAAAACAACTTTTCAGAGACGAGCCAGATTTTTATGGCTGAATTTGTAATTTTATACATAAAATTTACACAGATGAATTTTATTTCCATAATAAAGATGTAAAAACTGTCACCTGAGTTGAATCAGAGCGTTTACCTGGCTTTCTGTGCCAGTCATCAATCACCTTCATATGCAGGTGACCAAATTCAAAATAATTCGATATCGATTCAACAAAAGCATTCTCTCCACGCCTACATCAGTGAAATTTTACCAAATCTGTATGTTAAACTAAAACATTGTATGAATTAAATGAAAAAATAATGAAATCATGATAGTGAAATGGATTTATTTAGTAAAAATCTATTTGGTGGCAGTTTAATATTACAAACACATGTGCTAATCGTGAGCTAAAATGTTAATAAGATCACCAGAACCAAAACAACCAATGGATAAATAAAATATGTATATTTATTTATGATTTCTTCGACGCTCCTGGAGGCACTGGAGTGTTAAAAAGGTAGCCTTGCTGGCCCTAGGTAAAATTGAAGGGTTGTTTGTAAATAAAACTCAATTCGATAAATCAATGTACGAAATACTCCATTACAAGATTTTAAAGAAGAACACTTAAACAAATACGACGAAATCATTTAGCTACATGCTATACAAAGATATTGATGTTTCTATGGTCTTGCTTGATTCTTGCTTCTCAATTTAATTTTGAATTAGATTCAAGAGGTTTTTATCTGTATGTAATATTTTTTGTTTAATGCAATTTTGATATAACCTTGTTTCATTTCAGATATACTTATTCAATCACTTAAAATCCACTGAAGTTCACAACAGCACAACCCTTGTGAACAAAATATTCTGGGCGGTTCGGCGCGTCGTGTGCGCCGCAACATGACAAGACTTTGACGGATCGTTGATGGAAGAACTCTATATAAGTAACACGAGTACACTTTTATTGAAAACGGGATTTTTTTTTCGTAAAAATAACAAACTGTAATCTGTCTTTTATGATTAAATTAATTTGTCGGCATTGTAGTGAGGAGAAAAACTCTATTTACCGTCGGTGAAGGCGTCAGTTTGAATCGCGAAAAAACACATGGATTTGTTAATTTCGATTGATTTGGCGGTAGTTGTTTTTTTTTTTTTTTTTTTTTCCATATCCGCTCCCTATGCGGAGCATATGGTCACCACGAAGTTCCTCCATGACTCTCTATCTCCAGCCAGTCTCCTTGCTTCCTCCCAGGTCATCCCAGCGTCCCGCAACTCCGCTGAGTACATCCTGAGAATGGTCATCAGTGGCCTTCCACGACGCCGGTACCCATCCGGTTGGAAGAACAGACAGGCAGGGTTCAGGCTCTCTTGAGGCATCCTTAACACGTGTCCAAGCCAGGACCACCGCCGCTTCTTTATTTTGGACGTAATTAGAGGCTGGTTAGTCCGCTCTCTAATCTCCGTATTCCTGACAAAGTCAGACCATTTCACTCCAAGCATTCGCCGCAGGCATCTGTTTTCGAAACACAGTATACGGTTACTCTGCGCTTTCGTAAGGTGCCATGATTCGCAACCGTAAAGCAGCACTGTCAAGATACATGCGTTGAACAGGAGGCACTTGGTTCTGACCGAGTACAGCCGTGAATCCCAGACTTTCCGCATTGAGTTAAAGGTTGCTCCAGCTATCCCTAATCGGATCGCGAGCTCTTTACACGGATTGCCATCCCCCGTGATTCCAATTATGAATATCCTCAGGGAAAATCAGGCCGGGTTCTTACCTGGCCGATCCTGCGCGGACCAAATACACAATCTTAGGTGCCTTCTTCAGCAAAGCAACGAATACAACAGCTCGCTGGCATGTTGCTTTGTAGACTACGAGAAGGCCTTTGATAGTCCGCACCGGTCCTCTATATGGAACATATTAAAATTGTACGGAATCCCAACCAAGATTGTTGCCATCATCAAATGCTTGCACGAGGGGAGCGAATGCTGCATAAGAATCGGTGATATAACCACTGAATGGTTTGGGGTCTCAACCGGGGTCAGACAGGGCTGCGTCTTAGCTCCGTTCCTGTTCATTATAATCTTCGACTTCATTCTGAGGAAGTCAATTCCACCTGACCGAGGTGTGACCGTTGCCCCCAATCTAAAGCTATGCGACCTCGAGTATGCAGACGACGCTGTTATATTTGACAAATCTGTCGAGGGTATTCAAGATACAATGGATAAACTGCAGAGCAACTCGTATCGCATCGGTCTTAAAATCAATGCGAGTAAAACCAATGTACTCTGCAACAGTGCCTGTCCGGACCCACACTACCCTTTGACGAGCGCCGGTCAAAACATCGAAAGAGTCGACGGTTTCAGGTACTTGGGGGTACACATCACGGGGGATGGCAATCCGGTAGTTATAGTTCGTTTTTAATATAAAATTAAATTTGATAACTATGTTACTTCTCTAGTTGCGCTACAAATTTACACGCGTTTTTCCTTTTAAAGAAACCACAAGACAAAACATCGTAAAGCTTACGAATAAATATTTCCGTTTACGTTACAAAACACGCGTCAAAATTTGTAACGCAAAAATCAATGTAACAAAGTTATCAAATATAATTTTACATTTACCTGAATTTTATCTAAAAGCATGGGTGTCTGTTATTTCATACCTTTCACCAGACACTAACCCATTAGTATGGGCGTGTATATAGAATAAATAACTACCAGTCTTTTCCCAACATTATTTTTCTTTTATTGCCATCACAAATATGTAGCTTGAAAGTTTACAATTAAATAAGCTATCACAAAAACTACAAAAATACTCGATTGGAAATCCCAAATTGCATATTTGGTGTATATAATGTACAACAATGCGTTTTTTTGAATGCAGCAATATTATGTAAACTAATTGGTTGTTTTTCAAAATTCCGCACAATTTTATACAATAACGATTAAATTAAAACATCTTATAATGGTTGACTCAATGTCATAGCTTCTGAATCATGGAAACCTGATGATTGAGTGCAATTTATTCTAGTTAAAAAATCAATTCATAAAAATAATTGACAAATCTTAATTAAACTAAAGTGTTGCTTTATTATAGTGGTTTATTATGCAATAACTCAATAATGTTGTATATTAAATTACAAAATATGAATACTTATTTTTATGACAATACCACCCGCGTTTACTATTTCAATGTCCGTATCCGGAAGGCTGTTACGCGAGGCTTTGTTTTACGCCGTTACATTCATTGCCGCTGGAGACTATTAGCAATGCAAAAGTGTTGGAACGGTTTTGTTGAAAATAAAAACACAATCGTTTACTTTTATGACGGTATTCTCGTGAAAAACAACATTATTAACACAGAATAACATATCAGGTAAATATTTAGTATCGTGTTAAAATGTCGTTTCTTTTTTAATGTTATATTATATTATGGAAATTGGAAATATGTACATACAATTATAAAAAAAACGTAAATAAATAGATTTACCGTTATTTGACTTCAATGAAGTGAAATCATTTTTTTTAGATTCGTCTGTATATATGTACTAAATATTTTTATTATTTATGTTTAAAAACCATTTACTCATCATTTCAGCTTGTTCAAAGCATGTTAAAATCTACTGCTACAAATTATAACAAAAAAATAGAGTTAATTAAACATCTTCATAAAAAATGTTGGAAAATGGACGGACTTGTGCTTAACAATTTAATATATAAACGACGTTTAAAATATATGGTTTACTAATTGGACGTATATTTGATTAAAGAATATTTACATATTTAAAAAAGGATTAAAAATAATTACACTTGTGGATTGGATGGTTTTTATTGGTAAAAGTGAATTTGATTTTTGATTTTGTTGAAAAACTAGCAAAAAAAAATTTATCTATATTTTTATATCGTATTTTTTTATCAAAACCATCTTAATTCAAAAATAAAATATTAAAGCCAAATAGAGTTCTAAGGGGAGTTACACTATAAGTGCAAAGCATCTAACCGAAAGTTCATTTAATTCTAAGCCATCAATAAATAGATAGTTTGTTATTGACAGATCTGTATTGATCATCTGTGCAATTGTATCTATAATATAATAAACCATTTAAGCCCGAACAAACTAAAATCAAAGACAAAATTATTTTACATTGCTTGTATAAAATTTCATTTCATATTTATGCGCTCAGTAACACCATTCCTGTTTTGAAATAAAATGTGGAATATGTTTTAATAACTTCTTAGTAAAAATAATAATGTTAACATATGTTATTTATTTTATATGAAAAATAAGTTCTTTAGAACTAGCTTTTGTTACAATGAAACTTTAATAAAAACATGTAAATTATCAGATTTATTTTGACATAAGCATACAAAATATTACTTCCTGTCTTTTTCACAGCAGATTCTGCTTTTTTTCATTGCATTTTGATATGGCCGTATAAGTAATTATCTGGTATTTTTATACGGAACAATTTCGATTGGTTACGATGTTTTCACTCACCCAAAATACCAATCAACCAACGTGTATTAAAAATAATTCTCTCAAGGCTTGAGGAATTTGAACTAAAAGCAAAAGACGTGTTTGCCGAACGCAAATAAAAGTTTTATTACGATCGATATCGGAAATATTTAAATAAATATATATTCCAAAGAGCAGGCCATGACTTGGGGGTCATGCGAGTGCTTCTTCTTAAGCAGACCTATTGATTGAATAAAATGAAAACGAGTTATACATGATTTGGACTTTCACAAGACTCTTATAGATCAATATATTATAATTCTCTACTAATAAAAAAATCCGGGTTATGTTATGTTCACATTGATATATCAAGGGTATATCAGTGTTATAAACAATGCCTCAGCAAATATTTTAGACTTGTTTTAATTTCAACACAAGCTGTCATTTGAAATAATCACTGTGAAATAATACTAACTATGATATTATATTAAAAGGTGATAACTCTCATTTTTAACCACTATTTCGTGTTTCGTTGTTCAATACACTTAACATGTAAATAATTTACATCCCTACAATCAACATATGAGCACTCGAGATGTGAATTGAGCCAACTAGTAAAATGGTAAAACTTTTTTTTGACTTTTAACTAAATAAAATTACGCCTTTACTTGGTGTTTTGGTGGATTGTATATTTTTATTTTACGGAGATAATGTGTATTAACTGAAGATATTTCGCTTTTGTATTTAGAATATTACAACGAATCTAACATATTTTTTTCTAAGCTACCACTTGGATCCCTTCACCGCGAATGCGCTCATATTATGTGTTAATTACATTTGATCACAAAATGGTAAAACTTGTTTTTTTACTTTTAAGTATCATATAATACAATCACATCTTTACTTGGTGTTTTGGTGGATTGCATATTTTTATTTTACTGACATAGCACTATTGCAATGTGTATTAACTGAAGTTATTTATTTTTTACGATAGTTTAAGACGTATAAAATTTTACAACGAATCTAACTTTTTTTTTCTAAACTACCACTTGGCTCACTTCACCTCTAATGCGCCCATATTATATTTGGACAGTTTTATGAATATTTCAAATTCACGACGTAGTATGGGAGTGATTTTGTCAATTTATTTAATCTAAGATGAAAATCCGAATACGTTGCGATTTGCAATTACTCGCATTTCAAATGCATTTGTGATAAATAATGAAATGATCTCGTTATTTACGATTCGACATCGGTATGTTCTGAGGACCACACATGAACGCCATCTGTCAGCAATTGCGGGAAGCGGCTAAAATTGACAGTGGTGCATCTAATAATTGAATACACCGACACCAATAATACGACCGTGTTAACTACAGATACCTGACAAACTTGTGTGTTTTAAGTTGTTAATAAGTTTCATTAACGGTGCCTAACTTTGATACTACTAATGTATGCAATATTGCTATGTCTACTCAATTTGGAGGACACGGGCTTGCATTCCTTAAAAGAAGCTCAAATTAAGTGTTTTCATAGATCCTAATACAAGCGATAGGAATTAAAAAATTCATGGTATGCCAAAAAATATATATGTATGTATTTGTTAATTACGTGAACGTTTATAGCGTAAAAAATATTAAATTAATGCAAAATTATGTTGATGTATGTAACGTGACAATTTTCTGGCTGCTTGGTCAAGTGGTCGACTTTTATGGCTTTGGTTTCAGAAGGCTTGAATCCAGGTAAGGTTAGTTTTTATAAATTAATTTTCAATTGATTTATGAATTTTAGTCCGATGGCTTGTATGTATGTAATATCTTAAAATTCCTCCCGTTCATCGTATCATCAAAACGGGTGTAGTGAGAGAGTAATACATTTACCGCTGCTTCTGTTCTAGTCATATCTTTTTATTCCTACTCTCTATGGAAAAAGAGAAGTTGGGCTACTGGTACTGAGTAGCAAAAAGTTCTCGTAGAAACACACCTGTTGAGATAAATTCCACGAAAAAGTTAAATAGTCTACATTGGGACTAACATGGCTTAAAAAAATGTGACACCATTGGACTGTTGATGTTACGGTAGACCACCAGTGTGCCACATTTAATAAGTGCGTGTAAACTTTCGTAATGATTAATATAGTATAATGTCTAACTATGTAAATAGAAATGACAAGAGTCTGGAATTTAACAATGGCAATTGTTATAACAGTTTTGGCACGTTTAGTCATATAAAAATTAATTTGTTCGATGATTATTGATTATAATTTTTCAGTGCAAAACATCATTAAAACCATTTTAGATTATTTTGAATTGGAGAAAGTATTTTTTGCCAAAACAATGAATGCATTACCGTGATTTAAAATATTAGTTCCACTGACGTTTTAAGGACGTGTTTTCAATCAATGTCTTTATTTGTTTATCGACAATAGACAACATAATTTGAGAATTGATTGGTAAAAGTAAATTGTGTGTTTTTGTGAAGATTTAATTTTGAAATTCGTTTCAATATACTGCACCACAGATAAACGAATGCAAGTGAAAGCGTCTATTGAAACATTTTAATAAGTTTAAATGATTAAGGTGTTTTTCGTACACGATTGATTTCTATTAAGTCATAAGAATTATAGATTAGTCTTATTCATAAAGTCCATATAGTTTTTTGTGGTGCATACATTTTGGTTAAAAACAGAATGATTCTTTAAATTCACCAATCCTGAAATTTAAATATTAATAAATGAACAACTTATTTTCTTAATTTTACAAAAACAAACACAACCAGTTATTGTTAAAAAATGTATATTTTTAATTATAAAATCACAATTGATTTCACAATTTTAAAAACGGATATGATATTAAGTATAAAAAATATTGATATAATTTGAGACTTTGACTAAAGGTGCTTGGAAATTAAATTTTAAATTTTAAACGTTTTAAATTTTGCACAACCTCACAAGATTTGTTACTAACGACCAGGGTTTTGCCTTTTGGCATCTTCAGTCGTATGTGTATGTATACACTGATGTTAAGTAAATAAGTGTATATAATGTAAGAATACAATTTATAAATTATTACTAAGTTGAAAGCCATCATGTCGTTTGACTTTAATGGCTTTCAAATAATTACCTTTTAGCAGTTGTTTTTTAGTAGTAGGCAATTTAAAAGAACTAAAAAATTGTATTGGTTTATGTAATTACGTCCTAACTCATTGAACTTCATTAAAATCAAATGCAATCAATAGCTAACATCTTAGTGTAAATAAATTTAATTGTTATATAGCATATGTGGATGTGATATAGCTATTTATCAACCGTAACTTCAAGTTCATACGTACACTTGAAAGCATGAAGATGCCAAAAAGATAAAACCGGGTGGTTAATGACAAAACGTGTGAGTGCCCAAAGTTTGAAAAATTAAAATTCAATAAAAAATATTATTTTCCATACCAACTGCATTCTGTCGCAGCCATATTTCACAGTGATATGCATATTTCGGTCTGCATATTGGTCGTGACATAAAGAATTCGGACGCTCTTATATTTGGCCATGTGACTTCTTCGCCTCCTCCCCAGCCTCTCCACACACCAAGAGCACCTTTCTTGCTTGATTTCTTTTATTGTGCAAGTGATACGGTCACAAACATCCATATAAATACTGCCGGAATGCTATCTAATTCAGTGGTTTACCACTTTTAATTTATTCGGCGATCGCGACGTAATTTATTTAAAAATATTATAATCAATGTTTAACGTATAATATATCAGCAGGTATTTAAATTCGGTGTTCTGGGTTAAATTCCGGATAACAATTTTGAATAAATTTTGAAACTGTTGCATGGATGGATCTAAATAAATTATTTATCTGGACTTTTATGTAAAACTTGTTTATACTTATATCAGCAAGTAAGTGGATATTTTAGTTATTTTTCGAGCTTAAAAGACATTTTTACAATAAATGAAAATCGTTAAGATATTGCTATTTAAGTGTTTTACTTCCTACGCTTATTTCATGATTAATTAACTTAAATGGCATTTTAAGTTTAATTGATTTTCATATGTCATATAAAAGCGGATAATCTTTTTTTTTTTAAGCGTGTTATAAATATTTTCCACAAAACTATAGTTTCATCTCAATTATTAAACAATTTCATCGAATTAAAAAAACTTCAATTGTAACAACGGTACATAATAATTTTAAAAAACCTTTATCAAACTAAAATTAATTATTTGAATTCTATGAACGTTTTGCTTAAAATTATATTTTTTAAGTATTTAAAAACTGATATTCAAAAAAAATATATGTTAATTGCTTATTTTTTTTAACTATGTCCGCTCCCAATGTGGAGCATATGGACTCCTAATGGAGTTTATCTCAACAGAAGTGTTTCTACGAGAACTGCTTGTTACTCAGTTGCTCAACCTCTCTTTTTCCAAAGAGAGTAGGGATAGAAGGATAGAACTAGGACAGGACTAGTGGTAAGCTAATCGCTCTCGATACGCTCAATTCATAGGATAGGATGGGTGGGAGGGGAGAATTCAAGACATCACATACATCTAGAAATTCATAAATCGATTGAAAAATCAATTTATAAAACTGTCCGTACAGGGATTTGAGCCCGTGACCTCCGTAACCGAAGCCAACAACGCTGACCACTCGGCCACACAGGCGGCATTAAAAAAAATGAATTAAAAAAAAATAAGCGCGATTTATTAGTTACCTTAAATAATAATCTTTATATGAGTATGGGCGTCCATGTACGTTTGTGCCATTTTTTTTTGTAAAGGAGTATGGACGTACTTCTAACTCAAGGCATGAGTGTCTGCCTGTGAGCATATATTATATGCTTTAAGTATGACGTACATTTATTAATTAGAAAAAAAGTCACACGATTGTCATTTTAAGAAAAAATCAGTAAAGTAAAGTAAGTTCAATATTGATTTATTCACTTTTCTAAAGATTAATAATCATATATTATTGTTGATCATTTGAAATGTATTCGCTGTTGGAAAAGTATTAATTTGAAAAAAAAATGTAATTGTTCTAACTCTAAATTATAATTTAAGATCAGGTCGGATCAGTTGATAATTCTCGGTATAAATTTAACTAGTCCTGATCAAAATACATAATTTTTAATTAGTACAAAAACGCGTTTCGTTTTTATTTTATATAACTATATCTATTGTAGTTTAAACATTAACAATCATATGTACTTTTTGTATGGATGAATAATCTACGAAAGATAAAAAAAATATGTTTAACGTGGTACCGCATTGGAAACAACAGTATTATATAGTTATGTGAAACGTGGTTTATGGCCTGTACCCTGCATACATTTTATTCTGCCTGCTTCAGCTTTTATGCGTGTATTGGCTTAGCTTTTTATGTGCAACACGCCTATAATCTCATATAACTAGTTACTAGTTATGATCTTCCGTTACATTTGGCAATGAATCAAGGGATTATGAGGTATAAATGAATTTCAAGCATTAAAAATCATCTCTTTATACGCTGTAAAGTACTTTCTTAATACATCGACTCTTTTTAATGATTGCTACGTTTCTTATAAACAAAATTATATATCACTAATCAAGCTTACTAACGCTTTTATTGCAAAATGAAAATTTTGTTAAAAAGCGAAAATCTCTTTGATTTATTATGATTTTTAGATTCTGTAATAATGATTTGAAATCAATTGATTGTTTATTTTCGGATGGAAGACTTTTTATTACAAAAAATAGGCACACTTAGTACTCATTCTGTAATTTAAAAATATTGCCAAGATTACTTTGCTTAAAGAGTAAACATTTTCAGCTGATCTTGTGAAATGTGTCCTAGCCGTATTGTAAATTGTTTCATATACCCACATACAATTTCTAAGCCGAAAAAGAAAATTGTTGGAGTAAAAGTGCTCTGGAGACGGCAGTTTTCGTTGTTTTATCAAAAATTAGTTAGATACATATGTCATCGTGTAAAAGTGGTAATTCTGCATATTATATATAGTTTTAAGCGAAATTTGAAGCAAACAAAGCTTTAATGTGAACATTTTTTAAGAATTAAAATCAAATATGTGACAAAAGCGACAGTTTTCATAGCCCAGTATTATAATAAATGCTGAATTTATGAAGTGGACTAATCAGCAAGCTCTATTTCAGTGTGCTAAATAAAGCGGCTCATAAATATTATGACTAAGAGAAAACATTGGTGCAAAAAAAACCATTCAGTTTTCAGCTAGCACAAAACAAACAGCATTTTTAGTAAGTGAAAAAAAAAGTGGAAGTCTTCATAATTAAAAATGGGTATATTTAAAAAGTTTTTTAAATCATATAAAATAATACCAAAAATTACATTTAACATATTTTTTAATTCATTTTAATATGAGTTTTGTTTTCAAAACCTTCATATAATTATTGTGTTGAGATTTTTAAAACTCAAGCACAAATTTTTGGTCCGTCAAATTCTCCATTTTTTTATATTAGCAATGTTACATTCTTGTGCACCGACTTACAATACTAACACACAAAGTCATCGGTTGTTGATCAAGAAGGTACAGAACGATCCGCAGCTTTTTAAATGTTTTATATACGAATAGAAAACTTAAAAATTGTCATTTATTCGATGGTTTATTCACTTCAAACATTTTATACTATATTTATAAAAATGTTTTTTAATGTATCGTACGGCGCTCAATATTCGTAAATTGACCAATACGAATGTCACAAAGTGTATACTTTGATGACACCGACAATTAAATTTTTAAATACTACACGAGTTAAACGATTATAGTTATTTGAATTTTTAATAATCACTTGAAATTAATGTAAAAAACATTTTCGTTCCGATGAATGTACTACCTTGGCCCAAATACAATAAAACTAAATAATAATTTGTAAATAAAAAATGCTTAAATATTTTCTTTCTTACATATTTCTATATTCCGAATTTTTTTTCTAAAATATCAATTATGAGGAATGTAAACAAATATATTTAACATCAAAATGTATATTCAAGAATTTTTAGAAATGTTTTCTTGCTAAAAAAATTAGTAATGATTCGAGCTATAGGGCACCCAGTTCTGAACTTTCGTTGTGATCCCATGCTTTCTGCATTCACAATTTTTCAATCCTGGAATCTCAAGATTTACCATTAACCATTATTTCATATTTTTGTTGTTTTACATCTTCCTAATTTTAGTAAAAAATATATCTGGCATCACAATAGACATATAATGTGAGAAGAGACATTACGAGCACTCGTATATTTTTTTAAATGTTGTAGTGTATCCAAAAATCCTAGGATCGGTATTATGATAGTGTAGGATAACGTACCACTTAATTTCTGTGAATCTTGCAATGAAAAACTCTATTTCAAGCTATGATACCGATATTTTAAGACAGAACACAGCCGTTAACTCGGCAAATACATTTACATAATTCCTTTTGTATCTTTTTACCTAGTTAAATGTTATCTTTAAAGTGTAAACATTTCGTATTGTCAGCAAGTGAAATACTAAGATCTTTGTGCACAACTATAAATAAACCAAAATTTTGTCACAAATGAACAATGTGTAATTGACTTTTCAAGCCCGAATGATGTGCACAGCACGCTAAAAACATGCTCTGTTTTGATGAACTTATTCAATACTATGGTCGAAGCTTTTAAGTGTAACTATATTGAGCCGATAAAGCACAAATATGTGAGTTATAAATTATAATATAACTTTATATAATAAAATATCCACCACTGATTCTTAAATAATTTTCCAAGAATGTTTTTAAAAACGAAAAATCAGTTTCAATGTATATTTATTTAAATTTGAATCATTCAAATTATGTACACTCCCACAGATTTTGTCACTAACGACCCAGGTTTCGCCTTTCGGCATCTTCAGGCGTTCAAGCGCACGGATGAACTTGAACTGGCGAAACCCGGGTCGTTAGTGACAAAATCTGTGGGAGTGTACATAATTTGAATGATTCAAATTTAATATTGAAATTCCACCAAGCACCTTCAGTCGAAATCTTAAAATATATTTATTTGTTTATTTGAGGCCCAGTCTGCCTTTCTTTGGGTATGAATTATCCGCTGTTAGAAATCTATTTTTGGCAGTCGTGTCTGAATGGTTTAAACTATTTAATATATTTAAACGCGTTGAAGTGAACTTACCCTAAACAGATAAGAGATGCTAAGCGCATAAATTAAAGTAAAAATATGTTTCAAAATATGACGTGAAAAAATATATATTTATACGCAAATAATACGTAATATAATAATTTTAAAACAATATAGTTAAAGCAATAAAAATATCGTTATACACCTGATAAATTGATGTTTTTATAATCCTTGGCATATTTTTGACATTTAATACTTACTAATAAAAATGCATTTGAATCCATCTCGAACAACATTAATTTCTCAGCGAACTGTCATCACATCTTTCCGAATATGTACATTATTGCTTGTATCGTATACAACATTATTAAGTATTTTTACAAATGTCACTATTTGCTCGCCCACGTTTGAAACTGGCGCTCCAACTTGTCGTATAACATGGGAGACATCTAAAATTAATACCATTTCATTAGGTGTTTAATACCATCGCATTATTTTTCAATGTAAACTCATTTTTCTTCGGGTTTTTGTCTTATCCGTGCGACGATATTATTATTTTATCGGAATGGCTTGTGGTACAGTGCAAAGCAAAGCTAAGCTTTTGTATTAACTAAAAGTATTGAAAATAATGTTGTTTGAAATTTACTTTTTAATTAACGAAATCGTACCTGACATAAAATAAATAATTTCACATTCGTATAAGTAATCTCATAGAGGGAGATTATTTTAAAGATAGATATTTTATTTGTAGGTCTTTGGTGTCATCATTTTTTTTTATCACATGATGCATTTATTTACTACAAAGAAAACTAGGCGAATACTGACAAGAGTCATTGGCAATAATCTGATTTTGGTTTGACACATTTAATTATTGAAATTTATTTTAATACACAATTATTTTAAGCTTAAGCAAACTTTTTAAATCACGGGCTCCCAACCTGGGGGTTGCGAAGGGTTTTCTGGGGGGGTCAATTCTTCGGGGGAGGAGTCACTAGTCACATGGCTTTTATAAAAAGGGGTCGCCACCCGAAAAAGGTTGGGAACCTATGTTTTAAATAAAATATATAATTTATTTATAAGGGTTTTATCAATCAGTTGATATTGTTTTTAAAAATATTAAACATTTATATTTATATAAAGAGCTCTAAAACTTGTATCCGTAAGTGTAAAAAATATTTGTATAATATGTAGGATGACTCTAGCAACATAAATTAAAAACGGGACATGTTTCGAAATTCGACCAATAAACATGACATGAGATAATGTCACATACATTAAGACATCTGAATCGATATATAACAGAGTTTAGGAGTTTTCTCTTACACTACAACATCTACCTGCTATGTTTGACAGAAGACATATTTGTAAACTTCTTTCTTTATTGGTCTATAAGGTGAATAGTCTTAGAATAGAACATAGCTAATAGATATATTTTGAACATTGTGGGTAGATTATATTTAACGTATATTTAAAAATAATCACTTTAATGTGTATTTTTATTAGTTTTTTAATTTTAATAATTATTTGTAAAACCTTATTTAAGCATTTCATCAGTTATGCGTTGAATTTACACAACCTAATTTCTGGTAAATTGTATTTTTATATACTTTTTTGTGACTAACCAATTATTTATTTTATACGAAAAAATCTGTATAAAAACAAGGAATGGTCAAATAATTCTAAAGATTAAAATATACAAAGAAAAAAACATTTAATTTGTATTTTTATTTATTCTTTGATTTGTTTTTAGTATTGAAAAATTTTCATTGAAAAAATAACAAATATATATTTATGTATTGTTTCAAACCAGACAAGCAGTACATGGCATTACAGCTGACGCTAATTCACCACACACTTGACAAATATAGTAAAATAAAAAAACAGTACACAATACTTCAATATAAAAAAAATATTTTGGACACACAAAATCATAAAGTAATAAAGTAAAACCTTACTTCACAAATATTGTAACTTGAAATGTCCACTTCTCTGAGCAACGAATACATCAGTAGAACGGCCCTTGAAACTGGCGACTCATACGACCTACGCGAGGAACAAGTTTTCAGAAACATTTTTTTTTGGTTATTGTTTCGGCCACATGTAAAGCCTTCAAATATAAAAGCATTAAAAACAGTCTTTAATTCGGTAATCGCTTACATTTCTAGTTATATAAAAAAGTTAGCCCATTTTAGAAATGTGCTTAAGCTTATAGCTGATTATATTTAAATACCATATACACGTAACAATATTTTTTTTTGCCCGTTATATCAATTTTTTATTTGAAATCAATATCAATACCATCGTATACAAGTAGTTGTTTTTTTTATATTTGCTTAATTTCTTTTAATTAATAAATTTAATTGAATACACAAATATCGATTGCACGTATTTTATCACACTATAAAATATCAAAAGATAAAGTTTTTGTAAACTGTATTTTTTTTTGTTAGTATCGCATCGATCATTGATTATTATATACGTATCTATAACGTAAGTTGCATATTTGCAGTTCTGGTATCAATTTCATAAAAACGATATCTGAACCTGCTATTGCATGTGGATAATTGTTGTACCATCTGACACTGATTAGTGCATTGTAATCTAGTCATGCCCACACATTTTACGAACAACATTACCACCACTGGCCAGTGGAGTGCTCACACTGATTTTTTTATTTTATAAATAAAATATTTTCCTTCCCAATAAATAGCATACAAACTTGTTCGAACAATTCAAAAGATAGAAGTATTTTTTCGCAAAAAAAAAAATGTGGTTTGAGGCGTTCTTTTATTGTCAAAATATATAGGAGTAACGTTGTCAGATTTGTTAAAAACTCAACGCCAGGCCGAACATATCGATGACCTATTTTCATAGAACGATAAGTCGAATGTTAGATATTTTGTCTTATATTGCTAATTATATTCAAAAACTTCTCTTTTCTATAGAAAAAAACACTATTTTTCTATTAGTAGGCAGATTTTTGTATGATGGCAATAAATAAATATAAACGATTTCTTAGTTCCATATAAATACAACCCGAGCTTAGGTATAGAAACGTTATAGATACGTATATAGTTGTAGGGTTCTGTGAACGTTACAATAAATTTATATTTTATTGAAATAAAGGAATAAATGGTTTAATATCAATATGATACTAATCACTTTTTTACAATTCAGATTAGATGCGTCAAAGCTTTGGTCAGTTATATCTCAATATACCAATTTCTAGTTGCAACACTATGAAATCAAGTCATCTTTATGCATCTCACATTTTCTACCTCTGAAGGAAGACGAGTCGTTGAAAGATCGCAACTTTGCACAGAACTTACGAATGCTGGAGATTAATTAAGGAAGCTAAGTTCACCCTGGACTAGCTGACTTGACTGCAAGTCAGTCACCTACGCATACTTTTCAGAAATGGGTAATGGTAGAAGTGTTATGTTATTTTACTGCTAACCAGTACTCTTGAGTGCGTTTGTTAATTACTATATCCACGCCCCGTTTTGTGAGTTGAATTGAGTGAGTGATTATTCGTTGCATTATAAACACCAAAATATTATGACAAAAGTAGTAGAAACAAGAAATCTGGCTAAAATATTATATTTTCTGAGATGAAAATGAATTACCAGTATATTTAAAATGTGTATTAATGACTGAAAAAAAACTATTGTTAATGATAATCGCAATTCGAACATAATCAAACTGTAATTGTAATAGAAAAAAAGTCATATACAGGGCTGCAAAGTCGTTGTTTTACAAATCTGACGACTTTTTTAAATTTCATTAAATAATAAAAAGTAATGCATTTAGTAGATATTTAAAAAATGCAAAGGCTAAATACACAGTTTTGTATTGGAATTGAACCATTTGAATACTTGAAAACGCGAACTTCTTAACCTTTGCAAAATAATTTATTTAAAATATTAAATAATTAGTAATAAGATCCAAAATTTTGTACATCAATTAAATAGTTTTGACCAGGTTACTTTATTATATGAGAGGAATTTTGAGCTATCCACATGCAAAGAAAGTAACCATAAATCAAGATATGTGTACAGTTTACGAGAGAAAGAAAGTGTTTGACATTCTAAGAGGATTTTGACCATGACCTAAATGTTGATTAACGTCATCCATGCAAAACAAATACACTTTAATTTGGTAGGCTAATAAGTATTTCTTGGACGCCACTAGTTATCACAAATCACAATACATCGGCCTGATTGGCGGTGGATCTCACGTTTAAATGTTTATAATTGCCAGTTATAGCAGAACGACTGTTAGCATATTTTAGCCTTTTGAACTGTTAACATTTAAAAATACGTTGCGAATAAATGCAACTCATTGCTCTTTATATTACAAAGTAGAACTTGTTTAACTTTCATTGCGTAATTCTAGCTATTAAACATAAAACTCTTCATAACCAATATTTAAAAAAAGTTTTATTTATTGCTCATATAAACACTGTTTATTCAATGAATCATTATGTACTTATTATATGAATAACTGGTCATATTTAAAAAAACATCTTGACTGCTGATAAGTAAAAGTAGATAAGTATGTACATTGATTTGAAAAAAAAACTGACTTCGATTTTGACAGTATAAGTGTTTGTAATGTCTATAAATACCCATCCACTCTTCCAACCCTAAATAACAAAGCGTAGCTAGAGCAATTAATTATCCACTAGTCTTGTCTTAGACTTTCTTATCTTTCCATTCATACTAAAAAGAGAGTTTGAGCAACTGTGTAACATTTTGTTTTTCAAAAAAATATTTTTGTTGATACTTTTACTAGAAGGTCATATACCTCACATTGGCAAAGGACGTAGTATAAAATTAATTTTTGATGATTCTGTTTTTAGTGAAAAATTAACGATACACAAATTGATAATGAGATTAACTGTGTTTATGTGAAATATGTGATATTAAAACAAAAATTAAAATAAACTCATAAGTTAATTAACAAACATCTGCATGTAAAAACACTAATTGATAGATAATTTATATGAAAATGATGTAATTGAGACGAGAAGATTCAAAATTTAAAAAAAAAAATAACAGAATGTTGAAATAAATTTAAGAAATTTTTTTTACAACCGAATGTGTTAAATTTTTACGACAAAAATATTGCCGTTCAATTTAAATTTAGACTAATTTAAAGAATAATTTCTGTACTGATATATTATAATTTGATAAATATTTAAGAAAACAATTTGTGTGGATCTGCAACTGTGCATTTTTTATAATGAAATCTCATTAAATGTTCTCCGCAGTTTTGCGCTGTGCAATAAAATTATATTTTATGAAATAATGAAGGTTTTCACTTAAAGCATCATACCACAATATAACAACCATTTCATACTTGTTAAATTTTAAGGCGTCATTATACTCTGGTAGATGTTATACAATATTAGTATAGAGCAGTGGTTCTCACGTGAAATTTCACTGTGGCCGCATTGTAAACATCATATGGAAATGTCTCGTGGCCGCATCAAATGTGATAAAAATAGCATTTGCATTTACTAAGAAAATGAATTAACTTATAAGTTTATATTTAATAAATTTATTTAAAAGCAAATCAAATGGAAATTGTTTAACAGTTCTCTCTTCCAATGCAAGCCGCATCGCCTTTTCTAAGTTTGCACCTGTCAACTGGTTTCGATATTTATTTTTTTTAAAGTGTATTACACTGAATGATCTTTTACAGTATAAAGTTGTAGGAAAAATCGACAAAATTAATAAAGCAATTGTTGCTTATTCTTTATATTGACTTGATTCATGGTCTAACATGGTTATTTTTACATGACTTTTGCATTTCACTTAAAGTAAAAAAAACTTTTTTTGGAACCTAAGTAATCGTAGTAATGGACTGTTAAATGAACTTTTATCGTACGTTTAACTTAATAGTTTGAGTTTACAAACAATATCAATAAATGTAGGATTTCGACTGAAGGTGCTGGATAGAATTTGATTATAAAAATTGATTTTAGTTGCTTTTTAGTATGATTTCAATGATAATATTGTAATTGATTGAGCATCATTAATATTAAACCATTTGTAAACATAATCCAGATTATCATAAATAACTTCTAAATTAAGTGATTTTTTTAATTCTTATATGTAATAGAAACACGATAAAAACTATTTTCTATGATTCTCATGTACCCGAGAATACCGGATGGTAAATACCGGAACGTGAATGACAAAACGTACAGAAATTTAAAGAATTCAAATTAAGTATAAACTAATATTATTTTTTCATAATATATCTATTATATAGCGTACTTTTATATACCATCCATATTTAAAATGTTCCTAATATAGAATTATGACAAAATAATTAGGGAAAATAGCTGGTTCCAAGAAGACGATAAAGAGATTTGCGAGTAGGGGAGAATATTGATACTAGACATTCTGAAACTTCTTACTGTTTAGATCTCGCCATGAAGAGGCTTTGAAGCAAGAAGAAAAATGTAACTCAAGATAATTTACGAATCTTGAAAGTATTATTGATTCTCAAAAAGGTATATCCCGATAAGAAATATTATCCTTACTATCAATTATGATTTTCCCGATTATCCAAATTTTCCGTTATCCGAACTACCTTCAACCCAATAAGTGCATATAATTAAGGTTCTACTCTGTGTAGACAGATCAATGTATACATCTGCATAAATCAGCTTATATAGAGATGTGTTTTTTTTTATTCGGTTAATCTTTCTATTGATTTAAAATATTTTTACCATGGGCTCCAACTTTAAATTAAAACAAGACTCTGACTCAGAGTTAGACGATAAATACACTATGTTTCTAAAATATTTGGCTTACTAACTCTGTATGTAATTACGGATAACTACTTTATATGTAAATGGGGTTGTGAATTCCACATATCAGTATTTTATCACATTGTAACGATAAAGATCTAAAAACAACATCCCTGTATTTTTTAAATATTACAAAACACTATTTTTTCATTAAGTAAGCTGAATTGTTTTTAATTAGATCGGACCTTTAATATTTTTTAGGCTTATAAGCATGTAAACACATTTAACTCTAGCTCTAGCAAACACAAAGTATTTACATAAAAAAGATTCAGAGGCATTCATTTTTTTTCAACTCCGACTCTACAGTTCTGACATTTAGAAATTGAATTTATCGTAGGATATTCTATAAAGATTTTTGTAATAATTATTTAACATCTTTTGGAGTATCATTTTTATATTAGAGTCTTGAAACTTGTTTAAAGCTATCTAATCAAAATTAATCTTTGAAAGTAGCAATACAGTATACGAAATTCCATTGTATCGTGTAGCGTTGAGGTTTTCTTACGATTAAAATCAAGCATTTAATAATTATTAGTCCCATAATATTGATGTTATCATTAAGCTATTTTCCTAATGATGTAACATATAAAACGCCTACTGTTAAGAGTGGTAAACGGAATTCCCGTCTAACGCAAAGTGTTCTTTGAGTTTGTTCATTATCATCTTAAAAGTCTTAGTAGCACGCAATGGTCTCGCTTTTGCTTGCCTTCGATATATCGACGGAGCGATCAATAGAGGCGTATGCTTTATTTTTATTATTTTCCTTTACAATGGCGATATTTGCTACCGTTGGCGATTCTTGGTAACGGAATTTTCCCACAGCATTTTTACTGTGTATAGGATAGTCAAAAACGATGTTGAATTAAAATATATATCGGTCGTTCTTCATATTTTATGGTGCTACGTCCCAGGGTAAACTTTGTCCGCCCTATCTTTTAATTTAAACAAATTCCCTTCGTTTGAAATCATCTGGTAAACTGAGAGTGTACCACCATATCTACTTATCGGTTTATCGATACTTGACGATTGTTTTATTGCGATTCTATCATACAAACTATCTCATCGGTTCACAGCAACTTGAAAATACTTAATATTCACGATTTTTTTCGTGAAATTTCTCAAAAGTTTTACAGTGATATAGGCAAACAACAAACCTTTTCCTTCATGATTATGAAGCGACAATACCTGAGAATTGTCATAGACCAAGAGCTGTTCTGCTCGATGACTTTAAAAAATATGATTTTTATTTTTTTTAATCAGTTAAATGGTGAAATCTAATCATATCACCGCCAAAATACAACGTTCAGTAAAATGAAAATTAATGAAATTAAGAAAATATATTTTGGTTACTAAAATTTTGACACCCTTTTTATTTTTTTCTTGTTTCTTTAATTTCTTTAGACGCTAAAAAACCCATTTGATCATAAATTTCTTGTTTTGAATCTCGAATAACTTCACTACGATTTGAAGCAATAAAAATATATAATATTTTTGTATGCAAAAAAGTAGTAGGGCTTTTTGAAATTCAGACTAAGCTTTTAGTTTTTCTTAGTGCATCAGTGATCCCAGCGCAAACACTTCCAGAGAAAACTTGCAATGAGCAAAACTGGTCCAGATCATTTGGTGAAATTATGGAATGAGTTTATTGTTTTACTTATAAGGCGTTTTCACCAAGAATCAAAATTTATTACTAACTACAAACATGAGCGTCAGCTATATTAAATTGACAATTAATGCATTTGGGACAAAATTCCGTAACAGCATAGATTTCAAAGTAAAGAGTTAGCAAAACAATTTGTAACACTAAAAATACATATTTTAAATCAGCATACAAACAATTTACCATAAGGTCTATATTTGGCGAGAGTGTTACATAAAGCGTATAACTGATGAACAAAGTGAGCACAAAGTCTTGCAATATCACAGAAGAAGATATAGGAGCCAGGGCGGCCTTTTATAGAGCCAATTAACCGCACGCGGTCATCAACTACACCGACAACGATGGTTCGGACTGTAGAGCGACCCCGATCGCTCGTTTTGATCCCCTGCAATTTTATTTTGCTCAGCTCCTTGCAGATCTATCTATCAGGTAACTAGCGGCTCGTTTGTTGGCGGTGTGTTTCCCTCCACGCGTGGCCGTATCGGGTGTATTGCTAATGTTGCCATGCGTCCAGCATTTCGAAATAATGATAAGTGCTATCACTTTGCCTTAAATGCACGAAAAACTCTCTTCTAGATGCTAAATGGCTATGTGATTTTGATACAAAAATTCTTTAAGTTAAACTTATATGGATTTTATTACTCTACATTGCTCTCTCTTAACAGTAATCACCGTCTTAGGGATTTATGTTGCCCAGATGAGCTGAATAATTACCTATTTAATTTACCGATCAAACCTTAATGCTTAAAAACGGAAAGTTGTGAAGCTTATAATAAATAATTTATATGTTTTGTATCAGAACCACTTGAGTAAAACATCATTATATTAACTTATAAGGACGTGTCAGATGGTTTTGACAGTTATTTTACACTTAAGGTATTCCAGTGCTTTAATACATATCTAATTTTCAATTATTTTTCCAGTTAATCCGATTCATTTTATCTGAATTTAGTTAACTGATAGAGTAAAAAAAATATAATAAATAGTGTGCAAATTAAAATTTACCATTTAAACTTAAGTATACGTCATTATGCATAAACTGTCTCCATTAAGATACAAGTTATCAATTTATTAAATAATGAAAGATTTACTTACAGTTGAATTAAATTTTACAAAACCTTTGAACAATAATAATAAAAAGTCGTTTTGATCCATTAAAAAAGAAGATGAAAATAATTCATAGAAATAATCAATGTATTGCATCTTAGGGTATTTATTAATAGTAATTATTGTCGAAGTTATGTGAGTAAAATTTAGGTCTTCATTGACCAAGTACAGTATTTTTGTTCTGGATTCATAATCTTCAACAAGACTGTCGTGATAAAAATAGCTGATTATAAAATAGTTTCCTTGCAGGAAATATGTGATTGTTAAAATACAAAATAATAAAAGATACCCATTTTAATTCCGTTTTCATTATGCAATAACATTTTTTAAATTAATTGATTCACTTTACTTGATTAACTGCATTTTCTAAAACACAACAATGTTTAAAAGACAAAAGTTTACTCTGAAATTCTTACCAGATAAGACGAACAGCAATGCAGGGTGCTCACTTTGTGGCGTGCGCTAGATGTGAGGAGAAGATTATAATATGCGAAACTTTTAATTGCAATTACTGACCTCTCCTAGGAAAACGCAGAAGCTTTGCGTGTCACGTGACTAAAGATAAAAGCTCCCAGACTAGGTATACATGTGTTGCAAATAAAAACAATAGTTGACGGAAAACGAGTAAGCTTTCGCTTATTAAGAATTATTTACAAAAAAAGTGTCAAGTATATTTAATGGCCAATAATCAATAAGCAATAATAATTGACAATTTTAATGAACGTCGGACGTAATTGAAAAATTACAGGGATCTTAATAAAAATAACAAATATGATTTTTATTATCGTACACTACAAAAAACTATATTTATTTTACTTTATAAATAAAAAAAATATTCATAAACTGTATCACCGAATACAAAAAAAAACAATTTTAAGCCATTAAAAGATAGAGGTGTATTAAAAAATAAAAGCCCGAAACTTCTTAACGATTTTAGGTGAGGTTTATAGCAAAAATAGTTAAATTTTCACTTTTCACTTTGATTAATAAATAAATAATCAATTAACTATTAAAAGTTTTTGTCGAAAAAATCCATCGTTTTATTTGCAGATCAATTTTAATTATATAATTCATTAAAATATAAAAAAAAAATAATTTCGTTGCTAAGAAATATTTTTTTCTTTATTAAAATGATAAATTAAAATAATTAAAAAAAAAATATTTCTTTACTTTACATAAACTAAAGAAAATCAAGTCTTTAAAAATATTATTAAAAATTATTTTAGTCATTTGAATCTTCATGTTCATCAATAACTCATTTAATATGTAATAACGTAAACTCTAAAGTCTAAAAGCACGCTCTTGTAAAGTGCATTGGTATGTAAAACCGCGTGGAAATCTCAGCTCGTTGTGCCTAGTTCCCAATCTTTCTCACACAACAAATCGCGCCAAAGCGGAAATAAGGAATTCAATCAAACGATTGTATGTACGTCCATATTAGTTCACTCAGTCACCTGCCGACATTGCATCACTCGATAGGCTCTGGTGTGCGAGCTGTACGAGTCCAGCTATTTATTTTATTCATGTATTGATAAGTATCTAACTAAAGGTAAATTTTCTCTAAGCATCGAATTTTAAATAAATATTTAGGACATGTTGGTAGTTGATTTTCCCGACGCCACCCGTTATGCGTATGCAGACGCTCTTTTGCGGCCGCCTTCCATATCGAAATCAAAATTTAAAAAAATGAAAACAAATTAAATGGTTAGAATTTCAATCAATTTTTGGTCAGAATAAAAATATGAACGGCCAGAATAAAAACATTACACAGTCAGAATTTTTAATAACAATTTTGGTTAGCAGGTTAGGTGAAGTTTTTTTTTTTAATTTCATCTAAATTATGACTATTTATTCTGACCGATATATTATGACCATTTAATATAAATTCTGACCAGAAAAATACTAGTCTAAAAAAATGAATTTACTTCACATATTCTTGGCCCAATGTAGAGCTGCACGAAATTATTAAAACTTTATCAAATTATGATTTTTTTTAATGAAGAGAATTATTGTTTTCACGGTTAAAATAAACATTATAAATCATAATCAATGTTATAGGTATTTTTACTTCTGTGCCGTTATTACATTAATTACTTTAACAAATTTGGATATAAAAAAGATTATATATACGCAGTTATTTTACTTAATTTACATATTATCTGAAATCAAATAGAATTAATTATTAAAAATAATCAGCGTCATATTATATGTAGATAAGAAATAATATTCTAACTTTTTAGAAGTAAATATTTTAAGTCTACTCACATCATTAAAAATTTGACTAGGAATGGTTCAAAATAATTACTTAAGTTATAATATTAAAGAAGGTATACATACTTTAGCAAAGTCATTTCAAGAAAACATAAATAAGCTTATCGCATTGTTATATACGGCTCTTTGAATTGAATTGGGGGGTAGGTATGGAGTTAAAACCATACAATGATAAAAAAAATGTATACAATTTTCCAATTAAGGTTTTTAACCATGGCCACGTATTTAATAGTATTTAATACTCGACTATGGAATTAGAAATTTAATTTGACGTGTATTTATTTTTATACACTTTGCAAATCAATAAATTATTGGATAAAATTGTATCTGATTCAGTAACTGACAGTTACATCATAACATCGTGCATGTAGATAGATATTCATGTGCATTTTCATTTAAATCGATAAATATTCAATAAACTAGACGACTATGTGCATTTCATACAGATGATATTGGAAGAGCATTAAACGGATAAATTATTAGTAATTTCATTGAGATCATCTCTGAAATAAACGTGATGTGCATAGAGTTTTGATTAAACATACATATCGTGTACTTGCAGGTAAATGTTATTAGTAATTTATCATAAAGAAAAAAGATCATGACAATCTGATGTACATGCAATCAAACAAAACTTTAAATTCGGTTTTTTCTCGACATTTTGATAATAATTATTGAAGAAGACTCATCACATCACTTCTTTTAATAAAAATGAATACTACAATAATATAAAATAAACTAAACACTTAAAAGTATATAGTTATGACATTACAGCTTATCTTTTCCAAGGTGATAGATATTTTTAACCAATTCCAAGGTTTCAAATATCTGCTTGTCGGGAGTCGAAACATGACCCCAGGGTAAAATAAAACGATTACTATTTATGTATAGCTTATTTTAAAAATAAATCACTCTTTTATACCGAATCAGTTGAAAGAAATCGGGTAGAATGAATCTGATCCTGATCTTAATAAATAAATGTGGAATTGGTAAAAAAAATAGTTATATTTTTTATTAATATTATGTTTTTCTTTCTCCATCAATTCATTAATCATCACGGCTGTCAATTAAATGAACATTAAATAACAAAAATTAAATTTATTTTTAATTTTAAGAACCTATAATCTGTTCTTAAAAATATTACAGCTTAAGTTGTTTCAATAATTATTATGTACAAAAATATAAATAACAAAACAAAACTGACATAATCCTTGCATATTATACGACTCATACGTTAACTGTCAACGATCAAGGTTGGTATGCTATTGCTCAAGTTTATCGACATGTATGACACAGTAAAATAATTTATTACGAATCAAAGAGACACAATGATTGTTCATCTCTGGATGTCTTCTCTTTCTTATCATATAGTGTCTTATTCTCACAAACGCACGATTAAATTCAGCATAGCATTTAAAATCATAACACAAAAATTGTGTCCATGTTTGCTTCCAAAGTTAAAGTTCTATATCCTAATGTAACTTGTTGCTACAGAAGTTTTTCTACGAGAAATCTTCGTTACTAAGATACTTAAACTGAAGCCGTTAACCGAAAAGTGTTTTTTTGGATACCGTAATTATTTATTTGTAATGATAATGAATGATAATTGCTGTATTTTTATAAAATTCATTTACTCGAAAATGTTATTTAGTATTAATCAAGTTATTATTGTTTTGAGTATCCTTAAATGAAACAACGATATATAGCAAGCACATAGATTGTTTTTATTCTGAACTTTTCTTTTTCGATATATTTTTTTCCGACACTTTGCATAAGTTTTATTTTGACATCACTTAAATTTTGCTAATAAATCTTGCGCAGATGACAACTACAAAACCTCTTCAGCTTCCATCTTGAATTATATGCATCACTATTCTGCTACAAACCAATTTCATATTACGATTATAGCTTTGTTCAGTACTGCCATCGTCCCAATATTGTACATAACGCCATATATGACATTTCTACAACAAAAATGATTTTAACCAAAATGTGTTATAGATCACTGTTTTTTTTTAACGGCTTTGATTATTTATTTTTAAGGATAATAGAGGTTTAATATTTAGGCTATGGCAGAACAAAATATTAGTTAATCCCTCCCACTACTGCGTGATTTTAGAATCGGATAGGTAACTAAGAATATTATACATCAAACACATTAACATAAATCCCTTTATCATTTTATGAAACTGCCCGTTCATATATTTAAAACCGCATATAACGTAATCGCTCAGCCAAAATAGTATAGCCATTGAGATCCTAAGACAATTCTAAAACGACCCAGTGCTCTACTTAAATAACATTGCCAATAAAATACATTTAAAAATGCAATAGTATTTTTGCATCTTGTTTATTTTTATTATAATACATATATCACACATCTATTTATGTAACATAGTTATCGTGTTATTAATATTTTTAATTTTTCTGCTCGATTCGTGATCAGATCCTCGGAAGTATGAGTACACATTAAATAGATTGTGAAGGCCACTCAGTTATGGCGATGAGAAAATGACTCACTTGCACTACGAAAAGCAAACTCACATTTTTAGACATTACCAATGAGAGATACAATTATATTACAGAGAGGCTTAAACGGATCGTTCCACGGAACATTAAAAACAGTTTACCTATAACACGATAAAGCGTGATATGAATTTGTTACGATCGTAATTTATATTCAAATGATATACTCGCGCACGCAAATTTATGAAATGATCTAATAACCACATCTCATTATGGAATAAATGCATTTTTTTCTCTTACTATTCATTGTTAACGATTTAAATAATCTGCAGGTATTATATTCTACAAATTATAAACTCTAGTACAGTACTTATAATTTGCAATTTTAGTTTCACTCTATGATCGTTTTGTTCAACGAGATTGCTTGACTATGCTTTTTATGATTTTATTTCACAATAAATTAACCTTTATTTTTATAGCATTAGTTTATATTTGATTATGACAATATATAAAATTATATTTTATCTCAAACGAAGTATGTTGAATATTTGTAATTATCGGAATTACATACGTACCTAAATTATTATTTTTAAACTACGTAATTTATTACATATTTGTCAAATATATCGTGAAAAAATGACTTTATTAATACGTACCAATTGTTAATAAACATTTTTTTAAGAGATAAAAGCTTCATGTAGGTAATAATATTTGTATATAATTTGAAAACATTCCAGTTTTGAGTCTTGTTTTTAGAGTATTTTTTTTTAAAGTATAATTGTGGGGTTTTATTATAATGCAAAACGTACTACATATTTCCAAAATTAGTGATATGGAGTTAGGTATGTAGCTAGAGTAATTTAAACCTAAGGAATTGACCAATTCTACAATTCTAAAATTAAACTGTCGTTTTCAAATAAAAAATCATATTTTTATGCACATATTATTTTGTTTGTGTTATTCGTTATAGTATTTAACTCTACTGAAAAGTTCGAGTTTTGGAAATAGTACGTTTGGCATTATAACCCCACAATTACAACACACTGTCAAACTAAAAGTATCTGTTATTTAATATGCATATTAAAAGAAATACGTATCCACAGAGTGTTGATTGACAGTTATTATCATTTGACATTGAGTGAGCAATACATCATTATGTCAAATTTGCAAACCATCAGTCATTAAAAAAATCTTTTTATGATAAAAATATATTTTAATAATCTTTGTGAAACAAATCTTATTCATTTTGAATTGATTTATTCTTATAATACAGATTTAATGAACTTTTCATAATAATTTATAAATTCCTAATG
Source organism: Himalopsyche anomala (assembly GCA_031772345.1). Classification (NCBI taxonomy): domain Eukaryota; kingdom Metazoa; phylum Arthropoda; class Insecta; order Trichoptera; family Rhyacophilidae; genus Himalopsyche; species Himalopsyche anomala. The sequence goes on along the minus strand of CM062831.1, from coordinate 14,028,512 downwards.
CTAATTGCTGAACGAATATTTCTCTGCAAGAATATTTTGCAGTTTAAATTATTATAGTAATAAATGATCTGTTGTTGATTGAGTTTTGGCTGTTTTACTTAATTAATTATTTTTTCAATACTGAAATATTGGTATTTTCAAACCCAGTATGTTGGTATTTAACTGCAACATGTATACCAGAATCTCGGTATCGGGAAAACCGGTATTTCAATCCTAAGATGTGCCAATAATAACAAATTAAACGGGACAAATTTTCCATGTCATTTTCCGTATCATTGTATTAAAACGATCTTTAAGAATAGTCTGAATTATAATAATTTTCGATATAACTTTATACGCATTCCATGATTATTGCAAAAATATATTGCTTTATAACTTAGCTGTGCTGTGATGGAAAATTGCATCGGGATTCATTATACTCTTCGAATTATATTGTAACAAATATAATTTATCTAAGAAATGAAAGGACAGACGATCTGAAGGTCTTGCAAAACGTGTTAGACAATTATTATTCACATCGTTACATCATAATGACCGATGATATTAAGAAAATATTTCCCATATTTACTGGCATTAAATTTATATGTTTTTTTTTATATTCAAAAGCACATATTTCGAAACCTTTTGTTGATAGCTTAAACTCCTACTTGGTGCATTTTTGATGGACTATTTTTTATATTAAATTTATATTATTCAATATTTTATTTTTAGATATTGACATTTTTTGTACTTATTTTTCATTTTTTTCAATGATAATAACTAATTTCGATGACTAAAAACATTTTTGGCTGTGAATGGTGATCTACGCAAGTCTTAATATTTTGTTCAAGTTTATATATGAATAAAAATGTGCTTAAAATTTTGAGGGCTCAGAAAAAAACGACAGAGCTTTTCATAATCCTTAAGTTAGCTATCAATTAAACTTTTTTTCTTTATAAATAAATCGTCCGAAACAAATTATGTTAAATTTTCTAATGAATAATTTCTTGGTTTTTTAATATGATTACATTGTTCCCAGTCAATAACTACCGTGTTAGTTATTCGTTATTTTTTAATTTTTGCAATTCGCGGAATTTCCAAAATGAAAAAAAAAAATGGAAATTTTTTTTTCGCCATCGCGCTTTTTCAAATTTTCTAAATCCCGAGATTAGTACTATCACAACTCCGGGATTTTGGGATCACAAAATTGGACGAAATCCCGGATTGGAGGCTTTACCCTAGACTTCATGGTATCAGAGATTGTACGAACAGAAAAATATCTAACATTTAATACGCGATGAATGATCAAGAAGAATATCGTACGGCTTTAAACGTTTACTTTTAAATATTTATAAAATAGAAATCTACTGTTTTTGTTCACGCATTTAGTTACAAATTTCTTGATATAATCCAAAACCAACGTAAAATATCAATACATAGTTTATTTCAATAAAATTAACAGTGTTAAGAAAAGTGCTCTGTTACGGTGACAACGTTTCAGGTGTTTGTGCGATTAATATTTAATCAATAATTTGTTTATCCAAAATTCTATATTAGACATAGAGATTTCATGATGAACTATCTTCGTGGTCAATTAAAGTCACGACAAACTTCCATGCGATGAATAATTATCCGCACAATAAATCGTCGTTGGTATAAACTTTTATGCGATCAGATATTGTGTATAAAGTTCAATATGATAAAACATATCGATTTTGGAAAGGAAAAAGGACGTAACCAACAGTTTTTTCAAAACAGCTTTTTTTCGATAATCACAATGTATACAACTTGATACACGTTCTATCAAAAGGATGCAAGCTGCAAATGCCGAATGAGTATCTAAATTTAGCTTTTAAGTTTGAAAAAGATCACCTTGTAAAAAGTTAAAACCAATAAAAAAGACTGAAATAAAGGTTTTTCCTAAACAATTTCTCTAATTAATATTAGATTATGTCAATTAAACACCATTTTAGAAATTTCCGTGCACTTCAAGGTTGTGTATAATTCAGAATTTACATATGGCCCAAAATAATCAAAACACGTTTTTTGCGCCTCCTGTAAAATGTGTGTGGATTACGTCCTTTTTCCTTTCCACAGTCGATATTATATTGAAAAAGGACGTAACCCTCAATTTTCCCAAACAACTTTTTTCGATAATCACAATACATACAACTTGACACACATTATATCAAAAGGATAGTAGCTGAAAATGCCAAATAAGTATCTAAATTTAGCTCTTAAGTTTGAAAAAGATTACCTTGTAAAAAATTAAAACTGAAATAAAGGTTTTTCCAAGACAATTTCTTTAATTAATATTAGGTTGTCTCAATTAAACACCAGTTTAGAAGTATCCGTGCACTTCAAGATTGTGTATAATTCATAATTTGCATACGTCACAAAATCATCAAAACACGTTTTTAGCGCCTCCTGTAAAATTTGATATGTGTGGGTTACGTCTTTTTTCCTTTCCACAGTCGATATAATATGTGAATAAAACACACTATTTGTATTTGTATCGTAGTGGGCATATAAAGATAATTGGATTGGCAATATTTATAAATGGATTGATATTAATCAGGTAAAGAGGTGATTTGCATAAATTTAATAAGACTGGCGTCAGGAACTTTATGGTAGAACGTGAGCCAAATTAATCGGAAAATGTTACATGAATAATGACAGTGCGTTTATGAATAAAGTCTATAATTTATTAGTCATGCAATAAATCACAGTAATGAACTAGATCTCAATTTCTTTTCACGTTTGTGTGTGAGTCATGAAAAAAATATTACGTAACATTTATTGACTAAAAAAAATAATGAAAAATGTACATAATTTGTAGATCTAATTTCATCAGTGTGTTTTTGACTCTCTATAAATAACTTTTTTTTTGCTTTTATACGCCTCATCTATTCCACGGTCGTGTTGGTTGACTCACACAAAAATTGACACCATAATTTATCAGACAGTCGTTATCATGAATTATGTCTTATTGACCACACTGTCTTGACTCTTTTAAAATCAAATTTAAAGCTCTACAAAAATTTACTACATGACATGAAACATGAAAAAAAACTTTGTTTACGATTTAATAACAAATATATCGATTAAGACGTTCATTTTGTGTTTGAATTGTACGCATGGTACTAAATATCAATAAAATGAAAACATCGTCTGTATTTTTCAATCTTCTTCAAGTATAACTTTTCATGATGAAATAAATGCTTAATGCAATTCCGCGGAACTTTATACAAAGATTCTACGTAATCGAGCTTTACATATTCTACATAAGTCAGGTTTATTGAATCGAATCGTTTGTTTATTATATCTGGATACCATAGATGTATTGTCAATGATTTTATTTTTCTTTTTATTTATTGATTTGGCATTTACTTGGTAGAACTCCATTTTAATAGGGTAAAAATATCAACGAATTTCAGTTCTACAGTTTTTTTTATATATTTTATGCGTTGATAGCTATTTCGGCTATCGCCATCGTCAGAACTAACCAAAATTTTGAATTCTATATTTAATTTATCATTGACAATAAATACATCAAGTAATAAGTTTTTTGATTTAATATTGACATTATTAAAAAAAAAAAAACTTTAAAAATGCCTTTAACTCTCGCGGCTCGGAGACTAGAAAAATACTTCTTTGCCGATGGGGGTCATTTAGGGACCCCAGTGGTTTCCTCATTATTGGCCTTATTCTTATGAATTTCAAAAAAAAAATAGTCTAAGGGCTTTAAAATATCTCTCTGGATCATTCTTCATACATGTTTTTTTATAAAAATCCGTGTTTTTTTTAATAAATAATCATATTTTAAGTTGCGCGTAAAAAAGACGTCATTTCAGTGCAAATATGAATTTACAACTGATGCGTTCAGCCCAGTTATCTTACGAACAATCACTGATAAGCGGGCGCTTATCTCGTTATCGCATTATCGTATTTATATAAACTACAAAAGGTCCAAAAAACTATGATATAAGAATACCTTAATTATAAACATTGTATCACCCATATTAAAATAGATATTTAATAAAATATGGGTATTGGGGTCGCATTTCTTGAGCTTAGAACCGGAAAAGTTAATAGGTTATATGAATTTCATTTTTGATATCAAGCACTTAAAGGCATAAAATATATACATCCATAATTTGCGAATATTATTATTGCTTATTAGTACCTTAATAAGTACCGATAAGTATAAGAGGCTTCAAGAAACGAGATCAAAAGGTATTTTTCTCTGTACACTTTATCGAAAATCTGTTTCATTTAACGCCACCTGTCGTTTTGAGCTCGGTTCCCAACTCAAATGGATCGGCTCATCACGTTTGGCCAAAAAAAAAATCTTTAGTCTCCTCAGTGAAGTCGTGAGTGCCTATATCAGAGCATGCCTGCAATCAACCATCATATATTCCACCTTTCTGACACTTGCACGAATATTTATGCCATTTAATTATCTAGATCAACCAAATGTTAATGCTTTATGATTAACATTGTTTACATTATGTTTATCGTAATCAAATAAAAACTGTTGCAATTAATTAGAGAACAAGTGTTTTTTATAGACTCAGCTTCAGACAAATTCGCCTTTCGGCATCTCCAGACCTTTAATAATACCAATAAATACAGACTGATAATTCATTATCTCACATGACCTTATTTTGATTTATTAATATATAATAACAAAAAAATGTTTGAAAAGACATTATCAAAAAATATCTAAACAGCCTTCACCAATATTCAATACAAAGCTGAAGGTTTCTTAAATTAGTATATAATTTTGGTGGATGGAAACATTGACTTTTGCTGATTTAAGCCATTATCAAAATCATAGGCTTTGTAATAATTATCTTTTACTACATACAAAGCTTGACGGAGATCACAAAATTAACATACATTTTTTAAATGGCTTTTTTCTGTTTCACCTTTTTATTTTAAACGACTTTACTGATATATGAGTCGTCTGGTGTCAAAAGCAGAAATATCCCATATATTTCGAAATTAATCCGTAACATGCCATCCCAAAAAATCACGTTCCCTGCTATGATGGCATCTCAGTTTCACTGTTTATTGACAGTATTTAAACCTAAGTTAGAAGCTAAAAAATAATTTTAAAAATGTATTTATGCTAGAATACCTAAAATGATAAATACTTATTGACAATTCTACTGGTTATAGTGTATGGCTAGAAATTAAAACAATGTTTAAAAATCAAATAAATGTGGTACAAAAACGCAAAAAAAATGATGCTTGCTATCAAAAGCAGAACTGTCCACGACGTTGGAAACAAAAGTAGAATAGCTTAGTAAATCAGGATTTCGATCAATAACAGAGTTACTTTTAGTGATGTCCCATACAAATTTAAAGTTGCACTCGTTGATGTTAAGCTATGTTTAAAATTGAGTTTAAATTGGTAGAACTCAAAAAGCCAACAATACGTTTTTCGTGTTTTTCTCGCAACTTCGAAAAATAGTTATACTTTTGATACTATACGACTCATACGTTTTATATTATGATAAGAGATCTGTGACTTCTATTATTTTATCTATTTAACAGATTCTATTGCATCTATTTTTTATATAAACTCATAATGACATGTTTAAACATTGGTTTTATATGGTATAGTATTTTAAGCTTTTGTTCTTTCTTCACCCTTCGTTTTCATGATATATAGTTTTTTGGAGTGATGGTAATCGTCGTCATCCCTTATTTATACGATTGAAATTCTTTTAAGTATAAAATCTTTACTTTTAGTTGTAGTGAAATAGCTAAAAAAATAAAAAAAATAGTATAATGTGAACACCGTTTTGAAACATCTTATCCAATGGAACATTCGCAAAAAATAAAACATAAATATATTTAAGATTATGATATAGTCAAGCGGACGAGTAGAAATAAAATCTTATGTATTCTTAGATATAAAAAAAATACATTAACTTATAAAATATTCAAACACTGTTCCACCAATGTGTTATTATGTATTTTTCTGTATACAGCTATTTGTTCAAAAGACGTCTGAATTCATACGGGTCTATTTGATTGAGTGATTTGGAAAAACATATTGACAAATGATAGGTCCTACGTGATGTCGATCAAAAAACAGACAATCGCAAATTTTATGCGGGTTAAAACCAAAATTTCGAACTGGTAGCATGCTAATACACAATCTCATATATTGAATTGTTACGAATCATAATAAAATAGTTATCTAGAGCCCCTAGACCAGTGGTGGGGAACCTACAGCCTATTGGCTATGCTGTAAATGAATGTGACTTTTAAAAATGAAAAGGTTTCCCATCCCTGCTTTAGACCATCTATACCAGAGATCCTCAACCTTTTCTCTCCCAAGGCACACCAAAATTTTCTCCAGATTCCGCAGCCCACTTTAAATATGCATGTATAAATATATAAGGGTATATGCAAAAATAGCATGCGACATCGTTCTCAATTGTGTATTATATATTGTCACCTCAGTGGTACAACTAGGCAACTCTGATTTGATCATTGCTTAAACAAATTATTTGATATTTTCTTCACTGAAGTCATGCACTGCGGCACACTTAGCATTGTTTCATGGCACACTTAGCATTGCGTCATGACACACTAGTGTGTTGCGGCCACAGTGGTTGCGGAGCACTGATCTATACGATATAAAATGAATTCCCAAAGAAATTATTGTATCTGTAACATTAATACTCAAACAAATTGGCTAGAAAAATAAAGCTTAAGAAACAGCTTACAATAAATAAGACTTTATTGAATTTTTTTATTGAAAATGAAATCTAATTTTGTTGTATAGTGTAACATTGTGATATGAATCGAATGTTTGAAAAATATCATGTCAAAGTTTATATGAAACAATTTTTTACTCAATTATGTTACATAAACATAAGTTAGGATAGTTTTGATAACGACGATACAACTTTATTACACAATTCTTCTGGATTTTTTTAAATTTAATATTTCGATCAATTTCGAGTTCATACGTGCCTGAAGATGCCGAAAGGCGAAACCCGGGTCGTGAGTGACACAATTTGTGTGAATGTACATAATTTGAACGATTCAAATTTAATTCTTTTGGAATGATATAGTTTGTAAGTAAAAAAACAATTGTATACGCAATGAAATAAAATAAAAATAATAATTTAAAAAATAAACATGAAATTTCAGTGTATACCGTATAATTATATTACACTTGAAGCTTGACGTGCTCTACAAGAAACATATTCACAAGATGATCTTTGCGTGATCTCGATCTATGTTTGTCCGATATTATTACTATTTGCAATGTTACCATCAAGGTCGAAATAATTATGATTTGGATGAGTAGACGAATCATGAATCAAACGTGTCAGGATGGAATCCATTTTACGACAGAGTGGCCTTCGAAAAACCATTAGCAGTAATAATAAGCCGTTATTATGGTATGATGTATGATTTTGTATTTAAAACTTATTTTTAGTATTATTTTAATTCGACCTTCAACGTTGTGCTTACATAATAACGTCATATAGAATAACAGTCCAATTAACTGCAATAATAAATTAAATTGTTCATTTTACTGCATACACAATAATATAACAGTTAAACCTATAAATATACTGATTTCTTCTTTCAAAATTAAAAGTTGATATGTTATAATAATTGCGTAGTATTTATTTATTTATTTAATCAATAAAATATTGTGTAAGGTTGACGAATTATAAATAATTCACTTAAAAACTCTCAATGTGATCTTTTCAGAATCCGTAGTTTCCCACAATTGGTATTTTTACCAACAAAATTTTACCTTAAAAATGTAACTCAAGATTATATATAAATAAATAAACTCAATAAATTATATGTATTCCACAATTTTCTACAAAAATCATGCACAACTTTTGATGGAAAAGAGTACTATTTTCCGATTAGCTCAAAGTGTTACTTTGATGTGCGCAAACGTTTCCTAGTATAATGTTGACTGTAGAATTAAACCTATAATTTTTGATTTATTATTAATAATATTTAAAAAGAATACACGTTCAAATAATAAAAGTAGAATAGTTTTATCATTTAAATTCCTTTATAACCCTTTTTTAATAAATCATCACAGATTTTAAAATTGCAAACAAAAAGTAGTTTTTGTAAATTGTATTTTTTTATGTAACCTCAATTAATCGTGAAAAATAATTGTTTTTACATAATAAATAAAGCGTGTTTTTTGTCACAATTTTAAAAATGAATCAGATAAAATAAGTGTTTTTTTTTCACTCGGCGGACATGAAAAAAGTTTTTTCATAATTGTTATTTATAAACCGATCTTTTCACATATTGTTAGTGACACCAATAAACGTATTTTTTTGAAAAATATATTTGCACAAAAGATAATTTAATCCACAATCAACCCTGAAAGAATGCGTAATTTTGGACTAATCTCGACGTACACAAATCGAGTTTGGCTTTGTGAGCTATATTAAATGTTATACACTACATAAATATATTATACCCGACCGGGGTCCACAGCATGTTACAAGGAGCCATAGAGAAAATATGAATTAAGAGGAGCCATAGCAGAGTTTGGGGAGCCGCCGCCAATCTAAATATTATAAAAAAAATCGTATAAATAAACACGTATAGCGAAAATCTTCATCGCTGGCAGATGTAAGTTTTTAAGTGAAAGAGCAAACAAAAATAAAAGTCTTACATTTGTGCACAATTGCACAATTCGCAACATTTCCAAGGATGGAGCTAAAAAGGGTCTTTGAGTCGAGAATATAACAAATTGACACTTTTGCCATTGATCAATCCTAGGGTTCCAAAAGTCTAGGTCTCAAAAAAAGGGCGCAGAATTGGATGTACTACGTCCTACAATCAAGTTTTGAGGAATTTCAGTTCTCGGCACATTTCTGGCAAAAGTTTGAAGCCGTAGCCGGTTGTGTTTTTTCTTAGAATTTTTTTTATTTCATTATTCCCAAGTCTCTAGTACGGGTAAGAGGCCATGGAAAAATATAAGATTCAAAAGGAGGCCACGGGCTCAAAGTTTTTGAGAAACTATGATATACTACACAGCTATTTAGTGTGCTTAAGCAACAAAGACATAAAACATTGATAAAAAAAAATGCAAATGAATAACTTTCAAAAAATATTTATTATTTTATGTACATCCTTATTAAAAAAAAATCAACTTAAAAACTCTCGATGTGATCGTTTTTCAACTTAATTATAATGAAATGGCTCTAAAACGCTCGCATTTCTAGGAATTGTATTTCTTACAAATGCAATATATCGTCACCGCAATGACAGAAGTCAATAAGTAACCAATTGATAGTTCTGAGTAAAAAACAAAATTTCGACATTTTAGAATATAGCCAGTGAACCTTAATACTTGTTGCTATATAGATAATACAAAATCAACGAAATATTCATGCCAATCTGACGCATATATCGTGTCTTGTCTATGATTTGATATTTTTTTGCAAACATTTTTTTTAATCAGAAAGCCATCAAATCGGCTCTCAAACATATATATTAAAAAAAAACAGTAAATTTCCAGTAGTTTCCCCTTTTTAGCCTGGCGACGTAAGTGTGCCTTCCATACTTGTAAATGTCTGAGCTATCAAATTATTTTTAATTCGTTCAATCATCGCTATTTTTCAATTAAAAACCACAAAAGTCCATCAATTTCCAAACTGGTAAATGAACAATCTGAGCTATTCTAGACAAAGAATTGTTATCTAAGAATCTCATTTCGTACAAACATCATTTTGCTCAATTGTGTTGCTCACCAACTTATCGCTACCATGAAACAACAGGAGATAAAGAGAAAAAGTCGATTTTAATTAAGATCGATTGCTGAAAAGTAAACCTTTGTGTTGAAACAATGAAATGTTCTGACTTAAAAAGAAAATAACCCATTTTAATGAAAATCTTTACATTTACATTGCATTGAAACTTCAAAGCATCAGCAAAATTATTAAAATAACTAGATACGGATAATATAATACAAAAAAAGCTACAAATTATAAATCATTTATAAACCGTGAAATAAGCTAAATAAAACCATAATTCGCTATTTTAAAGTTCAATTATCTTGATACTAGTATTTTAGACCTAAGTTATGCTAGTATATTAATGATGTGTTGTTTTAGATTTTTACCAATATTACTGCGACACTATTATTTCTTGGTAGTGGATAATAGTATTCGTTTATTGAGAAATAGCTTGTTTTTTCATTGAATCAAATCAGTTGTAATTAAATTATTCGCAGAAATGAATAGATCCAACATTCCTCGTATGCATTGATTTAGATGCAGACACTACAGTTTTTTTAAGTAATGAAATTGAGAAATAGTTATTGTATTTTTTCGTACAATTGGAAGATCGTTTATTTCAAGATGAACACGTGCTGTGATATTTTGTATTCGACTTAGATTTGGCTTTCAAATAAATAATGAAGACTTCATCAGTATTGACAACTTAATTAGAGAGAAGATGATAGAAGTTATTTCACACCTCTCAACGTCATACATCCACTATTTCAGTGTTACCCAAACTCATAAGATGCCTTTGCCTTCTTTGAATAGATATATCGTCACTTTCCTAAAACCCTATTGAAACCTCTTTAGTCCGTTTTTTGTTGTTGATAAAATGAACATTCTACTGGAGAAGTTAAACATAAATTATTTTTAATTGTATTAAAATCTTATCCATTTGGTCTACTTAGTTTCAAAAGCTTTTTGGTATAGTATAGCTTCAAACATGGAATTAAAACTTTGTATGTCACAACAAGGGCTTAAAATCCCGATATCACAAGCAATTATTCAATCCCGTGATACCGGTATTGTCTTACTATCATTACTGGGATTTCAAGACTAGCCTTAAAATGTGAAAAAATAATTCATATTTAAAATAAAAACATTCGTTGAATAATAAATACCATAAAAAACCTAAACTAATTACTATTTAATAAAACGTATTTTTTTTCCTGACGAACTATACAAATTTAAATCACTTTTACCGTTGCTACTTTTTTTAATGAGGTATATCCAACCTTAAAGCATAATTGATGTATGTATTGTTGTCTCCCTTTTAATTATATTGCGTAATAGATGAAACACGAAAAGACACTTAATATAATTTTGCTGTTTTATTTTTAGAGGAAGTAAGAATGGGAGAATGGGAATAGTAGTAAGCAAAGCGCACTCAAGTATTTTTTTAAAGATTGTATGAGAAGGAGGACTTCTCTTACTTTTCTTGTCATCTAAAAAAATTGTTGTCTGGATAAACATATCGCGTCTAGGGAGGGGACTACAAGACTTAAAGAGTAGGTTTTTGGCAAAACAAAAAGAACAATGAATACCATTAATAGTATTTGAAAGACTGACTTACTTTTGTTTCGCCATAAATCATAATCTATACTTGGAACCTTGTCATTCTCAAGTCGTGGTATGTATTTTTTTACTATTTACTTTTTCTTTAATCCTACTTAGTGTTTTTCTTTAACTTTGCTTGTATTGACTACAATAAAAATTTTCGCTATCAGTAAATATAGTTTCGACGTCTGACTTTTCCAATTGTTTCGATATGTATGCAATTCCTTTAAGTACGCGTACCACAGTTAGCAACACACTGCACGATTCGATAAATAATTATTACATATTGATAATTAGTTATATTGTAAATATAATTTAAGCATAGCAATCTCCATAATCAACGATTTCGACAAACTTGAGTATGTTTTACTTTACAAAGAAGCTACAAATTACATTATATTCACCTATTTATAATAACATATTATTTTAGCAATAATTTTCATACCAATTTTTGTTTAAATATTTATTAAAAATATTTGAAGTACTGTTGAAACGATTACCGTTATTTCTTGAAATTATTATTATCTTTCAATAGACAATAAATACTAGATCGAATCAATAAACATATTGCAATAATTGTCTATGATGAATCAATTAATTCATTTATAAAAAAGCACAACTTTTGATGTATTTTATTTACCTCAAATTATGCTTTTTCTCACCACGATGATTCAACATTTTTTTATCGTTTGATTTATAATGCCTTCCGTTTGATCAAGGCTTATTTTATATAAATCTCGGCAAAGCGCAACAGATAAATACTAAATTAATAACTTAAAATATATAGTAAAGCTAACCCCCTTATAGTGTTACCTCCTATAGCGTATGCCAGCGGTCGGAAAACGTTTTGGGCTCACGGACCACTAAATTCACAATTTTCATCCAGCGGACCACTAACTGGACTTTTGTGTTAATATTATATATCGAAATAGAAGTGATCAAATGCGTCTAAAAATGCACTAATTCATAAAATAGTGTCAGATTTCTCTGCAGACCAACAGTGGTCCGCGGACCACACTTTGCCGACCGCTAGCGTATGCAGCAGTTCCCCGTATAGCGTTTCCCTCTATAGCGTAGTTTTTTTACAAAACGCAAAATTTTCAGCATAAAATTAAAATTAGAATATACGTTGCCCATAAAATAAAATAAAATTATTAAATTTTAATTAATATTACATAGAATGTAATAGAAAAATTAAAAATGCTTTAACTATAATATATACATTTTTTAGCATTATCCATTTTAGTGTAATGCATGTTCCGGCTTGGGTGAAGTAATATTATGGATTTTTTAATAGATTTTGCTAGTTTAACGTGGATTAAAAAATGTAAAAAAAAAGCACATTTATCTGCGGACCACCGAAATTCTCTTACAGACCTCTACTTTGCTGACCGCTGAACTAGACAACATAATGCGATAAATGTGTCAAATTTCTTAAGTTTTACTTTATAATAAATTATTTTTTTGTTTAATTCAATTATATTAATTATTAAAGTAGTTCAATACTTATCATAAAGACAGTTTATTGTACTTGTGTGGCATGTAGTTCTATAATTGATTTCTGTTAAATAAACTTCTCTTGAAATGCTCCATTAATGAACTATTTGACCTCTTAGTAATCAGCACGAATGGCTCTAGAACATTTAATCAGTTTTTTTTAAAGCATATTTTGTAATACTTTTTAAATTCCATTGCTTATTTTGACCAACCACCTTGTGCTGTTGCCAAATATAAATCGAAAATCTATATAGAAGATGTCCAAAGTGATTTATTATTATGTGAACCAAAAAACGAAGACTTGCAAGTGAAGTGATCTTCAAATGCAGCTCATTATTAATAATTAATGCACAAAAACATGATTGCAGACCATGCGCCGTTTTTTTTAGAAACTATTTCTTCCATAATTTACAAATGTACGTAATAGTAAAGGCAGTCTACACAAACAAAATCTTCCACTTCAAGAATATAAAAAAATGTCTTGTGGAAATACGCATTATTAGAACAACACCGTCATATACCGAAAGTGCCTATTTTTATTTCATTCAATCAATTGCCTTGGTAGTATTTATAATCAGAGACGTCCCGTGGGCATAGGCGAGTAGGCAGCTGCCTAGGGGCGGCAAGTCCTAGGGAGCGGCAAATGATCCTAGTTTTTTTTTAATGCCTGAATATTTTTGACACACGATTTTTTTTAGAATAAATATGATACCTTAATTTTGTCTTTGATAATAAAAAGTGTCGACCAAAAACATTTTCAATGGTAATAATATTATGACCGATGGTTTGACAGTAGTTTAATTGATCGCAAAAATCTTTTTTAAATATGACATTTACCGATCTCAGCACTTAAGGCGGCAAATATTGTTATTTCAAAAAAATATTTTTATAAAAATAGTAAAAGCGCTATTTTAAACTTAGACTAGGGGCGGCACATAGCCTAGGAACGTCACTGTTTATAATAGATATAAGAGTTTCATATATCTTGCTAGTACTACTATTTGTAATTTAATCAATTTATTGCGGTCTTTCAACGTAAAATATTTTCACAATATTTGGGACAATGCTGCCATTAAAAACATAATTATAATTTTAATATATTCAAACAAGACGATATCATGTAAAGACTGTGCAGATGGTTTTTTTTATTTAAGTTTTGTTAACGATAGTACAAATAAATAAAATAAAACAATTAAAACTCTAAATGCGACTTACTCAGAACATGACATTTGGGATTGTGGCGGTGTTGTTCTAGAGCTACGAAGTGTCGTTGACTTTACCGTTAAGCAGTTAAATTTTAATCAGAATTTTGCTAGACATATTTATCAGAGCAAAACATGCATCAGACTTCAGCATCAAAATGGTTTAATCCAAGGGAAAAATAAAAAAATCAAGAGAAAAATGTGATGACAAAGGAAAAAGTGTTTTCGTAGAAATGTAAGCAAGTTTAACGTTCCTTTGTTAAAACTGAAGTAACTAGAATAAGTAAACTTTTTATTAAGAGCTTTAAAAAAGTCTATGGTAACTGAAATAAATCAATAAGTATTTTTTTAAATAAAAATTATTAGAGTTATTTGAAGCTTTTCCGCATTATCAGTCTCCAACATTTTTTTTTAGAAGTCTCTTGAAAAATGTAGAATCGGGGTTTCACTCTATTCGTTTTACTTTCACACATCATGGAATATAAAAAAAAAGTTTATTTACAATGTCACATAACTGTGTAATTCTATTCATACACATGTATATTTTATTATATTATATAAAAATATTTATAATGATTCCAAATTGTTTCTTTTTTAATTATATCGAAAAAATGGAATGATTTTTTAAAAAGGGGGCGTGCCAATAACCGTTTCCTAGGTGCCAAATAGCCCCACATCGGCACTGCTGGTAATAACTCTTGCTATAAATAAGCATATTCAGGCCAAAAAAAAAAAAATTGACTATCCAAACGTTTCATTTTCTCCATCGCTTGTAACAAAAACAAATAGTTCACAAAGTGTATATACTGATGCAATATTTCATTCATTTGTAAAAGCCACACCAGCTATTAAATTTAGTTTCCTTGTTAAAGAAAATAAAAAATGGTGAGACAGGTGTGTACGAGTATTATTAATTATTGTATATGGTTCTAATGTACTGCGACCACCCGAGTGAGGCAGGAAGTTTAGTTGTTAACAGAGAATGGGTACAGACTAAAACATCGGCCATAATTCAATAAACGTGCAATTATAGCCTCATATCGCCCCCTTCAGAAAACGATCTACCGTATTATTGGCTGGCAAGTGTTTGCTCATGAAAAAAACATAGTTTATTTGTTGGATGCAGGCTCACGTGTCTGTGAACAATTGGTAAACGGCAACATTTTAATGATTTTATTGCGTAAAATGACTTTGCCTTTAAAAAAATAACATCTGCTTATAAATTTATATAACTTTTACGTCATTACGATTTTACAGTATTCCCTAAACGCTTTGAAATGTATGTATTTTTTGTAATTCTTGGTTCAATTTAATTTCTTTGTTTATTTAAGATATTTCGTTTTACAACGCATAGTGCATTAGTGTCAATTATAATGCACACTTTGAAATATAAACATGGAATAAATATATTCAATTAAACAAAAAAAAACACCATTTTCTAAAATTTCAACTTGTATTTTATTACATGATCAGTAAAAGCTTCGCTTATTGCGAATATTATCAACTGATAAAAGATACATTAGCAAAACAATTAAAAATTACTAGAAATTTAAGTAAAATCATTTACTTTGTTTTTTATAAACGTTAGTTGATAATGCTCGTCATGAGCGAAACCGATCTTTACCATAAAAATAAAATCAGAGTAAGTACAAAAGAGTGTTTTATTATTTTGAATATAATGCATTTTCTACCAAATATTAACAATGAACATTAGAGCTATTAAGAAAACTTTGCAACTTCTAAAATATTTTTTTCTTGTACTAATTCAATCAAACAAATGGTTGTTTGGCGACAAACTGTCTGACAAAAAGCCTCTCGCGTTCCTTATTTATTGACGTCGGATATCGATGATGCGGCTCGATGGGCAGCCCGTGTCTTCGGAATGGACGGGCGCTTGTCGAGGATGTGGCTGTGACAATCATCACAGTTGATCTGCCGTCCATGCGCCAGCTCCATCACACAATTGTGACTTCAATCGAAACCGAAAACATCCACACAGGCCGCCTGCAAGTTATCTTACACACTTTCAGATGGCAATCACCAGCTCAATACAAAGTGCATCTGACGGCCGTTCAAGATTTTTACAGAAAATGGAAATTCCTAGATTCTGCGGAGACATAAATATTATCATAGTTATTGGTCTGTGAAAAGAAAATATTCAAAATAAAATTCATCAAATGCAATAAACGTGACATGTTTTTTTTGTCTTATTCTTTACTTCAGCCATGTGATAAACGCAGTCACACGCATTAAAAATTCAAGCATTTATTTTTTAATCCATTTATAGTGTTGAACTCACGAATTTGTGTAATGCTTTCTGACAAATCATCCCTGAAAACTAGAGTGACTAGCTAAAATTTATTATTTTATTTTTAACTATTTTCTTAGTTCCTTACCTATTTCGTTTAAATAGACAGGGTTAAACATGTTTACATCCAGTTATGTTGAGATGCTTTTTTTAATATATATATCCAAAATACCCTCTGAAAATTACATGGCATAAAAAAATGAACTCTCGCTGAAAATTTGCGTATGTAAAAGATGATTATTTTTAATGGCATTTACTTTTTGTAAAACTTGTTTTTCACTTTCTTTCAAAGTTTCGTCTCCTTTATAACAATTTATGTGTAGCAAATTTGTGTTCAAAAGTAAAAATAAAGTCACTTTGTAATAACAGGCCTACACATATTAAAATTATTTATTATATTTATATTGAAAGTATATAAAGCAATAAAAATACAAAAATTTTCACCAGTGCATTATTATTTTCATCACTGTTGCGTTAAAAGAGCAAGATGGTTCCCGCATGTCTGTGTAAACAGCACTCTATCATCTGAATTTATATTTATAAGATAACGCATTTAAGCCTTTGGGTCATTCCAATTATAGAAATTCTGTAATACTATCAGAAAGTAAACGAAGTAGTCTTCTTATTCACACAGTGGCACATCTTAACGATCAATAATTTCTAGCGACTTTTATGAATTTCACGGAACGTTTTAACTTGTGGTCATTGGATTTAACGCAATAGTTTTATTTATTTTAGAGACAAACAAACAGAAGAAATCAAATATATTTAAATTGTTACAACAAATTGACATGTTGTAATAATTGTAAATCCCCTTTAGAACTCCCAGGTGTACCTTGACAACTATGTTTGATGTAAATGAATGAATGAGTTATAATTACATTTTTCAATTTTGGTTATAAAATTTTAAATTATGAAATCACCACAGTTTCTTTGACGTTTTAAATGAATATCATTTTATCACGTCCTAGGGCTGGCACCACCATACAGGAGAAATGCACAACTGGCTAGGGCGCAAACCATTAGGGAGCGCATAAATGGAGTATTTAAATTATTTTTTTATACTCTAATAACAAAGTTTATTTTTAATTTAAGATTTCGACTGAAGGTGCTTGGTGGAATTTCATTATTAAATTTGAATCGTTCAAATTTAAAGTTTATTTTATTTTAATGTTTGTATTTGTTCATTGTAATTATGTATCGTATAATCTATAATTTGAAAAGGAAAGGTTGAGCGAATTAATAACCAACAGTTCGCGTGGAAAACTTTTGTTGAGATACCTCCATAAAGACACCATATGCTCCACATTGGGAGCGGACATGGATATATATAAAAAAAATATTTGATCCCGATTTATTTATTTTATTATTTAAAAAAAAAATGGGACGAGTTGTCAAAAAGGGAGTGCGCCAATAACCGTTGCCTAGGGCGTAAAATAATTTCGCACCGGCACTGATCACGTCTTAAGTGAAGAAACGACAATGAACCTAGCTTGGACAGGTGCTGCGGATGCCTCAAGAAAGCTTAAATTCTGCATGTCAATCAAATGGGTCCCAACGTCATGGAAGACCACTGATGACCATCCGTAGGATGTACTTGATGGAGTAACAATATTCTGAGATGGCACGAAAGGAAGAAAGAAGACTCAGGAGCGAATATGGTCAAAAAAATATCTGTTATTATTTTAGAAGATTATTTTTCCCATAATAGATTCTATATGGTTCAATTATTTTTCAAACAAAAAATATCTTTATTCTAGTCAGCGACTTTAGCGATACGGCAAGACACAAACCTGTAAAATTCAACAAAAAAATGTAATTTATTTTTATATTTTACTATTTGTCAATATAATAAAATGACAAATCGTAAAAAATAAAAATTTCGGGAATTATTTTTTTTACAATCCGCAATAAATTTTAAAACGTCTCATATTGTATTCACGTTAATGGTTAAAAAATTGATAATATTTTTTCAAAGACTACAAATAGTTTAGTAAATTGAAGCAACCTTGCTTTAATATTTTTTTTACGATGGAGAGATGATCTTTTTAAAATTATCAGTCTTTAAGTGAAATTGATCACAATCATAGTGTAAATGTATAAGAAATAATTATTTCATATTATATTTATATATTTTTTTTAATTGGATAGAAAAATGTTTGTATTATCATATTCTATAATAGACATTCACTTTACTCCATCTGTGAGCATTTATTATTATGATAAATTTAAGTATGCACAAATACGCCCGCATGGCTGCATATGTGACAGTTTAACTGCCTCTTAAAGTTATGGGTGGCAACACTGGCAACATCTTGGCACCATGATCCATATTATTTTTTTAACAGGATGTATCAAAGGCCAAAAGAAGATTTCAAAGAAGTTTGACCGTGAACCTCGACGTTACACATATTATACCAATTCCATGAAATTGTTTCATTTGATACAAACTTCTTTTTGAAAACACAGTGATACTCAAAATGTAAAATTAAAATTTTTATTTTTATTTAATACGAATATTTAAAAAAAATCTTTTTTTTATTTTTGTAAAAATACATCGCAATATAGCTAAAGCTAAACAAAATAAATTATTAAGGGAGGTATAAAATAGTAAATTCTTTTCATTACCAATTGCTTGTTACATCCTTACAATTTTATTTTATTTTTTATAAATAACAATGTAATATGAGCAAAACCGGTTCTGATCATATTAAATAAAAATGGGTATTTTATCTTTTGAATATAATGCTTTCCCACCAACTATTGACGTTGAATACCCTAAAATTGACGTGATAGACATTTGGCTTATAACTAACAACGGCTTATTTCTTAGATAGTAACATTTAATAGGGAAGTAGTTTAAGTTACTTATGCTTGTTATCATTTTAATCTTTACCATAAAACAATCCATAATATTTATTGTGATTCAAATACCATTATTTGGTATAAATCAAATGTATTATATAGTGACATCTTTCTGCTATTGGCTGGTGAACAAAATACTTTAACGAAAGCTCACAATATTATTTTAGCTTACTTAACAAAATGAACGAATTTGAGTAAAATCGGTCAAAATATTTTTTTGTTTCACATTATATGTATACCCAATCTTCGACCTTTTTTCACGTGATTGATTTTTGCGCGATTTGATTTAACGCGATTTTTTTGGTCGACACCGCTACTTTTTTTCATATATTTTTGTTACCGGATTTGGAACCGATTTACCAAATTATATGAAAATAATGTTTTTTTTACGCGCTACTTTCCGGAACCAATGTACCGCGTAAAAAAATATTAGGTATACATAGTTTAAAAAAGTGAAAGTATGCACTGTAAATCTGTAAAATCAAGAAAAAAACCCAATGTCCGTTTGCAGACTTCTTTAATTTGATTGATTGAAGGTATACAAAATCAATTTTGGCAATACTAGTACCTTATTGTGTTTGTTGATCTTTCAATATCAAAACATTTGGCTCATTGGCATTAGCTTTAATGCCTAATATATTTTTTTTAATTTAAAATTAATTAGAATACTTTAAATTCTCAGGGAAAATAAGTTGAAAAAGAAATCAATTATTAAGAAATAAGATTTATTTTTGCACTCCTGCAAACGGACCTAAAATAAGTAACTGATTTATTCGTTGTGGGTGTCAATTTAAACAGTAAATGCAGTACTATCACTATTTGCGATAACGTCCAAATAATGAAATTTAAAAACAGTTTCCGATTTTTTTAAGTATTGAAAAGTAAATAAAGATTGAGTGTATTACAAAATATATTAATATCAAACAGAGCCGAGCGTTCACGAGATATTTGAGGCAATGCCATTAGCCAATGAATATTAGATCTGATACGTTTTTAAAGCACTCCACAGTCGAGCCAAGACGTTTTACGACAGATTTACGATAATGTTAAGATCTTGATGTTAAAAATATGTCAGACGCTCGTTTTAACGACTACCAATCCGAATAAAATAATCAGTGACAAAATTGAAATACATTTTTGATGGCCAACGCAAAACTCGCAGCCTATCCTCTTATCTCACATTTAATTACAGTGTATAATTTAAGTTACCAAAAACCGCAAAACTAATAGTAATATTTGAATATAATTTAAAAAAAAAACTTATCACATTTATTAAAATTATATATTAAAACATTTACTTTATAAGTTTGTAGTCAATACAGATTTAATCGATTTCAAAACATTAATCGGCGTCATTTTAATGCTAGTTAGTCTACCATTTTTGAAAAATCCACGTCCGTTTTTAATGTGGAGCGTAAGACCTTATCTCAAAAGAAGATTTTTTCTACGATAACTGCTTATTACTCAGTTGCTCAACCACACTTTTTCTAAACGAGAATGGAAAGAAAAATAGAGCTAGAACAGAACTAGTTAACTAATCGCTTTCAGTGCGTTCCGTTGTTTTAAAATTGAAATTAAGGGAGCAATCTTCCCGCTAAGGTGTGCGGGTGTGCGCACGCACACTTCCCAAAATTTGCCCGCACACATTTTTTCATTCCCGTACAAGGCTGCACATAGACATATTGTAAAAATAAGTTTCTTTCACAAAATTTTTATATTTGCGCACATTTTTTATTTTACTGAAAATTTACTACTAACAGAAGTTCATGGTCCGCACACACAATTGAAAAATTAGAAGGAACGTTGGAAGGGAGGAAATTTTTGAAATGTAACTTGAACCTGTGAGGTCCGCCACGGAAGCGAGCATGACGTTGACCACTGCGCCACCAACCCGATATAACCTTTTACCATGAGCCTCTTCTTAAAATTGAGAACCGTAACTTTTAAAAATTACAGTTAACACGGGTTATGAAGAATAACAATAGAATACGATAAAATGTTGTCCTTTAAAGAAAAAATATTGACGTGTGGAGATATTGAAAAGGTAATTTAACAATTCTTGCTGGTCAATAGCAGTATTTGACAAGACCAAAATTCGTTATATGTATACTTTATAATATACTATATTTATACTATGTTTATACTATGTAATAAAAATACATAATAAAACCTAATAATTTTGTTTCACCAGTAACTTTATGACTAAATGTGACACGCATTTTGCATTTTTGGAAGAATTTTCTGAGATTTATATCGTTCAATACAGATCTAATAAAAAATAAGCCGACATAAAAAAACATAAATAGTTTTAAATTGTTTAATAGCTATTTTTAATATATATATAATATATGTACATCGTTATGAAGTAATTTTACCGTTACAAAAAAAATACTTTAATGCATACGCGTTAATTTAATAATGCTGGCCAGTTTTTTTTTATAAATTGCGGAGGAGAGTTAAAAACAAATTAAAGACCCAGACAGAAAATCACACACGTACTTAACTATCTAGACAAGTTAATTTTCTCATGGAATAACCCGTGCTTGAAAGAAAGTTACATTAGAAGAAAGAATATCATAAATACTATAATTAATAGTAAACTTAATAATAAAGTGATTGCCATAAATTAACATGACTGACAGAATAATTATTCTCTATTTATTTCCGTGCTACCAGGATTAAAATAAACTTTTTCTCATATACTTCGTCATAATTTTAAGTACGGCGAATTCATATTTAATAGTTTTACAGATGTTTATATAATTAATTTAATAAATACCGTATACCTAAAAAATAGTAAAAAAATCAGCCATCGTTGTAATTTATTATTTGTTAAGTTTTTTATTAATTGAAAATGTTTTAAAGGAGTGGAACTCTTTTTCCAATACATCTTAAATAAACTTATATTCCAATCACTGACATAAAGGCATTATATCAGGTTGTTAATGTATGAACTCTCTTGAGGTGAAGTGAGCCAACTAGTAAAATGGTAAAGCTTTATCTTGGTCTTTTAAGTACTATACAATCACGTCTTTATTTGGTGTTTTGGTGGATTGTATATTTTTATTTTACGAAGATAACACTGTTGCAATGTGTATTAACTGAAGTTACTTGACTTTTACGATACTTTAAGACGTGTAGAATATTACAAAGCGTCTATTTTTTTTCTAAAATACCAATTGGCTCACTTCACCTTTAATGGGCCCATACGCAATACACAGTTTGTGATTTAATGAGAAGTAAACTTTGAAAAAGTAATTTCTCATACTAATACAGACCTTGGGAAATGATGGTTTATGTGTTGGAGAAATAACGGTTTGCTTGAATGTGTCAATTTAATGATTTAATTTTTATAGGAAAAAAAACCTTTTTTGAACACTAATTGTGATTTTCATTCATAGATTTTTTTACAGAACATCAGAACTGATATTAAATGGCATTTTCCAAAATTTGTGACAAATCACTTTTCGAATGAATTAAAATCAATATCTAGAACTTTTTAAAATCGTAAAAAATGTGTGAATTCTTGATGAAAATAATTTAACAATAAATACAATTAACAATTTATGTTGTATTGTAAACATTTTATAATGTATTTCAACGTTATACAATAAAGAAATTATTTTTACAGTTATAAGTATGACAATTATTTTTTAAAGATTAAGTTTGTTTTTTAATTATGTCAAAAAAACTTGGGAGATGGCAGAGGTGACGTTATCCAAAATTTTGTCGTGTAAAACTGTCAACCTGTTCCAGTCGAATAGGTTAATAAATTCGTTTGGTAGAACGTCTGCCTCGTTTAGATATTGATCACTGTTGTTATTATGGTCAGTCGGTATTCCTTGGTTCTTGAAATTCTGATTCGTAAAATATTATAACATGAATGAAATAAAAAATGTAATAAAGTAAAGCGTTTTTATGGTTATTCTTGCCATAACGCGCTCGATAACACTCTATTTTGAATAACTGAGTATTTTAGAATTTGAAACAGTTAATTGGGGGATACCGTATATCACGCAAATAAAATCTATCGATACTGGATATTGCCTCATTAAAATAGCTTAAAATTTCAAGATGAGCTAATAATTTGAAATGAGTCTGACGCTAAATCAATTTCGTTCGTGATTTATTGTAAATTGAATAACGGGAATATATGCAATGAACGTCTAATTAATTCAGTTAAAAATAGCTGTATATTAACTAACAAATTATAATATAAATTATTTGAATAATTGCTTCGATTTTTTGTAACGTATCAGTAAATGATAAACAAATCTTATTTTTTTATTCAATATGAAAAACTAGATAGTAGTGTCACCTCTCAAAATGCCATTAAATCTCATTTTACTTACATTAATTCAACGATACACACATACTTACGGAAAATAAGTTGAAAAATAATTGTTAACTTGTTGATAATACCAACTTGTTTTTGTTATAATTTAAGATTTCAACTGAAGGTGCATGGTGGAATTTCAATATTAAATTTGAATCGTTCAAATTATGTACATTCACACGAGTTTTGTCACTAACGACCCGGGTTTCACCTTTCGGCATCTTCACGCGTTCAAGTGCACGGATGAACTTAAGCTGACAGACAGACAGTGACAAAACTTCTGTGAATGTACATTATTTGAACAATTCAATTTTGTTTTTGTTAGGTTAAAATTTGTGGGTTTATAACGATAAGAGCGAAATTACAAAAAATATTTATTTATTGTCCTTTTTAATACAGTGGAACCCCAATCTACCGTTCTCGCATTGTTCGTTTTCCCGCATGGAACGTTTATTTTTCATAGTCCCGGCCAAACACCCATAAGAACAATGTAAAACAATCCCGCATTAATCGTTCCCCGATTTACCGTTTTCCTCGATCTATCGTATAATATTTTGGTCCCGTCACAAATATGATCTCGATTGACCGTTTTCGTTGAATATTTCTCATTAACAGTTTTGCATAGTATCTCGTTTCGCGTTTTTTTTCAGTGGAACCCCGATCTTCCGTTCTCGCTATCTTTGTTTTTTGCCTAAAATGCCTAAATGAAGAAAACTAGAACTCTTACTGAGAAACTGAAAACGATTTAAGGCGTTGAAAAAATCTAGCAAAAAAAGTTATCTTAGAAAAGTACGCGAGTTTGAAGGGTGAAAATTGAAGTACCAAATACAAATAGGCAACTTAGTATGTATTAAATAATTAAGCAATGAATGAATAAATTTATATATTCTTTAATAAAAAAAGTGTAATAAATAAATAAGTTATTTAAAAGATTAACACTTTTTGGTAATATTTGAAGATTTCCCGCATTATCGGTTTCCCGCATTATTCGTTGATTTAATACGGTCCCTTGGAAAACGTAGAATCTGGGTTTCACTGTATATATATTTTTATTTTATATATAATGACTATTGTATACAAGATTATTTAGACTAAAACTATTTCTGCGTTTTTCTCAAAATCCTCGATTTGTAGTTTCGTCTTTGTCACTCTAATCCCTCGAATTTAGCATTTAAAACAATAAAACTGTATGGGTAAACTAACTAAAAATGATTTCAATATTTCAATACAAAATTTCTTTTTACAGTTTACTATAAAAGAGTATTAATTCGCTATAGACAAGAAGATAAATCAAGACAAATATGTTATATTCGCATCTATTATCAATGTATACATATACTCGATCCTGTATGCAACTTGGCTTCAAAGATTTCACCCTTCTTAGTCGCGGAGTCAGATGATCCAATTCTTATCTTGTTATGTCTTATTTCAGGGTTTCCCAAACTTATTGTCCCATGGAACACTTACTGGAAATTTTACCGGAACATAGCTTATTTTTAGGTATATTCACAATAGTAAAAATATTTAAAAACATGTAAGTAATTGAATCGATTATTATTAATTAGTTAATTGTTTTCATGACGACAAGTCACATCGAAATAATATTTTTATGAGTCAGCAAAGCTCTTAGTGATTGAAAATCTTCATCTCCGTAGATATTGGATGTTTTAATATCAGTGGAGATTTACCATCAATCGATTATTAATATGAAGTAGAATATGCTTAAATGTGTAACAGCAAACATTATGATTCCAAACTTTTGCGGAACACCTATTTAGGTACCACGGAACAGAACATAGTTTAGGAAGTCCTGTCTTATTCACTGCTGGGAATGGATGTGATTTGTTTATTTATACCCACACACGGTATTTGGAATCAATAAAATTAGAGAAATGAGGACTACAAGCTGACAACTACTTCTTATCATCAAGTCTTGCCCAAAGAGAGCAATTGATCAATTGAATTATTGGCAGTTTTTGTTGAAACCACTTATGCTGAGATAAACATCGCTTGTTGTAACAAAATCACGTAATATTCGAATACAAAGATAAGTATTAATCCAACAGTAAATTTCATGGAGCTGATGATGATGGTTATACCATCGCGTTACAGATGAACGTTATTGATTTATGTTCTTCAGAATCAAAGTCGTCACGATAGAGAACAAAACGAGGAGTATGAAATTATCTCGAATCGTGCTGAGCTGTAAATCACTTAAGTAGACTTACTAGAGTTAAACAAATATTTGAATGAAACTCGGAAGCAATACAGCTAGAATTGGCAATGAATGATATAGAACATCCTAGTAATTTTCTTTACTCATTATTCCTTTTGTAAATAGATCTTTTGTTCGTACAACATCTCTTCCTAGCCATAAAACATTTAAAAAATGCCTGGCTTTTTTATTATTTCACACAATTATATTACTTAAAATAATAGTGTTGTTTGTAGCTATTTCTCGTGATCAATTTAATTTTTTTGATGATTAGTAATCTTATCAGCCAAATCAAAAAGTATTTTATTTAATATCAATAAAAATGTCAACAAAAAGTTATTACTTAGCATTCATAAAAATAGTTTGATTTAATTTTAAAGTCAATATTTTTGTAATTTATTGTAAATGGTTGACAAGTAAGTAACATTAATACACTCTTAAATTTGAATCATTCAAATTATGTACACTCCCACAGATTTTGTCACTAACGACCCGGGTTTCGCCCTTCGGCATCTTCAGGCGTTCAAGCGCACGGATGAACTTGAACTGACGCTTAGTAAATGGATGTTTCGTGTTTATATATTAAATAAATGTATCACTGAGTCTAAAGCCATCGCTGGCGAAAAGGGTAAGCTCATGGGAATTCCCAAAGATTTGAGTAGTGAGTGGTTTTAAAAATTATATTTATTTGTTTGTCGGCAAAGGTTTTATGATATTATTTATATAGGGTATAGAAGTGGAGAGCCCAGAAGGTTTAATATTTCTTCTTTAGTATTTTCAGGGCTGTGGAGTTGGAGTCAGAGTCAGAGTCAAAAGTTCTTAAGACAACGACCAATTTAGAAATAATTAATCAATTATGTGTCTTCAAGCCACAAGAGTTCGTAGTGTTGATACTGCATGCTAGGCTGACTAAGAATGATCTAATGGTATACACATATCATATGTGACATATGTAGGATATTGAAAAATCAATTGAAGTTGGAGTTAATCTATTATTTTGCCATAACACGCAGTGAAAGCTTTAAAAGCCTTATAATTTGCCTTTGATTCAACTATCTCGGCATGACGTACGGGGCCAACAAATTCTACTGATAGTCTCATCGTCTAAGCCATTTTTTTCCATTCATTGTTCAAGTCTGGAGATTCCTAAATTAAGAGATCAGCATCCAGAATCATATTACCGTATTTACAATTTGGATTTATCCGACCGACCAAGCTGGAAGAGCTTGGCAGCGGAGTGACCGTGGCCAATTATGATTTGGTTGGTTCATAAATTGAGATTCACGACTTTGGTTATCTCCATTTGTCATTTTACATTCGAAAAGTATTTATAAGTTTGCCTACCCTTAGCAGAATCTTCCTATCGAGTCTGCAAAATTTTCGTAGAAATATTCCGAGTTAATTTATTTTTATTATGTTATTATAAATATCTCTTTGGATTTTAGTACCTGGTTGCAGTTTATGCACTACACAAATACATAGTGTTAATATTTGTATTTATATGGTAGAAAAAATAGTTGCTTTTTATCTCAAAAAATTGTGCAGCAAAAATAGGGAAGGTAATAAATATCAAGAATATAAAATATTTAAAATTGTATGATTGGCATAAAGACTTTAAGTGACTGACGGAAATGTTCAATTATGTATTTTAAAAACGGGCTTTTCTTATTTTTGTTAGTATTTTGAATTATTGCGTATGATAAATCATTACTACATTTAATTTTAAATTGACAGATACTTAATGTTCAAACACATCTCCCATAACGTAAGTAGATCTGGGAGTTTTGTAACATTTTTTACATTCACTATATCATATTTCTGAGAGTTATTTTATGTGTGCCCCACATTTTAGACAATAAAAATATGATTTCTAACTTTCTATATCTTCTTTATGCTGTTGTTGCTATCGTATATTTTATGTGATTTAAAATTGTTAAAAAAATAAAATCATGTATTCAAACGTGTTATATTTATGTTATAAAAGTTCTATAAAATCATATCAATTAAATAAATTGAGGTTTTATTTAAAATATTCCTCATAAAATACGACTTTTACTGAGCGCAATAAAAAAATATAATCTCTATCGCGCTCGCTAAATATTATAAATATTTCTTTGGCGCAAGTAAAGCGAATTCTCACTTACATTCCGTTTTTCGATATTAATTCGTTTTACTTTAGTTCCCTGTAGTCAGTCGTTAAAGGGGAATTAAAACAGGTGAGATTTATGACGACTTGTGATATTCGCACTTATTTTTATACGACTCCATCGTAGAATTATACTTGACAACATTCCTTGTGATGTTTTCATCTTAATTTATTACATCAAAGTATGTTTGGCTGTGTTCAGTTTCTTAAAATGGAGGATATATTTAAGTCACATTTTCTACTCCACATTTTTACTATCATTTATAACTTCAACGTGGATTTTTTCTTTTAGCACTAAATAGTTATACCAGAACTGATTACTATTGGATATTATTTATTATTATTCCTCTCTGTATTTACTCTTCAAGTCGTTTATTTTTACTTTTTCTTCACTGATATTTTTACTATTGTATTAAATGATAAAAAAATATTGTAATATGATTATTTTTAAGAGTTATCAAATCATTTAATTTGTAGTCATAAGTATTATTTTTTTAAAAAAAAAGTATATTCATTTGCTAATTAATGATAAGGATACTAAAATGTATTTTCAATGGATAAAGCGGTAACTTGGTGGAAGTTTTTAAAAAATAAAACTAATTTTGATATCTTAGTTATTCCAAATGAGTGTACAAAATTGTGATACGGGTTTTACACCCTCGATAAGAATCTTCAGACAAATGATTCTAAGGTAATTTACGAAAAAACTCAAACTTGATTCTAATTATTTAATTATAAATTACAAAATAGATGTTGGGGTTTTTCGGACATTAGGTGAATAGATTGAATTATTGAAATTAATAAAATTACGAAACAAAATTACAAACAGTAATAAACATTGTAAGTATGACAGGCGGCACACCATTGTTGAATTTATTTCCTTTGTGATTAACTCTCCTCGCATAAATAACTGATTGTACATTACCCTTAACTGTTTAACTCCAACCGCCATATTGTTTGATATAAATGGTATACAGTGGAACCTCTCATAACGAGTTGAATTTGTTCTAGAATCTTACTCGTTATGTGAAACACTCGTTATACGAAACAATTTTCTCCATATAAACAATGTAAAATACAGTAATGCGTTCTATGCCGGAAAAAAATCAATTTTTATATTTTAACGTGTATTAAAGTAAAATTAAATACTTATAAATTTTTAAGGAGCGTAAAAACCTGGAATGCGATTTCGATTTGAAAAAAACGATAAAAAAATTGACTAGTTTATTATTTAGGACAAATAATTAATTATTTTTTACTATTTGTTTTTGCCGACGCTTCAAAATATGGTGAAAATGTGACAGTATTATTATTGAATAAATTTGTAAAACGCATAGCCACCTCCTTATCCTTATAAGGAGGTGGCTATGCATAACCCTAGTGATGCTTCTCAGTATACGATGCAACAGTTTCACATGATTTCAGCTTTTCTCTTATTGCGCCAGAAGATTGTTGCTCGGCTACTTACTCTTCCTCCACTAACAAACTCTCCTCCATAACTTCTTGCTGTGAAAAACAATGCAACTCCATAAGTTTTTCGGTGGTCAGCACTTGACTGTACTCTTTCACAAGCTCATCAATATTGTTGTTATCGACCTCCAGTCCCATGTTATTGACCAAAGATACAATCTCGTTGACTGTAGACTTCACATGTACTGTTTCAAACCCTTCAAAATCACATTCGACAACGCTCCTTGGCAAAGCTTTTCTCAAGCTGAAGTGAGGGTTATCTTGGTAACCTCTTCCCATGCCTTCTCAATCATCTTGAGGCAAGCAACGATATGAAAGTGATCTTTCCAAAACTTTGCGTTACTCGTTATGCGAAATATCGCTCGTTAAGGGAGTATTTTTTTCACAATCTATTTTGCTCGTTATGAGAATAACTCGTTATGAGAGGTTTTACTGTATTTTAAACACAAATAAATTAATAAATTTTGATCTATAATGTTTAAATATTGTCATGGCGTACACGAAAATAGTTATATGATAAAAACAATGTAGTTTTCATGTTTTATCGTAATATGAATTAATCAATAGTATGAACGGCTCAAACACTAATGCATTTTAGCTTATGGTCCCTGTTTGAATAGTCGCTTCAAAAATAAAATTTATCACATCGTTTCACAGAATAAAATACAATTTTAAATAACTTGTAAGTATTTTTTTTCAATATCGACATGACGAATAAAATGCTGCTTAAATATAACTTTGCTTCATGAACCAACAACTTTTTATGTTAAATGACATAGAAGAAAACATGCTACATGATTAACTCATCTAAATTCAAAACATTTTTTTAAAACGAAGTTTTAACAAGTTAATCACAAATATAGTAATAAAATACTTGTATTTATTTTTCCCGATTTTTTATGATCCGAAATGATTTTTCGTAGAGATTAGGTACAAAATCAAATTAATAATCTTTATTTATTCTGCTCGTTATCAATTTCGCTATAAAAATAGTCATTGGAGATATTGAACGAATAAAATGAGTCAAGAGGAAATCATTAATGTGATACAAGGCAGTTTTTGCGAACCATTATAGTTAACAACTTTATCTTTTTTTAAATATCGATTGGAATTTAAAGTATGGTATTATATGTAGAACATTCGAAAATATTGCTGCTCGTTAGTTTTTTTCTGCAAATAAATAATTTAAACTCATTCAAAACGAATGCCAAATTTTGGTCGAACGGCAAGATCATTTAGATTTAATCTTTTTTTGACCGCTTTCACTATGATAACTACGACGCTTTAATAATTTTCAAAATAATAAATATATATTACAAAATAAAAATCGTCTATTATAATTAATTAGTTCAATACGACAAGTTTTCTAGTTAACAATATTCATAAGCACACCTTTGTCTTTAGCATTATACCTAATGCATTTAGAAAAAAAGTATCCATGTAAAATAGCACATCGCTTAAATATTATACAGTTAAAAAATAAGAATCGTAGAAATCCACAGTTAGTAATAATATGAAATAGTTTACAGACGCATTGTTATTTTCAAAAATAGTTGTTTTGTGTATGAATTAGTATATAGGGAGTTTTTTCTCAGAAAAATATAATGAGCAAAACATTCTTAATAATGATCAAAACATTTATTATTTTAAATCGTATACTGATTTTAAATTTTTAAATTATAAATCCAGTGCTTTTTTTGAAAAAACTCACTGTCAAGCTTTTGACTAAAGACTTTTTTCAAATCCATGTCCGTACCTAAAGTGGAGCATGAGGCTTCCTAATGGAGGCACTACTAGAACAACTTGTTACTCAGTTACTAAAAATCTTTTTTTTTCAAAAATAGAAAAGGTAGGGCTAGGACAAGACTAGTGGTTAACTAATCGCTCTTGATTTCTTTCTTTAATTTTAGCATTGGAAGAGTGGGAACAACTTTTTCACAAATCACAAACACCAACATTTTCTAAAAGAAGTCGTTAAAATTCAAAGACAATTAAATGTTGTTCGTATTGGAACTCAAACCTGTGCAGTGAAACCTACTTTTCCACTTTACCTCATTGTTGCTTTATAGTAGTAATATATCCTTATTATATTAACGTTTTTACGGAACTTAATTTATTTTGCAACAAGTATTACCAAGTAAATGTCATTGAATTCAATCATTTTATTGATACTACACATGAAAAAAATGGGCACCAAAATACACGATATAAGACGATTTCTTCTTATCGTACACAATGTATTTATAAGTGTTCCACGACTAAAAATATAATCAGGCGATGCTGTTATAACCTATTAGTAGTTATAACTTATTAGACTTATTCTCACAAGTATATTTTTTTTATTACAAAAAAGGACTTATTCAGGTTTTATTGAATGCATCTTATTAATGCAAATAGTTCAACCGTCATTTCCTTTTCGGATTAATATCTATTATATTTTATTAATGCTGGTTCATATTGCATCGGTGACAAAGATTATATCAAACGGAATTTTTCGATGACACATAAATTCGTTGAATAAATACGTTTGAGTTTACCTTCTCATAAATCTCACAATATGGGTTCTCGTTAATGAGAAAACACATTCTCATCGATCATTTGCATAAATTTCGTTAAAAGTCAGAGTGTTTCAATTCATTTAATTATAAAAAAAAAAACATAGAATCAAAGCAATGAGAATTTCAAAACATTACTAAACTACGAATAATATAATCAAATATTACAACATTATTAAATTCGGGATTGATAATTTTTCAATACCTGGATCCCGGGATATCTTCCAAGAATTTTCGTACCCAAAATTCCAGGAATTGGCGGATTTCCCAAAATTATCAGTGCGACACCTTTTGTTTTATTTTAAGCTCTTTGAAATTTGAAATCCAAGAATTTACGGATTTCCCAGTTTTATTTTCTGTAATTTTCTCAATTCTTATATCCCTGGATTAGTACTGTCACAGTCCCGGGACTTCGGAATCACAGAATTTTACGGGATCCCGGGATAAGATAATCTAGTGTCCACAGCTTGAATCCGAGTAAGAATAATTTCATATATTGATTTATCAGTTGGTTTGTGGAGTTTTATTTGAAAAAATGAGTTTCTCTGTTGTTAAGAATCTTTCATAACTAAATATTTTTTAAAAAAAGCTTGCAACGAGAGGGATTCGTTAACCTGTCCAACGTTACTCTTTCCGAATAAGAAAAATTAAGTTAGTTAGTTACAGGCAGTTCTCGTAAAAGATCTACCGTGTGCTTAGTTTTGTTCCGTATGCTCGAAATTCGGAGCGGAAAAAGCTAAGAATAAAACAATTGTATATATATTTATATTTTGGCTTATAAACATTTTAGAAAACCTAGATATATTTTTTTCTTATCGATTAAGGACTTAAAATGCCAATCTAACAACGTAGTTGAATGAAAGTGGTTTCTATTTTTTATTCCTTCCTTTATACCAGCCACGGGCAAACCGTGGCCCGCGGGCCGCATGCGGCCCCCGAGCAATATTATATTTTTGAAAAAGGCTTACGTTTTCATTTTTAACGCCTTTTTAAGTAAAGATTGAAAATAAATAAATTAATCGTTATTTTTGAATCAACCTATGTATGCGAACAAACATTTTTAATCACGAACCTCAATAAAAGTCTTATGATCGAACATCACCGATGAACATTTACAAGAAGTTCTAAGAATTTCAACTACAAAATTAACACCAGAATTTAAAAAGTGTTAAAAGTTTCATTCCTCTCATTAGATTATTTTTTTTCATGATAATAAATAGTTTACATGTAAAAATGGTATTTTACTTGCGGTCCGCAGCTAATTTTTAATTCCTGAATTTGGCCCATCATCCGAAAAGTTTGCCCTCCTCTGCTATTATTTTGGCCGTATCTTATCTAAAAACTACATTTACAAACAGTTTTTAAAATACCTTTTGTTAAAATGTCTTTTTAAGAATCCATAATTACAACATTGAAACCGCAATTTCATTATTATTCACAATACCAAAAGTATCTCTGATTAAATAATAATAAAAGCACTTAATACTGAGCTGCAAATAGTCACAATTGAGTCAACAGTGAAATATCCCACACTTAATTTCTAGCAAGGACTATTGAGATAATAATTATATATAGATTATTTGAATAATACATATGATCTGAAGATACTTTTCAAAGTAGAAAAACGCGTGTCAACTTTAATCATATAACTAGTGAATTGACAAACTTTTCACTTTTAATTTTAAAATGAAATCAAAATACTTTTCTTAAAAACTCTACCCATATTGAATAAAAATATTAAATAATAGTTTTAAGTTACAAAATTACATAATTTGTTTTTAATATAATAGGATTATAAAATATTTAAGCCTTGAATAATTTAGGAATATGTAGTTATTTCGCTTTAATATACTTACATATATTTGCATGTGGAATGAACACAACTTCGCATTAATTATTTATGTTTTTTACTCGTGCTTAAAGATTTCATATTCATTAATTTAAATATTATTTACGCTATGCTATGTCTCATAAAGTATCCACTTTTTTTTGTTAAAACGTGATATATATTATAAGTTAATACTTTAGTGATGAATAACAGGTATTTCACGTAATCAATAAACGACAAAAAATGATATCGTTTTAACTCTAGTAGACAGTGATTATAAATCAATATTTAATAATTATTTTCGGGTTTATATAACTTTAATATATTTTTTAAATAATTGGTTTTGATTCCTTTTTTATATATTAATTACTTAGTAATATAAATGATTAACAGAGATTTTGACTACATAGTAGTTAATATTATATTTAATTCAAGAACGGGGTGGAGTGTGAGCAAATAGTAAACCAGTAGTCCTTTTCTGCTTTATCCTTCTATCCATACAACTCTTCAAAAAAGAGAAGTTGAGCAACTGAGTAACATGATGCCTTAAATCAGGGGAGCAGACATGGAATAAAAAAATAGTTTTTTTTACGAAAATATACGGTTCTTAATTGAACAATAAGAAACTTGAAAAACCACCGACTATTAATAGACTTTTTTACAGTTTATAATATGTAGATAATAAAAATAAAAATTCCGTTACAGTGTATTAAAAAAAATATTAAAATTTTAAATTATTTCGAGTAAACTCAAACTTAACAAGATCAGTCAAAATCAACTCGAAGACACATACATATGTCACACGTAAATTAAAAAAACCAATTCATGTTAAGGTATTTTGTCTAAAATTGAACCCGGAACTTACTGTTCATATATCGATGCTCTTAACACTAGGCTACATAGGTCGAATAACTATTCGTGAAACTTGTGAAGTTATTTTAACAAAAAAAAAAAAAAAATTGCAAGAATCGTGAATTAAGGACCTTACTTCTTCCCCCGATGATATTATGGACTCTTAAAATACATCAAAGAAAAAATAATAATGTTTAAAATATAAATAAATATAATACAACGATACATTAAATAAAGTGCAGCCTCATAACATGTTACGAAACATTTTAATTCATAAGGCTGAAATTAATCAAAAGTTTTATGTACCGTTTCCAATAAATAGTCATCTTTCTGGAGGAAGTTGGTAAATAAGAAAACTGATCAAATTTAGATAATAACAGGGGTGGGCTGAAGGAGGCTGGGAGAGGCTAGCACGAGCTCCTTGTTAAATTAAAAAAAAAACAATATTCTCAGATCAAATTAGTTTAAAACTACAATTTCTGACTTATATATATTACCTACAACAGTTTCAATATTCACAGTACATATTACATTTTTTACCATTTATAAGTTTACGGTAAATTACATTTTTACATATTATACGTTTATTAAGTAACAATTGATTGCTTATTTAAGTATTGCATATAATTGCATAGGAGTGATAAAAAAATCACTTCTTCTCCAAAACACCGAAAATTACTTTGAGATTAAGCGAGCCCCTTGTTAATTTTTGGCACCACACCGCTAAATATACAGACACAGAGATTTTTTTATAATTATTCTTTGCTTGGAATAACTCAGTTAGTTCACTTATTATACCAGTTTGACAAAAAAGCATTTATTTGTATATAAAATTATTCATAATGCTGGTTTAAAGTTAGGCAATTGTCCCTATCAATTAGTTTTGAACTTGTATTTATGTTAGATTGGCAAGTGCACCTTTATTTTGATATTATAATTAAATATAAATATGACATAAAATATCGATGTTACGGTCTTTATCATAAAAACTGACATTTATAATTGGTTATTTACTCAGAACTATCAGTCTTTTACTTAAAAATTTCTGCCAAAACAGTGACAGAAATATTGTAAGAAAATAAGGTGAAAAATATACAACCATATGGTTGTTGTAGTTTCTGTGTTAAATTTAATATTTTTCCCCTGAAATTCTGGAGTAAAAGTCTTATCCAATCGACCACGGAAATCCACATTTGGTTTTATGGTTACTCTAGTAATTTGTAAACATGAAAATAGTTTTCCAGAC
This sequence comes from Himalopsyche anomala, assembly GCA_031772345.1. Classification (NCBI taxonomy): domain Eukaryota; kingdom Metazoa; phylum Arthropoda; class Insecta; order Trichoptera; family Rhyacophilidae; genus Himalopsyche; species Himalopsyche anomala. Next base: position 13,992,656 of record CM062831.1, on the reverse strand, counting down.
TAATGATATATTTTTAACTAGTATATTCAATCTGTATTTTGTAATTATTACATTTCTTGGTTAAATTAAGACTCTCGATACTGATTGGAATTTCGTTTTTTTACACTAATGATTTTAAAACTTATCATTAAAAAATAGAAGTGATAAAATCTATTAACTTTTAAACCCATTTTAACGACGATGTAAGTAAAGTTTCTCCAAATTATTTATTCACCTTTAAAATTTAAATCCTATAAATAACACGATTAGATGGGTACTGAGAAACGTTTTAAGTCGATTGCATAATGCGTGTATTATTGTACATGAAAATGATTTCAAATGCATGGCATTAATCCAAAATTATCATTCAAGTTGACCAATTAACGTCATTCATATACCGTGCGAGGTGCAGATTACGACACTATTACTTGTGATTTAGTAAATGATTCGGGTCATTTTTTCGAGATCCGGGGGCAACGTGAATCCTTTCCAAGCGCAGTTTCTCAATCTTTTTAAAAATCAATACTTTTTTAATTATTAACATTTTTTTTTATTTATGATGAAGGTGTTTGATGAATCGTGAAAATGTTGTACATTCACATGCGTTTTGTCAAGAAGAATTTCAGTCATTCAAATTTACGGACAAAATTTAACGGACGCTTGGTAGATAGCTTGTATCGTTTATTGATAATTAGATTTTTTGTCATATGTATAAAAGTTGTCGATGGTGATATGGATTAATTTTACTAATGGCGTTATATAAATGACGTGAAATGAATTTAAAAAATAATTCCAAGACCTTAAGCCAGAACCTAATGCTCTATAAACAGATTGGTTGAATTGATCTGATTTTTCTGACTACTCAACGACTCAACAATTTTCAAAGATTGAACTCTTTTAAAACGATTTTTAGTAATATTTTGAATTCATGACTTCGTCGAGTAAATTTAAAAGTTGAATCAGTATAACTAGCGTACTCTATAGAATTCAAATGATTTATCATTTTTGTTACAATCTGTAAAATTTTCAATAACAGTCTTCATTAATTTTTTCATATTTAATTCCCAAAACTTTTTCAATTTTTTTAATCAATAATGAATGGTATACTGAAAACAATTTAAGTAAATCGCTTAATGAACTTACAGCTATTTCATAATTGTTAGTTACATTATTAAATATAATAAATGTATACGGGTGAAAAGAAATACAATTATCACACTCTCATTCATTCAAATTCCAATCACTGAAATAACTAAACTTTTATGGAGAGTAAAAACAATTGATTAGAACCAATATTTTAGGTATGAATCACGTTATCAAGTTTAAATAAGATCTTCCACAAAAATAAATTGTAATCGGGGTCATGATCTAAGGGTGTGCGTTTTTTCATTCTTCTTCTTAAAAAGCTACATTTATAACATCTGAGAAAGCAGAGGTTAAGTAAATATCGTAATATACTTCTTAAATACGGCATTTTAATTTTATATGCTTAAATTGTAAAAAGTATGTCTCAAACTAAAAAAAATAATATATATATATAATAATCATGTTTGACCATTCAAGTTTCACTGACGGTGATTGAGAAATACTGACGTCTTGGTTATACGCAATAAATAGAAGTAGGAGACAAACCATTTTATTTCAAACTAAATAACGCATTGGAGTATAAAAAAATAATAGTTTAGAAGCACACATCATATTTGTAGACCTGTCGAAAATGTTCGCCTCTGTTATCGGGGTCAATTTGAACCATTCGCCGAGCGAGAATGTTTATTCAAAAACCAGAAATATAGAATCGTAAAACTGATATCGAATTGGAATTACAGTGAACCCAGTGAACACGACAAATAAACTGTTATTAACGAGGCAATAAAGTGGTGCGAGGTGATGCTCCCCGCTGGAGAACCTCTTGGACACCTCACTTCTCGTTATCAATGCGCTATTTGTTCCCCATCTCCATGCTCTCAGTTCGACAAAAGAAAGGACTGCTTTAAGTGTAGCATATAAAAATAAACTTTACATTTATTTCGTTCAATCTCTCGGATATTGAATTTGTATTATGTTTCTTTATGCTCAATGCCTTCCTTACTCGATATGAATGAAATTAACATATTCAATTTTATTACCTGAAAATTATAGATTTAACATAAATTTTGACTATTTTAAATACACAAATAATTTATTTAAATTTATTACAGATGTGTTTCTGAAAGTGTTGTAAATTAAAGCATTTTTATTATTTATTTATATGAAAATATAAAAAAAAAAACATCACAACATTTTTTTATAGTTTTATGTCATTTTTTTAGTATTTACTCGAAACTATCATATTCAAATAAAAAAAAACATAAAATTTTAAAAGCGAAATGGATTTTTCTTGGACCGAATAATATGTTAAATAGTGTTTTTAAAAAATACGAAAATTAAAAAAAAATTGTGCAGGATTTAATTGATACAAAAACGTCATACTCTTGGTAAAACTCAAAACTAACTATTTTTTAAATATTATATAACAAAAATATTTAAATAAATCAATGAGTACTTTTTTCTTACAAATATATGAATTGCATACTACATGTTTTCAAACATTATTCCATTTTCTTTCATGGCGCTTAAGTCCCAAGCAAATCTAGAACCACCTGCATCAATATGCTCCACTTAGCTCGGTATTCCTCTTTTTTAACACAATCGCTGACATCCAGAACTCATAAATATTGTCACACCGTTTTTATATATTTAACCTAAATATATTACCAATTTAAAACATCAAAAATCTATTACAAAAAAAACATAAATAAAGCATTTCAATGTTTCAAATAAATTGTTAAATCTTTAGTTTCTTAGCTTGCGATTATTAAACAGAATAAATCTCAGTTAAATACGTTACGGTTGTTCATTTATTTATTTTGTAATATTGCGTGATTTATTTTAATAGAATACTATATATATTACGTTTAGATAATACTATCTTTTACGAAATAAGCGTGCACATTATCACTTCGTCAATTAGTTTCACGATTTCTAACAAGTGCATCACTTAATACCCTCTATCTTAAAGTAATTATTTCAACTGTCAAGGAGCATGCTTTAAACTTTCTACGTAACATCATTATTGGTAATATTTCAGTTTTTTATCCTTATTGCAAATTGAATGGTGATATAATACAAGACGATACAGTCATATTAATGTAAAGAAGAGGCCAGACGTTCTTATTGAAGTTTGTGAGTGGGTAGATATTAAAATAAAGCCCACTATTGCTTTACCACATTATACACCTGTTTTCTGTGACTATTCAAGAATATTAGGCTAGAAAAAGTTCGGCTTTATTTTATTCGTTGTATTTTTTTCTCACAAGCCAGATACAAACTGTATTCTTTTTCTTTTCAAATTATTGAGTCAGTGTATTTTAAAAATGGTACATTTTCGGTTGCGGTGCCTGACGGTTTTAAGTAGAGCTTATACAAAAACCTACATATGAAAAACCTGGTTTCTAATAATTCCCAAGACTTGACTAAAAATATTCAATTAAAATAGTTTGTTTATACTTCATTTATTTATTGTATTCACTGTGAGTAGAATCAATAAAATTCTTTATATGTGGATTATAAATACCTGGCCCATACTCAATAAAATGCACAACCAAAATATCTTCAAAATCAACTTAGATATTATATAATATTGTCAATATTTTTTTTTTTTAAATACTACAACACTTTATCTTGTTTGATTTCTAAACAAGGCAATTTTAGTCAACATATTCATGTTTTTTTGATAAAATAACAAAAAACACCGGAATAAAAAAAAATGTAAAAACGGTCTTTCGAATGTTTCAAATTGACTTAAAAACCGTCAGGTGATAGTTTTAATCCCATTGCAAACACTTTTAATAATTTTTTTTTGGACAATTTATCGTTTTGTGTTCAAATACATAATATAATATAAGGTCTCTGATTTTTATATTCTCACTTACCTATTCAAACTTAAAAACGAAGCGAAAAGCTTACAACTAGTCATGTTGTAGTACATACTTGTGTTCATATTTTCTTAGAAAAAAGAGAGATTGATCACTGAATAGCAACCAGTTTCCGAAAAGCAATTTCTGTCGAGATGATCCAATTCAATTTCACTTGTTTAAATTAGTTAAGTTGTCTCAAATATTTTAAATTTTAACATACAGTCTAATATTAAGAAATATAGTCATTTAGTTTTACCGATTTGATGAATAAATTCATGATATTTTATTTATTCATATATGATAATATACTGAAAGTATGGCAAAAAAATAAATAACATATTGTAAAGTTAGTGTTTTATAAACCAAACGTGAGAAAAAGCATTGATACCATAAAATACAGTTACAATGCTGAGAAATCCTGTTTTAAATATATGATAATTATTTTTATTTAAATTAACTGTATCCATACTAAAATGCAGTCTCTAAGTTGCAATTTTATGAGATCAAAAAACGATTCATGGTTCTTACTGATCACTGAAAAAATTGCAAGGAATGCAGTGGTTCAATCAAAATTAACAACAACGTTAGTATTTTTAAAAATACGACCTATAGATTGCGATTTCTAATAAATCTTAAATTAAACTACACTACTTTGTTATACATTTTACGATATACGAGTTTTTTGCTAAAATGTTATTCGATTACGAGCAAAGCCTTGCCAGTCCGTCGAAATTGTGATATTTACCTGATTGATTTATTTAGAAAAATTGGAAACATGGCGTTTATCCTTTTAGAGGCAATCATAAAAATTAATATTTTATTAGCTGTAAAACGGGAAATTTTGGTATCTCGTATAAATGTAATCTATGTCAAAGCAACGACGCTGTTGGGTAGATGACCTTACATTTTATGTTTTCGTATTATGTGATTTAACGACATGTATTCTTGGTAGATTTGTCAATGTGATATGCATTTCAAACTAATAATTTACAGTGTTTCTTATAAAGAATACATTTGGATATTTTTTAGTACAATAATTTTTAATTTATAGCGTCTAGGTTCAAATTACAGTTTTAACGTATATTTTAATCGACTTTCATACTGATCCTGCTTATCTTTTTAAAATGGATACGTTTTTACGACGCTTATTCAATAATTTTTAATATGATCACAATAATGGGGACTTGAATTATTTCCATTTCCAATTGTGACATCTTACAGCATAGTTTCTCAACCATTTTGAGCCGTGGCTCCTTTTGAGTCTCAAATTTTTTCAAAGCCCTTATACTCGTCGTTATTAATTTTTCGAGACTGTGAATTTTAACGACTGGGAAAAAGTGAGAGCATCTCAAATGTTATTGTCCGCTGGCCGATTTTGAAAACCTGATAATTTACGAATTGACAGACAGGTCTTGGTTTCAGGGTTCTTGTCATGTCGTTGTAAAGAAATTTTCAGGAGAGTCAAATATCTCGGCTTAAGACTATTGTCTCTTAAATTAAGGGAACTTTTCTGAAAAATAGAATGTTTCGGTTTCACTGCAAACTGCTTGTAAATCAAGACACTATACTATCGAAAGGACAGTATATTTTTTAAATTAATATACACAATAAAAATGTATACATGATACTTTCATTAGTCGAAATATAGCAATCTGATGAAATAAATCTTCTTAAAACTATCACAACTGGAGGATTTCTTCAAATGTGTCATAATTTCGATCATGACTGAAGTGAAATGTCCAATTATCTAATATAGAAAATAAAATATCAACTAAGATTATTGTTCAAAAACAAGAAAGGACATATTCGCAAAAGATTTTGAATAGTGCGAAAGGGATATTTTAAGGTAGTTTGTACATTTATAAACTTGGCAACCTATGTAAGACGGATAAATGCATTTTTTTAAATAAATAATTACAGGTATCTTTTTTGACTTGTAAAAAAACAACGTATCTCATTATTTTTTGTTGGTAATTGAAACAAGTTTTTATAAAGTTTATCAATCGACTCGTTTCACTTCACTTAAAGTAATGTATTTCTAATTTAATTGTTTATTCGAATACAATTTACATATTCTCAATACAATTCATCAACGTTAGTTCATCTTTTAATGTGGCTTGTTAAAAAAACGAATAGAAGTTCCGCATTCTTCGATCACTTAAATATTACCTCAAAAAGCTTTAATCGGCAAGTGTCATGTAGTATTACCATTAGAAATGTTGAATCAAATAAATTTTGTAAACTAAATCGGTATATTTCAATTAAAAATATATATCAAGCCGTTTTCGTCCTAGTATTGACTTCGATACCGTACATTATCGACCAAAGTGCCGTCGTTTGGTAAGTGTTTATAGGTTATTTATGGTAATTTTCCATACGTTCTTTAGTTCAATCCGATTTAAAGTTTTTTGGGAGCCTAAGAGAGATAAAAAACTATGTCGATTTCCAATTAAAGAAAAACAACGCACTGGCAGCAATAAATCCCATTTGTCGACAGAATTGTAGATTACTTTGTTTTTTTGTCAATAAAAAACAGTGTTATCTATGACTGCACAGATGGCTTAGTTGTTTTGGATTTCGAAATAGAGTAAATATTTTCGACACAAAATTACAAAGTTTCATTAACTTGGTGTGTTTTTAACTGTTGATACCATCAGTGAATGCATTTTCAATGTGATATCCAACAACTTGTTTTGGTGTTAAGATTTTTGATTCGTAACATGAGTATCAAATTTAAAAAATCATGACATGAGAAATACTGCTTGTAATGCATTTGATATAATGATAAATGTAATTCGTATTGACATATCGTTAAAGATTTACAATTAATATTTTTATGTTTTAAGGTTTGCTTTAATTCACTGCGTAATTATTACAAAATTATATTTATTTTTATGTTTTTAACTATTCATCCTTATAAGATAAACCATATTCTGTCAAATTTATTTCCTTCATTTCTCCCATTTAATATTTTTCAGAATATAATACTTCTTCTACCCAAGATAGTCCACGTGGTGTTAAAACCATTGTTTTAATACGTACGTAGGTATATGTTGTATGTACATAATATTATAAATTTATTGACATTCATTTTCACTAACTTTTTACCAATATATTTAAAAAAAAATGAAGCATATTTTAATGAACAAAAATTTTAGTAGAATTTTCAATTAAGTTTCAGGTAAAAAACAGAAATTTAGCAATCCGAAAATCAGCCCCCCCATTGGTTAGAAACCCCTGTGATAAAAATACGAAGTATATTTTAACTAAAGTGAGCTTGTGAGGGTTTTCAGAAGATTAAATATTTACTGGCAAAGTGACATTCTGTTCCTGAGTGTTTTTCTAATATTTATACATAATTAGAAAAAACATTATGTGTCCTATAAAAAGTGTTATAACCAGTGGCGGCCGGTCAATGTAGCATTCGATCAATGCACCCCTTGTATATGCAGGGGCGGTTATATTTCATGAAATAATATTAAGACATAACACACCATTCACTCATTTTAAATTCTTCATATACTTATTGTATATAATAAATATTTTATTTTATTTAAAATTGTATTTTTTGAATTTGAAATGAGGGAATGGTATAAATATTATTTTTTTAAATTATTTCATGAAATATAGCCGCCCCTGCATATACAAGGGGTGCATTATTGATCAAATGCCATACTTACTGGGCGCTACTGGTTATGAAATCATATTTTTTATGTAACTTCTACGTATTAATAAGAAATTACCAAAAATATTGTTTTTTTATCAATATCGTTAGCAGTGAGGTAGTGTGATGTATAGCCAATAGCCCAATACATAGTTATCAAATAGATTAGGTATTTCTTCCGGAACGTAATATGTACTTCACTTTTTTTTAACCTGTCATCATAGTTTGGTATAAATAACTCAAAACACGACTCTTTCTACTTAACGTTTTTTGATAGAACGGTGACGGTATACATAAAAAAAAACCATTTACTGGTTCTAAATATTTATTATTTTCTGTCAATCATCTGCACACTTAATTGAATAAAATTTCTAATTTACTATTTACTCTTCTTAATAAAGATGTATTTTTTAAATAGTTAAAAATGTCTACATATCGTGTTCTCCATCGGGTTAAAAATCAGATTAAAATTAAGGATTGGTAACGATACATGTCGAATTAAACATTTAATCACGATTCTACTAAGTGCATTCAAATAATCATTTACTTATAAAAACGATTCTCAAAAATTACACATAAAAAAAATTACAAACCGGCGTTTTGATATCTAAAACTATTCGTGACCAAAAAAAAATGGATTCGATATTTAGACAACCTCTCGATTTGAAAGGTTTTTATTTATAATTCCTAATGCAAACAAGACAGAAGCTCAAAAAAATGACATGAGCCTGTGGCAGGTATCTGATCGACCACGTGTTGAAATGCTGTTGATTGGAAATATCTCGTTTTTTTCACTTCAAGTGAAGTTAAACAAAAAAATTAGTTATCACAACACGCTTGTTTGTTTAAAAGTTTAAATGATGGTCGGTTTGAAGTTTCACATTTTATTATACTACGCATTGAATTTCAATTATAAAAAAGAAATGAAACACTTTTATTATTACATGAGATATGTTTTTGACCATTCGCTTCTCAGCAGACGGAAATATCTGCACTGAATGTAAATAATATGACAAAAAGAATATGTTTTATCAATCGTTATTTTATAGTAATTTAATATAGTGATCCTAACAAACTTCACTCGCGAAATATTTTAAATATATGTAACTATTTCCGCTGTCTATCTGATTTCTCGATTAATTTTAAAACTATTTTTGAATAGAATTTATTTTCTCTTATCGTTTCAAAAATACTGCTAATTTTTGTACTTGATATTATTATAAAAAGACCAGGGTTGGAGTCGTGAAAAATGAGCGGCTCGAAACATTTTAAAAAAAGTTATTTAATGATGTGTATCCAAACCACAATAGTCAATAGTGCTGACATTGCATGGTAAGCTGACTAAAGTTGATCTGATGGAATACATATATATAAGTTAAAATGAAATTATTGAAAAAAAAATCTGAGTCGGAGTTGTCTTTTTTTACATGACTCCATACTTAAAAGGACACTTAAAAGTTTTACCGCTAAATACGATGCACCAAACATATTTATAAACATATTTTTGAGAGTAATTACACATAATACAACTAAAGACAATTTCAGATTTGAAAAAAAAAATAGTTTTTATTATATTGGAATATATCGTCACCGTACTGGCAGATGTTGATAAGTTACAAAAGAGCACACGAAAATTTTGAGCTTATAGCAATGTTTCCTAACCTTATTTGTGCCATGCCCCACTTACATGTTATATCTGACAAAGATAAATGAAATATTTTTGGTTCATTTTAACGGTAAAAAAGACACATCAAACTTTCAAATAGTGATCTATCAAAAATATTTTTTAAAGTTTATTATCAGTTCTGACCGTACCTAGTAAAATCTTTGGATAAAAACACTTTTTTTCAAAGAATATTTTTTCATATTTAAAATCAATATTGCTTACTAAGTATTCCAGCAAAATATGATTACTATACTATGAATACTTCGTCCGTAAATACATTTTATAAAGTCTAAGTCCGCGAATTAGCTATATTTACATAATGTGTATACGTATTATCAACTATTATTTTTTTTAACTAATAAATCAAATGATTATTTCTCCATTGATGCTTTGTCATCAGAAAACATTAAAAAGTTTTTTCTCCACGCGCTCTCTGCTTGGATGTCTGTGAAAAATGACGTTTAAATATTTGTTTCTCAAATTCACATCAACTTAAGCAACGTTATGATGTTCTTATTAAGAGAGAGAATCTATGTCTGCTCGAGCTTATGGCCTCCTAATAGAAGTATCTCAACAAAAAAAAATCTACGAGAAATGTTTGTTACTCAGTCGCTCAATCTCCCCTTTTCAAAGCGTTTTATGATGTCTAAAAGTTCCCCAGCACCATTTCTGATCCTTTAACAACTGGGCGTAGCGTGAGCGATTAGTTAACTACTCGTTCTGTCCTAGACTTATCCTTCTATTTTATTGTCCACCGTAGTCCACTTGGTTAGAGCTTGCTTTACCAAACAGGTGGGTCTGGGTTTGATTCCCAAATGTTAAATTGGATTATTTCCTTTTTATTAATTAACATGGATGTTTGTGACGTCAATGCTCCTTGAGTTAATCTCATGTGACTTACAAATATTCTCATCGAGTATATCTCGTATGATCTTTCAACCTCAATAATTGACGCATTGGCATAAGCTGTATTATTTATTTAGGCACCTTAAAATCTTTGAATGCATTAAATTAAAAATAGGCGGATGGCTAACAGTTATTTCGTTTATTTAATGTTTGAACATGTTTTAACAATAAACTTACATATACTTTCGATAGACTAGACGGTTACTTTGTGGAAGTTCATTTTAATATAAAATAAAAATAACTTTGATTATTCCACGTATTGTGTTACAAAATGTGACACGTGTTTCGCCTTTTTCAGAGGCATCCTCAGACTCTCATCCTCATGCCTCTGAAAGAGGCGAAACACGTCACATTTTGTAACATAATACGTGGAATAATCAAAGTTATTTTAATTTTATATTAAACTTACACACGCTAATTTAAGTGGAATAAGCCTTCCCTGACACTCTGATGCGATGAAAAAGATTTTAGACAGATTGCGAGATGGAAGGCATATTCACTTGTTGTAAAAATAATGTATAAAAATACTTCTAATGTTTATTAATAACATAAAGAACGTTTTATACTGTCACATTTGTTTATGAGCGAATGTCATGGTGTATGTTAAATTGGAAGTCATGCGACTGATACATATGCACTGATGGTTAAGCACAAAAAAAATGCATCCGAAACTCGTCAAGACGAACGAAAACAAGTCGTTGATACCGTTTGTCCGGCAATAAAACTACTTAAGGATCGCGATCTCATTGTATGCCCAAATGTGCCATTGCTCGTCATACCGCAGCACCACCGCGCACCGGTCGAAGGCATTTCATTGTTTTTTCCCCGCCCAAAAAGTCAAGCATACGTGATGTGAATCAATCAAAAACGCTCGACAACTCTTGCCCATATTCGAGGCAAGGCTCGGCCTGAAAAAACACGTGTTGAGTCGTAAATTATCGAATTTTGATAAGAATGCTAATGTATGCGGTATGGTAGACCGATGGCTTTTGAGCAAGGTTTCCCATGTATGAAATTTTCTGGGTAAAACAGTCTGCGAGACCGTGATGTGGTGCGGTCTCAATCAGCAAATCGCGTGCGTTGATATCGTAACTTACATTATTACATGTTTGTTCATGATTTTACATCAAAATATTATTTGCATATTAACCGGTAATTTTACAAATGTGAAGTTGTTAAATTGTGTTGGTTTATTTCATATGCTTTTTTAAACACTATCTAAACCAAGACTCCTTATTTTTTAAATGTGTATATTTATTTCAACTGAGTCGATACTAATTAATTCACTTTAAAATGCTATTTAATTTTTTTTTTTCCAAACGTTTTATTAGTACGCCTCCTTTTGAAAAAAATATCTTTACGACACCCCATCCTTTATTTCACAATATATAATAATAATGAAATGTTTAAGAGAGTACATAAATATTTAAAACTGTTCACGCTGATTTCATCGTAAGAATCATATCAACTGTGGAAAAGCGAAAGAATATAACCCAAACATTTAAAAAATATATAAAAGGCACAAAAACGTCCGTTGATCATTAGACAGCATTATCAATCGTTTATAGTTAGGAAGTTAAAAATATAACAATTTCAGCAATATTTAAGATTTATTTTACGATGATAAGCTAATGATTAAAAAAAAAGTATTTGATTAAGTAATAAATTTGTTGCACAAATCTTTGCTTTTGACTGATCATATTAAATGATTTTGTTTATTATTATTTAACACATGAGTGGGTGAATGTTTTTACAATCAATTGTAAAATTCACCTATGGAAAATCTCACAATTTCAATAGTTATAACCTGAATCTATAATAATGATCAGTGTTATTTAATATATATGTATATATATAGCACACGTGTTCTTAGTTTGTTATCTTAATCAGCTTATAAATTGTTCTTGATTAAAATACAAGCTAAAGCAAAATATATATGTGACATTAATTCATAATATATGTGCGTCATATCGATTATATTATTTATTTATTCTATTAAGTATATCAAGCCATCAAAATTCTGCATGAAAAAATTATATTTTGATAATTAATTATGATTACATTTTATAAGAATTTTCTATTAACTAGTCAGTGTATCTGTATTTAAAATTTAAAAAATGTGCAAGAGTAATTTTGACATCTCTTAGCAATCATTTAAAATTGATGACTTCCTCTTTAGTGAAGAAAGAATTTAATAATTTCATTTCATCAACGCACGTTCCATTGGAGCGACCTCCTGGCAGATTTCGCTAATTACGCATATTTGTAACATTAACATACCTGCAGAAGCATGACGATCGAGTAATTAAAAAATGTTTCGCTGAATTTGTAAAATTAACTGACTTCAACTGGGTGAGAGTTATGCTTCATTTCATTTAGGGCATATCATCCGTTTTTTTTTCAACTTGACCAATGAAGACCGTTTCCCATTTTACGAGTGTGTTAATTGTTCTTAATGTCATGTTTATGTCTTGACGTGTAATTTATGCATACTGGTTTTTCTTTTGATCCATATTATTAAGAGTTACGACTTTTATTTTACTTTTTACTTTTAAATACAATAATTTATTTATTTATTTATTTATTTATTTATTTATTTATTTATTGTTTAAAATTAAAATTATGGTACATGGCATAACAGCTTACGCCAATTCGCCATGTACTTGACAAATAAAAGACACAGAATATTAAATAAAATTACATAATACATAAAAATCAACACAAAAAATCAAGAAATAAAATAGTAAAATTTCACAAACAGTTCACAAATACTATCACCAAAAACATCCACTTCACTAGGCAATGAGTTGATCAATCGAACGGCCCTAGGAACTGGAGACTCATACCTCCTAAGCGAGGTATAAGTTTTTAGAAATAAAAGTTTTCGCTCATAATTTCGCCCACGTGAAAATAAATTGGGAGCATGTAAATTAATAGTCATGAGTATTTCAGGATTATTAACTCGGCCCCGAAGGAGAAGAGAAAAATGCTTTAAGCTTGAAAACGATCTTCGAGCTTCAAGAGAGTGAAATGATAACATTCCTAAAAGAAATTTGGTGGGGTAGTATTCATTTAAGGAATTATCAAAGGGAAAGAATTTAAATTTTTTGAAATAATAATATCTAAGAAATTTCTTATGGACTTTCTCCAATTGCAGCTTGTATGAACTTTCATATGGACTCCAAATGATGGATCCATATTCAAGCTTACTTAAGACCAAAGAAACATAAAGCGTGCGAAACACAGTTGGGTTTTCAAATGGTTTGCTTTGTCTAACAATAAACCCAAGAAGTTTCATGTCTTACATGTTTTTATATACTAAATATTTTTTACCAGTTTCACTCTAAATGTAGTCAATGAATTCCTTGTAAAGATTCTCATTTGATTACAAAATTTACATTTAAAAAAATGTGGATAGGAAACGACTAGTTGTTTTGATTTAAAAATCGTTTAGGTCACATTACGTTACTTAACTTTCTTGACTGATTCCCCTTGTTTCAGCTATAAAAATACACCGCTGAAAATTTGGGTCTTCTTAATAAAATAAAACAAAAAAGAGTAGAGACAATTTTTGTATATACATGTCTAAAGATTTATAAATAATATTGGCTAATACTTTATTTTTTGAAATATTTATAAAATAATTATAATAAGAAGAATAAAACTGATTTAGTACCAGTTTCTACCACTTTTTTGTAGTTTGTATTTAATAAATTTTCAGTTTAAATATAAAATAACATCATAAAATCGTAGATAATATATGTTTTAAGATGATTTAATCGACAACTTTTGTAAATTAAAAATTAGATAGTACACTTTGTCATAAAAGGTGTAAGAATATTTTATATAGTTAAAGTATAGTTGATTTATATTAGAAGACATGGGTGTTTGCTATATCGTAAATTCTCAGCCACCCTTCTAATCATAAAGTTTCCTAGTTCTGTCATAGTCTTATTCTTTTTTTCCTTCTCTCTACGAAAAAGAACGAATGAGTCAGTAACAGTTCTCGCAGAAAAAAACTTATGTTCGTATGCCAACATTAGGTGCCTATATACTATACATTGGGAGCGGACATGGGCCTAAAACTCTGACAAATATGAATTTAAGCTCCGATATGTTATCGAGGAAGCACGGTTGCCTGTGTATCACACAAAATGTTTTTTTTCACACACTTACTAGAAAACTATGAAACGTCACGCTTTTGTATAAAAGCTTGGAGCACTTAACAACTGTGATTTTTATCAGAAAAGGAAAATAGTCCTTATCCCTTACTGAACATTTTTTTATTATTTTTAATTTGGAATTAAAGCCAATGCTAATACTCCAAATATTTTTTACTCAAATAAGATCATCCGAGATAAGCTCGATGACATTTTTTTTGCTAGATCAATTCGAGAAGAATTCACATCACAAACACCCACGTCTTATATCCCACACTTTAATTTTTAAAAATCTAAATTTCATGTATACTTTACCCGGAGATGAGTCCAGACCTGACCGATTGGTAGAGCCAAGCTCTTACTTACTAGACCACATTGGCTAGACAATGATTTCATCATACCCTGAAAACACGGGCGTAGTAAAAATTATCAGATCACAATTTTACCTTTTCTATAAAAGAAAGTTAATGGCTACAATTTCGTTTTTCATTTAACCAGATTATGTTAAAATGTTCACGTAAGAAAAGTAAAATTGGAAACAGGCATGGATAAATGAAACACAAAATTCGTATTTTATTTTTTACTTTAATAAAGTCAGATAAATGTTATCAATTTTCAACCACTATTCGTGGCAAAATGTATTTTAAATAAGGAAGAATATTATTTTCGCTTATCATATTAATTCAATAAATAACGTTAATTATTGTTCAAATCGCTTCCAGTAAACATTAAAACAATTGAGTTGTGGCCGCAACGCATCGCAGCCCCAATCTTTGATGACCAATTATCGGCCAATGAGACAAATTTATCTCCTCGGGAGTGAAGCAATTAAGCGATAAATATTCAGGTCACCTGTTTGTACCATGAAATGGGTTCAAAATACGTTCACGTATAGGTGAAGATGTGATACTACAAGAGAGCTTTGTCGCTTATGATATTTCAAGAATTATTTATTGCCTATTTGTTAAATGATTACATTTTGAGTATATCTGGCATTAAAAATATTCCATCAGAGAGTTTCATTAATAAACACTTTGACCTGTAATAACATCGAAATTTACTGTAATCATCAAAATTGTTTATGTTTATTTTATGACAGTACAATACTTACCAGACATGTATTATTTTATTACTTAAATTAAGGATGCATAGCAAAATTTGTTTAAAACTACTATTTTCTCGTTGTTTCTGTTTTAATTAAATTTTGCATTTAAAGAAACAGTTTTACCTTTGAAGAAAGTGAAAAACCACAAACATTTTTTTTTATAAATTATATTAGGACTCGATCGCTAGAAAACTGAAGATTGAAAAGAAGCTACCAGCGCAAAAAAAAATGGGCACCCTTGAGCTAAATAAAAACACTCTCAATAGGTGTTATGTTTCCATCTCCATCAGGAGTGGACTTCAACAGTCTGATGTGTAATTTTTCCGTTCCCTTTTTCAACAATCTGATCCTTTAAACAGGGTATTGAGAGAGCAATCTAATTATATTAGTATTATTTTATCTAATTTATTATCATTAAAAAAAAATACACCCCAATATTTTCCTGACACGGATATGAAAACAGATTCTTCCCTTCGTATATTCTGCTTGAAACTGATTAAGTTCAATACAGTAATTTGAAAATAAACAAAACGTAACTTTTTTACTCAAAAATAAGAATCAACATCTCATCCCATCTTTTCAATAAAATAGTCAAGCAAGATGAGCAAATGGAGTGACAGTGGATCAAAAATATTAACTTCAGAGTGATTTACGAGCAACCGATGGGAGAAAATGGACCGGATTCTTGAATATGTGGCATATTTGACGAGTTGAATCTTAAATAAAGATGACAAGCAGTTGTAACAACAGCGAAATTTTAATAAGTAAATAAATATATTGAATACTTTCAGTAGATTCAAGATATAAGATTTTTATCGAAGTGGTACACGTTACTTTACCTAAATGAATATTCTTTATGTGTTATTATTACACATGGTATATTTTTTACGGTGCACGGCAACAAATAAATTTATTGAATAACCTCCTTATAATAAAACATAATTTCTAAGCAAGCTTCAATGTTCTTTTGGCTGACTTTTAAACGCTCTAATTAAAGTGTCTCGTTTAAAACCTTTAGTGTATTAAACTAAAAACTTATAATTATAAAATAAACGCCTGTACAAATGACTCAAATTATTATTTTATGTCGAGTCTTGTGGCATTTGACAAGTAGTATGGCAACTCAACTATAAGTAGTAAGCATATAAAATAATGTTGGAAGTTATTTATAAGACGCCACAACATCTAACTAAACAATATTATAGTAAAGCTTGTTGATGACTTTTATAAAATTCATTTGTACTAATCAGTTGTATTTATAAAATTATGATTGGTTTATTTCAACAAATAAAAATGTATAATACAGTTTCCTTATATTAATTAATTTATAAAATTTAAATTTAAATAACTGTCTTTGAAAAATCACAGTTACCGAATTTATCGAATATATCATCTTTTAACGTAAGTGGCCAGAAACAAAATACTTTGTTCGCAAAATGAATTGTGTTTTTTTTTTAAATTTAGTGTCTGTGATTCTGTTTATTTGTCATTTAAGTGAATAATTTTTATTCTATTAACTTTTAAGCTATTTAGCTTTACAGATATTTTATTACTACATTTAAAAAAAACAATTATTTTCTTAAATACATTAATTAAAGCCTCAATAGGGTTTCGGTTTTTTGTATAACGGTCAATAAACCGGCTGACCGGTTTCGGTTTTAATCTGGTTGAAAGCCTTAGGTGTGGCTAAGCGCACGTCAAATCATTAGCCGTTACTTGTAAAAACTGTAACGGCTGTGGACCATACTTTGAATATGTTAGATATTATTTTTAAGAAGGAGTGACTCGTGTATAATCTAAAAAGGTTGATTTTGTAATACATTTTTTATAATTTACCGTAATAACAAGGTTTTTATTGTAATATTATTTATTTTTTTGATAATCAATGGGCATTTATATTATGTGATTTCTTGAACAACTTTTGTAAGTTTTATTTGCATGCAAATTATAGACGGTGGAAATGTTGAGTTGAAAGGCAGATCCTTATAAGGGACAAGGGAAGCATGCCACGTCTATAAGAAACATCACCGCTAATTTACCCTTCTAATCGAGTGTAATTAGTCAACGTATCACTCTTAGTCTATAGAATAACTATTGATGGCATTTCTTTAAATGGAAAAGATTATACTATTAGTTCTCTGCAAGCATTGAGCTTCTAAATTATTTATGCTTACAAGTTTACATGACTTATAAACAAATTTCATCAAACTTTTTATTAAAATTAAAATTACTTTTAGACATCACACTAAAAGTCACGTCTCCACAGTCATGCATTAAGAGATCTTATAATAACAGTAAATTTACAATTAAAATCAAAATATTTTTTTGGACAGTAAGTTTGAATAGTAATTATTATATAATGAGTATTTAAATCATATGAGAATACCCATTTTTTATATTATAGTTTATAAATACAATAAAATATATAATCTGTGAAATTTTAAAATTTGTATCTACGCTTATTATAAAATCATCAGTGGAATATTTCAATTGTATGTGCTTAACATGAACTGTTTGCTAGTTATCATTCAACTTCTTTCCAGAGAAAGAATGGATATAATAATGTTTTATTTTCAGGATGGGATTGGCTGGGTTGATATTTTTAATCACATCATAGGCATCCGAGGTGTAGATACAATCGATTGACAAATTAATGTGTCCATTACCCAGGGTTTTTAAATCAGTCGTTGTAAAACCGAATATAATTTTTGTTTTAAATCATAACTAGTCGGCTACGGAATTTTCTCAAAAACCGGAGCAAAAAAATGTAAAATAATTTATTGCATTTAAAATACTTAAAAAATATACTTCGCACAGTGAAAAGGAGTCAATTATGAAAACTAATATTTTTTTAAAGAATTACCTTCAATCAAAATTCTTTACGAACAATATATACATATTATGTTTTTAAGTACAAATATTAATCAATTTCTTGTTAATACAAGCATGCACATGATATCGTGGTGCTTTTAAGCTCCATTGAGTTCAAGTACTGTACATATTTTGATTGCAGGTAGCCGCTCAATGAATCATTTTTACGAGTAGCAGTATAATAAATTTATATGTCCAGCTTTCGACCAAAAGGGACAGTTAATAATGAAGATTTGAGCTGAACATGCTCAATTCGGTGTCCAAATGGCCCAAGTCATCAATCAAATACTAAACGAATGCCAAGGGAATGCTTAACGGGTCAACATCAAAAAATCATACGCATTTTCTTATGCACCAATCTGTATCAGAAATAAATTTTAATTTGTCAAAGCTTATGTATATCTTAAGTACATTTTGAGAAAAAGAAAACTGACTCATTAATTCTCCATCATTTGTTTCACCAACACTATAAGACACAACATGCTATAAATCATAGTTTTTCGGGAGCCGGTAAGTTGCTCGAATGGAAATTGCTCGAATTACAAATTATTCGAATTGCTTGGTTATTTAAACGATTTTTCACAACTTTTTCTACGAATTTCATTTTTATCTTGTGCGACACTTGTTTAGAGAGTGAAATATAAAAATAATTTTCGTAAGTATTTATTTTAACCGTGTTCGCTCCAAATGCGAAACATATGATCTTTTAATGGAGTTTATCTCAACAGAAGTGTTTCTACGAGAACTGCTTATTAATTAGTTACTCAAACTGTTTCTATGTATTTCCAGAACACATAAAAGACTAGGGCTAAGACAGAACAAACGGACAGAACAAACGGAAACAAATTGATTATCTTGTTATTCGAGCAATTTCCATTCGAGCAATTTACCGGGAACCTAGTTTTTCAACCATTTTGGGCTCGTTGCCCCTTTTGAATTTAATATTTTTTTCCGTAGCCCTCATACTCGTACCTCTTTCTTCTTTTTTCTAATTCTTTTAAAAATTTTGCTCGCTGGCAGTTTCAAACAATTCTTTGTCGCTGCCCGATAAAAACCTGGGAGTTTATAGATTTGCCTGTGGCGGCTCAATACTGTGCTGTAGCTCCCCTGATTTTTTCTCTCTTTGGCCCCTTCGGAATGTAAGCTGTGACACATAAAAACAAATACAAATTAGCCGAATCATTAAATCACACTGATATAATATCCCAAGTACTCATCAAAATCAAAATTTTTATATTCCAACTCTCATTCCATCAATCTGTTATTGAGACATACTATGATGGAATTTTTTTAGTCTTTAATTTGTTCACAACTCTACTGAACGTTGCATAACAAATATCAATTATTGAGAATACCTATGATTTTTATCTATGTCCGCTCCCGATGTGAAACATATGGCCTCCTTATGAATGTATCTCAACAGAAATTTTTCTATGAGAACTGTTTTAAAAAGAGTAGTAGGGAAAGAATGATAAGGCTAGGACAGGATTAGTAGTTAACAAATCGTTCTCGCTACGCCCAGTTGTTGAAGGGTTGAAAAGGGTAGGAAGGAATTTTTATACATCACAAACACCCATGCTTTCAAACAGAATCGGAAAAATTCTGTTCGTAATGGGACTCGAGCCCGTGAGATCCGGTACGGAAGCCCACAACGCTAACCGCTGCGCTATAGGGTCCGACATATTATTTAGTTGGTAAAAAATATTATAGATTTTTATAATTGATACCTATTTCAACATCAGTTTTTTTTATCAAAAATATAGAAATGTATAAATTTTATCGGTACATCCAAATTGTCAAATGTAATCTGTGCGACCTAGCTAGGGCCTCCAATTCTGGAATCGAGAATTCTGAAATCCCAGGGTCCCGACCGATTTTATTTCGTAAAAAGCGTATTTTTGATGTTATAAAAAACTTTCCTGAACTTTCAAAAATCAGTTTATACTACCTCCTGAACAATTATGTTTGTTGCACTTAAGAAGATGTTTTGCGTTGAAGGCGATTGTAATGTATGCATGTCCGTTTATTATTCAGTTGCTCTACCTTTCAATTTATAAACCTGCTCAAACTGGGATTCGGACCTTTTGAGCTATGTAACTAAAGTCAAGTATATCGAACAACTTGACTAACAACCTCACTGAGCAATAATAATAAAATAACTAAATCAAATCGTAATTAATTTGAAATGTAGCCGATTCAATACTTCAACCGCCACAAAAGGCGGGAGTTTCAAATAAAATCGAATCATTCATTTATCTAAGTCTCACTATCACTAATCCAGCTAAAAAGTACTAACAATCAGACAGTAGCGGCAGGTAATTAAAGCCGACGAGAATAACAAACGAAGAAACACGTTGGCAATTTGAACTTCAATCCCAAAAAGGTGCAGACTACTGAAACGGAATTATATGCCAAAGATGGGCGATCGCTTTTGAGATTCTCAAATATAGTAGAATCACGAAACATTCCATTAGGATTATCTCATTTTTTTACTATATCCGCACTTAATGTGAAGTAATCGCTTGCAATTTGTCCATATTTTTTAATCAAATAGGTGGTAGGTATACTTTAAGCATAATAGTAAATTTGAAAAAAAGTCCAAGGAACCGTCCGTATTAGAATTCAAGCCCGTGAGTACAGCATCTGAAGTCAACTCCACTAATCATTCAACCACGCACTCATTTTTTTTATATATACAAATAATATTCATTACAGCCAACACGCCAAACTGCTCACGATGACCTTTATCAGCTATGATAATTTCATGTACCGTATTTCCTCGACCATATGACAACATCACTTATCAGATGCGATTTTTATTTAAAATCCCTAAAAATAACCAAAATTAGATATTATACAATAATACATATAATATAACAACAGCCAAATAAAATCATATTTTAACATGGAAGTAATGTAAAAAAGTTTACTATACCAGCGGTCGGCAAACTTTTTGGACACACGGACCACTAAATTCACAATTTTAATCCAGCGGACCACTAACTTTACTTTTGTGTTTAGTATTACACATTGAAAAAAAATGATCAAATGCGTCTAAAAATGCACTAAGTTCGTAAAATAGTGTTAGATTTCTCTGCGGACTAACAATTTTTTTTCGCGGACCACACTATGCCGACCGCTGTACAATAAATACATCATTTTGTTATCATCAGCATCTATAAAAAAATAATATTGAATTAGTTTAACTTACACTTTTATTTGAGTGTTTTAAAATTCATAAAAAAATGAAATAATTAGTAATGTTCTAGCGAGGTTGATTCGCATTAAAAATAAATCGTTTTAATTTTTTTTGTAGCAATAGTAAAAATAATCAAAATTTACAAAAAAAAAACACTCAAAAGGCAGTGATTACAATAAAAATGAATCGTTAAAAACAACTTGTTTTTGGACGTTGGTGTGAAAAGGTCTGGCTTAAAAAACTGTTCTCAAATGCCTGGGATGTCTACTGCTTAATTAATTACGCACCACGGTTATCGATTTTCTGGGAGTTACCATTCTGAAAAGCAACGTTTGGCGAAGATAGTCGCGGCAGATAAGCACTCGGTGCAGCAAGAATGCATTATGCTGTCACCTTACATCCAGCCGCCACCTGACGCCCTTTTATTCACTTCATAGTCCGTTTGCGCCATTCCGCGTACAAATACGTCTGAGAATAACACGTACGGCAGAATAGCCCATCCCATAAGAAAATGGTGACGTTTCTAATGCTTACATTCTAGACTCTCATCGTCATCATTATCATAACCAGACGAAGCGTTCAGAGCTCTTTGATTGATTTGGCATTCATCTGGTGCCTATCTATCAAACACTGATATATTTTTATAAACCAGGCAGCGGTTGCCTGCCAATACGTTAACAAGAGGCTCGATTAATCTCATAGCCATTTGTGGCGTTCAAGGTAAGTGGTGGATTTTTTTTATCAATCAACTATTTTACGCAATATTTATTCAAGCAATCAAATGTTACTAAATATACTTATATTGATATATCGTGAAATTATTGATACCAATTCCCAGAGGCGTAGCAAGGGTGGTGCGGTAGAGACATTTTTAGGGGCTGCATTTTTTAAAATAAAAAAATGTTTTTCGAGAAATTATATTTGTATATAAAAAAAAAATAACATCTGTAGTAAAAACTCATAAACTCATAGTTCATAGATACTTAATAGTAGATGAGATTTAAAAACAAAATTAGAGGGGAAAAAAGGGGCTGCGAATTCAAGGACCGCCTCGGCGGCAGGACCTTTTCTTACACCACTGCCAATACCTGAATATGTATTTCCTACCGTATAGTTAAATTTACACACATAATATATGTGTCAAAAACTGGTACTGATTTCATTTGTGAATAATGTTTTTTTAATCCTTGAAACACGGTTAAAGTGCCACCTGTTAAAAATTTATCAACATCGAGCATCAGTGTTGCTCTGTGCGTTTCAAATGGATAGATCAATACTTAAAAACATAAATTTATAAATTTAAACAAAAATATAAATTTTCTGCATCACACCATCAGTAGATAATGATTCAAAAATATTTGATAATTTTTCTTGTTAAACTAAATATAATGCTGTTTGTTTTCCACAGTACGTAAAGTAATGAATCTCTTCTTAGTAAATATCGATACAAGACTCTCAATTTATTTTAATAAAAAGATAAATATATGAAATCCAGTCTTCATAAAATTTTATATCAATCTATCTCTTTTTTTCACAGTTATACAACAGAAGAATATAATGGAACTATAATACAGCAAAGGAAATAAGTATTTTATAATAAACATGCCAACAATAAGCTAACTTCATCCTCTTGTCTTTTCTCTATCTGAAAAGAGAGATTCGGCACATTCGCATCAGTATATTTTATTTTAAATGGCTTATAGAGAATTCATATACATAAAGGGAAATGCCTAAAAACATATCGGTTTCATTAGGAAAAAGATCAAAATAGTTTTCGCGCACATGTGAAAATCAGTGCATCGTTATTTTTTTAAGAATCCTTTAAAATTTGAATCGTTCGAATTATGTATGTGTATTCACACAGATAATTAATATTTAAATTTCACCAAGCACCTTCAGTCGAAATCTTTAAAAAAAAGAATCTTTTTATTTCACTTTTTCTTAAATCTTTAAATACTTTTTTTTCAATAATACTGAGTAATTTACCAAGACTCATATTTTATACGCTTTCATTAAACACGAGCTTTAACGTTAGCATTGACGCTCATAAAACTTTCAAAGTTATTTAAATTATGCAGAGGTTCTCGCGGTAAGCGATGAATTTCTCGCATTTCTCGACGTATTTCGGTGAGTTTATCCCGTTGATCTGGACAGGAATTGAACGGGCGTCTCTTCCTTTATCTTTATTACTCCTCCGAACTATGCAAACTCCTGATATTTCAGACATTAAGACGTGCTTGAGAAACAAAACATAGACCCTGCTTATGCGCGAAGTTTTCATACCACATTCTTTCGTTCCTGAAACAACGAAGGTTAAGATAAGATAAGGCGTTTAAGAAAATGTCTTGATCAGAAATTCTTATCTGTAAAAACTTTGTTATCTAAAAATACATCAAAACCCTCTTCCGCACGAATAAAAAGAAACAAAATAATTCTTGAGCTACATTTTATTTAACACTGAATTTTGTATCGACCTTTATTTTTGTTATATTTTAATTTTATAAAATAGTCAGCCTCCTGCGTGTTATTTGCATTAGGTTATATAGGTCACGGGCTCGAATCCTAGTAAAGACAGATTTATAAATTTATAATTTTTCAATCGATTTATGAATTTCTGTTCGAAGTCATGAATGTATTAGATGTCTTGAATTACTCCCCTCTCACCCATTCTATCTTTAGAACAAGGTATAGCGTGAGCGATTAACCAACCACTAATCCTGTACTAGCCTTGTCCATCTATTCCTACTCTCTTTGGAGAAAAGAGTGTTTGAGCAACTAAGTAACAAGAAGTTCTCGTTGATTCACTTTTTTTTTTTTTCATGTCCGCTCCCAATATGGAGCATATGGACTCCTAATGGAGTTTATCTCAACAGAAATGTTTCTACGAGAACTGCTTGTTACTCAGTTGCTCAACCTCTCTTTTTCCAAAGAGAGTAGGAATAGAAGGAAAGGGCAAGGACAGGACTAGTGGTTAGCTAATCGCTCTCCATACGCCCCGTTCATAGGATAGGATTGGCGGAAGGGGGGAATTCAAGACATCACATACATCCATGCCTTTGAACCAGATGCCAGATTCACTTTTGTAGGATTCTTAATGCTCCACATAAGGAGCGGACATGGTATTAAAAAAGTATTTAAAAAACATGTATCTGTATTGTATGTCAAATCAGGAAAGGCTTATTTTATTAAAATGATACGTAATAATTAATAATTCTAACGCCACGTTTTTTATTCACATGATGAGCATTATTTTCAATAAAAAAAAAATCCAATTGTTAATAAACTTATTCAAAAATAAATATTTTTTTTATTTTAATGCAACGAATGTAATTGCTTTTTTCTGATATAATATTTCCTCATAATGGAGTTCAAAATTAGTTCTTCATATCTTAAAAATCGATTGTAAATTGACAACTGTCAATTCATAATATTAAGCTACAGGCTGGATTTGGCCCTGGTCTATATATAGCACACATATTCTTCCAAGATAAATAAGAAAAAAATATACTTATGTAGTTTTTCTTTACAATTTGAACACGCGTGCTTCCTATATCTTAATTAATTAATTTATTCTGTTTAAAAACATATTTATTATAGTATTTTATATACTTATTTAAAAAAAAAAAATATCGGTAAACATATGTTATATTTTTTGACGTTACTAAGTGACGTTGCTTGTCAAATAGGAAAAACACAAGTTACATTTAGAAATGAAATAAGAAATGTGAAAAAATGCTCTCAAAGTGACACATTCAACGATATCTACTGTATTTTCTAGAACTATCAGCAAGTGTGCGAGCATTTTAGAATTTCCCAACCAATTCACACCATCCATAATAAGGCAAACACTTCTCGCATCATCAAACTGGCAATAAATGGTTAACTCCTTATGCATGAACCATTTCATGTAAATTCAGCAGCTACAATATGCGGAAACATTACTCTCTCTAAAATATACACCATTACTGTCATTATGGGTGTTTTTATTTGGAATGCCAATATATTCCATTAGCGTCAATCACCGCCCATCTCCGCTTCTCGATCATTCTCTACGTATCCAGTGCCACATTATCTTCTGGGCAAAAAAATCATAAAAATGTTTCCACAGCATTTACACTTTCTCGCATTATATTAAATTGATTTATTTATATTTATTAAAAAAAAATCAATTCGTTTTCAATTATCAAGACCGATTTCGCTTATTATGAATAAAATTTGCTTATTATCCGGTAAAAAGTAATTCCATACAATATAGAAATTCTGTTCATAATATTATATATGACAAAATATATAAAACAATTAGATCAAAAAGAAAAAATGTGTTTTATTATATTTATTTAAATTCCAGAAAAAATTAAAAGTGATATTTATATTTGGAATAAATTGATTTTATTGATTTTAATGTTTAAATTTGATACAATCATTAGTAACAATTTCTGAACAGTTTTTTTTTTTTTGTAGTATCACCAACAACCACATTCCAGCTCATAAAGGTTATATTAAAAAAAATAAACACATTTTGTGGAAATTATATACTGTAAATATAAAAATATATATACTATAAATCAAAGCCTTTTCATCGTTCGTATATTTTAATATTAGTTTTGATTTTCAGTGAATCTTTCGCCAAGTAAGTACTTATTATTTTTACGCAATGTCACAAAAAGGTTGTTATAATTGGCTTGTATTTTTTTGTTTTAACTGTCCCGTTTTACTTAAATAATCAATATAGGTTGTTTTTTTTTAGTTAAATGATTATTTTATTTTTTCACATACCTAAGAAATAAATCGCCTATACCTGAGTACTCCTCTGTTCTAAAATAAGAAAATTTCTTAGGCAAGAGCTATGTAATGTGGTATGACTCGCAAAGTCACCAGATGATATAGATAGAAGCGTTTGAAATATCACGCCATTTGAGAATAGATTTAATATTTATAAGAAAGGTTGTGCGTGGAGGAAGGAGCGCTAGAGGCCAGCTCCCAGCGATACGCTCGCGCTCTCGCAAGAATAATGACTCAATTAAAATCTATTCTAACACCGTGAGCTTAGAGACAAGGTAGTTATGGTCCGCTTAAATTGATTCCAAAGGATTTGAATTTTATTGACGTGTAAAACCCTACGACATACATATAAATTTATGTATGTATAACATGATAAAAAAAACAAGTCAAACGTTGTGTTTTGTACACATTTTTTTTTGACAATTATTTCTTTATTACGTTTAAAACATTATAAAAAGTAATAAAACAGCGTCAGAGCATAAATGGGATTGTTTTTATTAAATATATCTATTTTTATCAACGTTTTACGTGTCTAATAATCATCTTTTCTTTACCTTATGCGCGTCATACACAACTCCACTTTTTAAAGAATTTTTATATTTTACAAAGCTAATTAATATTTTTAAATAAATTGTCAAATAGAGTGTATTACTGACCAATTTCTGTAAAATTACAGTCATTTCATCAGCTTAATAGCTGTAGTTAATACATTTGGATATCTTATTACTTTTAGGGTGTTCACTGTCAATACTTGGTGGAAAGGCATTATATTAGTAAAAACACAATAATCCTTTGTACTTCATTCCACTTTATTTAATATGTCAGGACCCCATTCTTAATTTATTAATCTGAGATGACTTTTTAATTATATGTTAGATGTGTTAAACATTTTAATTTTGTGCTATTTTAGAATCACTTTTAATGTAATTGGTATTTTCTTTTCAATGCCAATTGTTGTTTATAGCTGTTCATTTTTGTATAAATAGCATTGTTAAATTATATTTCTTATCAGTTGACGATGCTCGTAATGAGCGAAACCGGTTCTGACATATTAAATAAAGTGGAATGAAGTACAAAGGATTATTGTGTTTTTACTAACATTTGGATATGCTTCAATTAACATGAAATTTTCATCTTTTAAGATTTTCATCTAAGTGTGTATGAGATTTTCAATTGAACCCCGTTTTAAATGATTTTATTAATTAAATTTTAAGCTAATCTTCCACAAGCGTGGAACAGAGATAATTTGAGAATGAAAAAAATAAAAAATGATTACAACTTGCAAGAGATTTACTTACCCTTTCTGTTAAATAACAGACAAAAGAAATCACTCTCTTTTTTACCGGTTTTAATATCAGAGAACACGAAGGGGAATATATCGAATCCCAATTCTCTATCAAGAAGAGGAAAAGCCGTAGAGCGTTTTTACTAAATATGATTATTAAAATTACTGCAAAGTAATAATTGTACTTAGACTCAACTTAAGTTTATTTCTCAAAACACCAAACAAAATCTTTCTTTTTCATCGAAATATAATATAAATACTTTTGTTATATGAGCGGAACTTTCGAGCCCTAACGAATAGTATTTAAGTTGACTTAACCGTATTTACCTTTCAACCGTCATCCCGCGGCCACAATTATGCGGTGCGAGCCCTAATCATCTGATAAGCTCTGCTCTTACTACACCCGACAGCTTTTTGCTCTAATCCAGAAGCTTGTAAGCTCGCAATATGAGCCGCTTACAAATATATAGCATGCTTTAAAGTTTATTGCCAACATCCGAGCTGATATATTTTTTCATACTCACAATTTATCCATTCTAATAAATGCGAAATATTTTCTTATCGTTTGCAATTATTTCGAATTAATAATGAGTTTAAAGTTGTCAGCGGATAACTTGCCAAATAATTGCATAACATATGTGGAAGGCTACTCAAATAATAATTACTAAAAACATTTTTTTTAGTTAACATTACTTACTACAAAATATTATGTATACACTATAAAACGCAAATAAAAACAAAAGTTTATCTCCACATAAAAATCAGTATTTTTATCAATTGCCTAATGAAGTATGCTTGTGATATTTACATGTTTCGTTCTGCTCTCTTGTTTAAATGATCTCTTTTAGTATTCCTAGTATTACTTCTTTTAAGACTAAATCAATACCTATTTTTTAATTTTATTATTATTTTCCGAAAACATACACTACTTATTTAACATGTTTAATTTAATGACATAAAAAATGTATTTTACACTTTCTATACCTGAATAACTATAAAATATTATTATAAAAGGTAATAAGTTTTTTATTAAAAAGGTTATAAATTTAACAATTCGTTCTTTTACCAAAATTCCAGTATAATTAAAGATCTTAATGATTGAAAAATTTCACAAAAAATAATATGAAGCACATATTGGACTAACATTATAAATTTACTTTTCTACTAGGCCAGCTATCAATTGAATAATACAGTGACCCATCGCTATAAAAGAAATTAAACACAAATTAATGTACATTATTATCTAATGCGCAAATCGATAATTGTCCTTATATCGACAATAAAAACAACTCAGCAAAGATATAATGCAATGTAAATAAATCGATATTTTTTTAAATTTATTATCACTTTAAGGTATTTTAACGGTTTATTGTCATATTAGAAAACTAGAATGATAGTTAGTAATTAATAATTAATACGGAAAAAATGTGTTACGTTTAGAATAATTTTGACTGTAATTAATGGAACAGACTAACGATCGTCTAATTTAATTATGTACTTTACGAGCTATCATTGAACTGTATGTACAACAACTAACTACACCCTTTAAGTACTTAAGTAAACATAAAGTGTTGAGAAACAGATTCAAAACACCTGCCTCTGGCGTTTCACATGCAAAGTAAGTACAAGAGAAGCAAAAAAGGACAACAAGTGCGATTGTTTATGTTGATGGCTGAATTTACACCTTTTAAGTGGAGTGTTGAAATAGTTGCTGGAGTCGTAGGGAAGCGTTCCACCCGCCTCGTGTGACCAACTATTATTACGTTATTATATCACTATTCTCAATTTATTTCGTATGCTAAATTTATGAACGTCGTGAGAAACTTATATGGACCGTATCGATTCACCAGTATCAGGGTAGTCTACCATGACTTTGTTTTATTTCTTTATAATAGAACGGGTCATATGGCGCAGTGGTTAGCGTTGTGGGCTTCCGTGCCAGACCTCGTGGGTTCCAGTCTTAATACGAATAGCATTTTTTCGATTGATTTATTGATTGCTGTTTGAAGGCATGTGTGTTTGTGATGTCCCGGTTCGGTTCGGTTCCGGGTAATTTTTGTCAACTACATAATTGTTATGTTAGTATAGAAATATGTCTTATATTATGTATTCGGTATATTGTAATACAGTAGTTTGCCTCAGTAGTAATTTATTTACAAAAAAATACTAAATTATTTGAAAAAAAACATCGTAAATAAACATAAAATAACGACACAGATCGATAAAGAAAACAAGAATATTAAATATTTGAATACATACTTTGATTAACACACATGAAACTATTTAAGTTTAGATATTTTTTTAACAGCTTAACGACCGTGGACGCGTATTTGAGTTTTTGAAAAACAAAGGTTGCTGGCCGGTGGACACATATATGCGTATATGCAAAGTATCTGGAAGCTAAGAAAATTAATTTTTGTTTTGTAAGATATCTCAATTTGCTTACAAATTATAGTGAATTTAGTAAAATTACAATTGTTGCGAATTGTAATTTTACTGCGCCAGGTGAAATTTTATAAAAAAACGTGCGGTCGTTAAGCTGTAAAAAACAAGTCAAATTATTTAATTGATTTTTTTGAATGCATTGCAGTAATATTTCAAAAATATCAATGCATCTAATGTTTCACATTTCATAGAACTTCGATGTTTTGGCCTAGGTGTAAACAAACAATTCTAAATATATGTGTGAAAATAATTCATTGATAATATTACACAACATATAAATAAATGACACCGAATTGACTATATGTAATTGAAATGTTTAAGACCTCCTATAGATGAATGTTAGCAATTTTCGAATTACAGTTTCATTACGGAAAAATTATCTTTCTTACTTAATTATTTATTAATATGATAAAAACAAACCAGAAGACTTATTTTGTGAGGTCCTTCTTGGTTGTGCATAAATATCTTTAGATCAATAATATACATATAAAAAATGTATATATATTTATTATTTGCAAATGCTTGTGATGATTGAAACCTGTCTTGCTTCTAGTAAATATTTATAAATTATCTTGAAGAGAGTTTTTTTTCAATGTAATGACTTTCCACCAAATATTAACAGTGAACATCTAAAACGTGATTTTTTTTATCTGTTAAAAAGTGATACATTCGTTAATAGAATTAACATGATTAAAATATCAACATACCTGGACATCGAAATTGATTTAATGATTTACCGTGGAGAATGAAGATAAAAAGAGTTGGATTGACCCTTATTTTTCAAACCAGCTGATTCATTACAGTACTTCACAGTCAAGCTTAGCGGATTCTGATCTGATAAGAATGATAAATATGACAGTCAACTACAGAATGTTTACAGAATTTAGAAAAAATCGTAGATTAAGTAAGCTATGCAATTGAATATTTACACAAAACAGTTAATCGGACCGGATAACCACGTTTACTGAAAAGCTAAAAGGAAAATTATATTGCACTCGAAAACTGTACCACGTCCCAGAAGCAGTTTTAACGCACTTTAGTTAATAGTTAATAGCAACCAAGACTTGATATATGTATTTATGTCTTTTAAATCTTTCTTAGCAACGACTTGAAAGATTTTAAATCTCTTTAAATTAATTCCTTGGCATTTAAGAGTTTACTCAAATTATTAGAACAACGTTCTTTTTCTCATTAATTTACCTTATCATTTAGAATCTAGAAAATATTATAATAACATTCAACTGAACGATCGTACAACAATCATACTGATAATCGTTTTTTTTCGTTACTTAGTTTATTGGTTTATTCAAAACTAATATATTTAAAAAAAACTATGAAAAATTAATTCAAATGGCTACACGCATTTACATAATGAACGAATAAACAAACGAATACGAAAATAAATGAATTTGGATTTATAATTGAATAGATATTAAATTAATAATAATCATAAGCTTTTCATTCAAGTATTGAAATCAAATCTGTTTCAAATATATTTTTGTATAATAATTAATTAATATATTAACACACATCACTGTTGCGATAGTACATGTCTGTTTTCAAGTGTCGTTTATTTTCCAACATTGCAATGCAATCAAATTCGTATTTATCATTTTCATTCGATTTAATAGCTCAATAACCATGTCCACACGACTTTCAGTCACGTATTCTGATATATTCAACATTATTTTCTTAATAAACATCGTCTCATTTCACATATCATATCAAGCGACGTTCAATTGAATAAATGTATAGGCAATGAGTTTGTGTATTTTATTTGCACGTCTAAAAAAGATATCGTTAGTTTTATCGATTTGGAATTCCAAAATTAATTATTATTAATTGTATATTGCATCAATTTTCCCAATGTAATTTCTTATTTAACAACATTATGCAACAAGTTACAAATCTACAAAAATCTTCTTCTGAGATAAATGCTTTTATGTGTTATGAGTTGGTATTGATGTGGTGTTATAATTTTCTATATTGACTACTTTTGATTTTGCTTTATCTGAGTAAAAAAATGTTGATTGATTCTTTTTCGCAAAATTAAAAAAAAATGCACAGATTAATGTAAGTTATTTCTTACAACGATGTATGCAGTGGTGTAATGGGGCCACATGAAAATTAAGAAGGCGCCCTGCCACTTTTTTGACTTGCAACTTAATTTTCAAGTACATACATATATTAAAAACTCGTTTTTTTATTCATTTAATTGTTAAAACTTATTTTTTTCTAACTTCAGACGGAAATAAAAATAAATAGGGAAGAAATCAATGACCGACCAGGTACCTATTTATTTACCACTACATCTCTGGATGTATGCCATTAACGTTCACTTACACTAGCAAATTGACCTTTATATGAACCACACTATAACACTAACTAATATTTAAACATTTTGAGGGTTGGTTTTTTATTTAATTACACCCTCCAATTAGAAAAACAATCTATTTTTTTCTGTGGATATTTGTAGCTAAGCAAAAATGTATTACATTATTTATAATATCAAATATTTACCAGCAATAACTTTGCTTGATACTCAAAATACATGTTCAATTATTGTTAGATAAATTTTATATTATGATAAATATTGTTAGTATTAAATTTTATATATTTTACAACTGGGCAAAGAATATGGGTTGAAAAACAGTTATATTATATATCAGCATCATTTTACCGTCAAGAAACGTTTAGCGGATTAATAAGGTTTTGCACGGAACCGAATAAAATATAACCAAACAAACTCGTTTCTTATAAAATGTTGAGCAAAATATCATAGCATAGTTTCGTTTTAAATTTATCTATTTTTTGAATTGCAGTCTTTTAGGTCGTATTTTTGAAATACTACTATTGATATTTATTTTAATTATACCACTGCATATTGAGTATTTTTTTAGCGTTTAGAATCTTGTATCGATTATTGATGTCATTAAACTAGAAGACTGCATTTTGCACGGATATAGTTTAGTAACACTACAATAAAAAAAGCTGTCTAATAATAATTATCTTTTTGGAAAACAGGATTTCTGAGCGGTTAAAATTAAATACTGTTACAATTAACAGTATTTTATAAATCATTTTTTTCTCGTGTGTATTGCACAAACCACCAAAGCAGAAACATTTAATCGTCGTCTTACATACAATTTAAGTGAATCAATATTGAAAATTTGAGCATCGCATACAACGGACTCAGGATAAGACGGAATCTGATAATACTAATACAAAAATAATATTAATTAATGTTTTAGCAAATAAACATTAGTCATATTTACAAAATTCATGTCATTTGAATCTAGAGCTTATATTTCATGAAATAATATTCAAACATAACATTAAGACCGTTCACTTAATTATTGTCTATAATAAATATTTAAGAAAATTTTATTTTATTTTATTTTTTAGACAATAAAAACATGAAGAATTTAAAATGAGTGAATGGTATAAATGTTATATTTGAATATTATTTCATGAAATATAACCACCCCCGCATATACAAGAGGTTGATTGATCCAATGCCACATTGACCGGCCGCCACTGCACCTAATTCACGACTTAACTATCAATTTGTAAAGATCACTAATTTAACTTTTAAAATAGATACCAGCGTCACAGAAAAATTACATATTTTTCCCAGTGTTAAATAACACAAATATCGAGAATATAAAGTAGATTAATATTTCAAAGTATTTTATTTCACTTTAAACGAATCTTTTATGCGTTTTTTCTTCTTACGGATCTATAGGGAAATTTTATTTTTAAATAATTTGAGTGTTTTTTCAGGCGATAGAGGATTAAAAATGAATAATTTTGCATCAACAATTCAATGAAATCTAAATCGCAGTACAGTAAATCAATAATTTATCGTAATTTATAGATCCTTCAAAAAGAAACAATGATTGCGCGATAATTAAACACGATTTTTATTTGTTGGTACAATAAAAACTATAAATTCGGTTATGTTAAATTGGAGTCCCAGTGTGCTTAAACATGAGTATTTTGCATGAATAGGTTGACATATTTCATTATTTAGTAAAATATATGATCAACAGTGAATAATTTAAGCAAAATGGGATGGTTTGTTTGATTTATATAAACAAGAAATGAATATCATACTATCCATTTCGTAATGCACGTTCGTATTATAAAACTGAAATTTCACGCATCTCAATATCAAGCAAACGTCCAAGTCCATTTGTCAAACTGACATTTAAGCCCATTTTCATACCGTTGGAGCCAAAGGCATGTAATATACGGCAACTTTTTGGCACTGCATTACTTCTCCTCGCACTTTCGGTGAGCAACGAGCCGTGGGTGCTTAATTTAATGCATTTGGATATAATGAATACAAATAACTGTTGTACAATTCTCTTTCTGGATAAGCGCGATTTGAGTTCCTAATTATAGAATTTATAAATATCAATTTATTCAGACTCGTGATTTCATTTACAACTAAAGTAAACAAACTGTAAGGAAACTATTGTTCTTTTTATGAATTTGGCAAATAGTTAAACATAAGGATGCGCATGTGAAAAGTTTCCTATTTGACGTGCACTAAAACTATTTGAATAAGCCATTTCGTGCTAATATTTTAATGCTATAAATATTTTTAACCATATCCTCTTTTCGAAGCATGTGTCCACCAATGTTCCCGCTAATGTGCCCGCACACATTTTTTCATCCCCGCACAAGGCCGCACACAGAAATATTGTAAAAATAAGTTTGTTTCACCAAATTTCTATATTTGAGTACATTTTTTATTTTGCTGAAAATGTACTGCTCACAGAAGTTGAAGGTACGAACACACAACAGAAAACTTAGAGGGAACATTGGTGTCAATCACACATTTCCTTCAAGATTATGTAGCCTTCCACGATGACGAGATTCACCCGGTTGGTAGAAGAAACATGCAGGGTTCAGATTGTTTTGGGGCATCATCAGAACATGGCCAAACCAGGTTCATCGTCCATCTTAGTACGCCTTAAATAAGGTATCAGTGTGCAGCGGCGAATTATCTTATAATCGAATGAGACATTATTTTACTTGTGTTATTTTCTTTTTTTGTAGTTTATAAATATTAAATGAAGGAATCCAGCAATTTTAAAAGTCCAACAAATTACGTGTGGGTTTGTATAAAAATTTATCATTTATTATGTATCACGACCATTTGAAACGTTGAACACATGAAACCATTATGCATTACATTTTGTGGTAACAGTTATTTATTTACTTCGATTTCCAAGTATTTACAATTGTGGGAAACAGAAAAACCTTACATACACATCGTTGATAATGACACTCATTAGATCATTTACAGTCGTTGAGTATAAGCTCTGCCTTTAGCAGTCATGTATTCATTTAAAAATATGATTTAAATATCATTGAAAGGCACCTACTTCCACAGCAAACGGGAGTGCTACAGCTGACAGCCAGTACAAAAGGCTTCATGTAATATAATTGTAGCGAAGTTAGGTACATGTCCGTAGAGGCCGTCAGAGAGCGCGCCGGCCGGCCTATTCCGCATTGCTGCCGGCAGATGGCATCGCTATTTACATTTTCACCTTTATTCCGCTTGTCACCCGACAGCCTCAGCGGCCCATACAAACGGTGCCCGGTTGACAAGTGGCCGAGTAATTCCCGCGAATTTATTGCGCGATAGACTTATTTATGGCGTCGGGCGAGGGATCTTTGCCTAGGCGTCCGTATGACGTCGCCATTGGTAGCTATTTGCCGATCGGTATTGGAAGATGGGGAGACATTTATAATTGAAGAGTGGCATTCCGAAATGTATTTGGTCTCGAGTAGATATGTTTAGATAATCACATTTTCATGACATTTACTGTAGAAGCAAGGGCTGTTAAGCCGTGTAAAAAAGACGACTCTGACTCCAACTCCCACTCCAAAGAATCTTTTCAGTAATTTAATTTTAACTTATATATATGTATACCATCAGATCATCTTTAGTCAGCCTAGCGGACTATTGCGGTTTGAATACATGTCATTAATTATATGATTTTAAATGGGTCTGAGGTATAAGATTTTTCTAACTTTGTTTATAATCTTAATCGATTTATTAAAAATTGTCTTGATTATTTTTATATTTCACCAGTTGATAATGCTCGTCATGAGTAAAATCGATCTTGATCTAAAATTAATTAATACAAGGTATATTTTTTTAATATCCGTGGTATTTGACAATTCCAAATATTTCTATTTTCAAACGATATTTTTAAAAATATTTTCTTATGCATCAATATAAGATTGATTATTAACGAAAAAAAATAATCAAGTTTTATGTACGTTACTGTTTTTGAGACCATAATTAAAAATTCGGTTTGATTTATAATCGGTTGAAGTATTTTCTTATCAATTTGAACTCAGTCATTATAAGGCAATGCGTTTATTTCAACTTTACTATGATATATTAAAATATTCACACTTGGCTGGATTCCTCATAATAAACATAAGCTGAATAAAGTTTTATGGCAAGTTGTAAATAATAATTTATTATTTAAAAATCAATCAATTCAACTGGCTTCGATATTAGTTACTGCTAAAAGAATCTTTACTACGGTTGCATTCAATGCTTTCTTTAAACTGAGAGATTACCAGCGCGGAAAATGTAGGTGTTGAGCAGGCCAATCCAACAAATGTGCGGCACAATTTCAATCTTTTTACAAACATCGAAATGTTATATTTGATACAAAAATTGCGTACTTTGCTTTACATAATTTAAATTATTATTATTTAATAATTTATACTAATGTGTGTATAAAATATTACATGAAAAAAACCAGAATTCTTTTTATTTCTTTACCTAAAATTAAATCAAGCTAAAATAACAAAATAGTCAATTGCATGTTATTATAATATTATATTTTTTCATTATAAAATTCATCTTAATCAATTTCTTATTCTGATAAAAGGTAATATTCAATTCTAGTTAGATAAGCTATCTAAATTTTCAATTTCTAATTTATTGCAATTATTTAAGATTATTGAAATTTAAAAGTTATTATTTGAATAGTTGTATGACTGCTGCGTGGCCGCGAATACGCAACTTAGAGGAAACATATCGACTGTGGAAAGTAAAAAGAACGTAACCAACACATAGCAAATTTTACAGGAGGCGCAAAAAACGTATATTGATGATTTTGGGCTAAATCTAAATTATGAAATATACACAACCTAGAAATGCACGGAGACTTCTAAACTGGTGTTAAGTTGACATAATCCAATATTAATTAAAGAAATTGTATAGGAAAAACTTTTTTTCCAGTCTTTTTTCATGGTTTCAATTTTTACATGCACAACTTTTTTCAAACTTAAAAGCCTAATTAAGATGACTATACTAATATATAGACAAATTCTGCTTACATCATTTAGGTAGAACGTGTATCAAGCTTGATAAATTGTGTTTATCGAAAAAAAGCTGTTTGAAGCAACTGTGGGTTATGTCCTTTTTCCTTTCCACAGTCGATATGTAGGTTGTTTTCTGTATTTTGTCACAAGTCACTAGAACGTCATTTAATTCTAAAATTTACAGTAAACATTAATTAAACACATAGAATTGCATATAACTTAATTTGATCTAAATGTGTGCTCTAAAGCTTGTTTTATCGATCATATTTGTTTATTGAATTAACATTGGGACTAAATGAAACTAAACTGTATTGATATGAAAATAATCAATACTTAAAAATTCTACGTACGCCTAGATTTTCTTTGGAAATCTTTAAGCGCCTGTATGCAACGCTTCTCCGAAAAACGTATTATATTTATGGTTGTTGCCCTTGAAAACGTGTTGGTTGGGGAGTCTTATGTTTTTTTTCCAGTCATTCAATCTAAAGTTTTCCATACTAACAAAAGTGTACTTAATTTTCTTAATAAATAACACTATAAGATTACAGAAATAATAAAACCACTACCCCACGAGTGTTGTGAATACACTTCTTTTAATTTATTGTGCAGTTTTTGTGTTTTTTCTGCATTGAAGTCT
Organism: Himalopsyche anomala; assembly: GCA_031772345.1. Taxonomy (NCBI): domain Eukaryota; kingdom Metazoa; phylum Arthropoda; class Insecta; order Trichoptera; family Rhyacophilidae; genus Himalopsyche; species Himalopsyche anomala. Next base: position 13,954,639 of record CM062831.1, on the reverse strand, counting down.
ACAAGAATATCCATTGAAATTTCAACAAATTTATTTTGAAGATTATTTAACAAACATCTTTTTCCGTTTATTAGAATAACTTAAATCAAAAATAGTACAAATAAAACTTAATTTTAAAATATAAATAAGGATGCTACTGCGGATGAGAAGATAATGTACTGTGTATATTGTTTTAGTCAGTATAATATAAGTTATGTATAGATAGTTTAGTTAAATAAAGTTTAATTATATTTCTAACCATGGCGTGAAGTCAAAATATCTAACAGCTTACAAATATGAACTGTGTAACTAAACACCATGTTAGTTTGATTTCATTGATTTTTTTACATCTAAAATTTGTTAATTGATCTGTGATAAATACAATAATTGCTAAATTTAATATTCAACAGAAGATTTACTGACCTTACTCACAATATAATGTGTAATTTTGCGTTGGTAAGAGTGTGTTAATTATTTAACTTAACTGTTTAGTGAATAATTACAACATTAACATATCATCGATTATTGCATCGATATTATCCTATTCTAATTGCATCTAAAACTACTAAGCTATAATATATTAACTCTTGGAGCAAATTTTGTTTTAATACATCAATCAGTTGACTTTAAATCAGTCAAATACTTCGTAATTATAAACTCAGTCTTAAAATAAGCTAACCAAGAGCTTATTCAAACTTATTATCAATTACTTACAAAACTTGTGATATTCGGTATGGCAATAATCATAAATTATATTATTTCAAACCTTTCGTCCGCCGCAATTTGGACACGATCGAGATAATCTTTTATGCTAGATGGAGGTTGTGTGTTAATTATTTAGTTTGATTACGAACTGTTGTCGCATAATTAGTTTTTATTCCGTTAGAAAATATATTATGATTTTTTTTTATTTACGACACAGATATACAATTAGCATACTTTTTTGAAAATTTATTCTGATTGCTTTAACGTGTGTTAAGTTTTTTTGTGTCACGGTATTTATATCGAACGCATAAAAGAAACCGATGTTATAAAGTTTTCTCAATACAAGTCCTTATGATTGTGTTTAACTGATAAGGTATATTTTTATTCATACAATGTTTCACAAATAATTGGATCACTATCAAATCATTGTTTCAATAACTCAATTTGTAATAAGGGTCAAAAGTTTAAACTATATATTTGTATTTGTGTATTCAGACATAATAGCATGGTTCGAGTTTTCTTTGTAATTATAACAAAATATGATATAGTTTATATATTAAAGGATTTTACAAAATTATTTTTATATATTTTACAGGTTTCCTTTTTTTCCACATATTTCTCTTTTAAAATATCGCTAAAGACGTCGGCAAATATAAATTGTTTTTTCTATTAATATTTCATAATGCTTGAGACATGCATTATAAATTTTAATACCACAAAACATGGGATATTGTGTTTTAAATAAAATATTCCACGTGGAGTTGTCATTGAAAGATTTCAAAACAACATGTTTGTAATAAAGGTGCATATGATTAATTTCTACCAAATCCTATTATAAAAATAGTTTTTTTTTGCGTGGTTGATTTTTATTTCAGTAAATTTATATTTTAACGAAATCGATACACCATAGTTTTTTATGTGATAAAAGAATGGTCGTGGGGTTGCAGTTGGACTGGTTTAGCTGGATTTGGACTCAAAAAATATTAATAACTTAGAGTCTTTTTTAAAAAATGTGAATTCAAATCGTTAGCGTCAAAAATGGTAATACTGCAAGCTAATAAGCCTAAAAAAATAACTTAAGCCGTATATTAAGCTAGTGTTGGATTTGTCTTATTTCTCAACGATTCCACAGCCCTGAAGATCTTCAAACTAATTTAGACTATAAATCAAGTCAAAGTCAAATATTGTACTTTTTTCTCCTTCTTCATTCCATGACTTAATTTATTTTTAAAATTTAAAGTAAATCTTATCTAATTCTCATCCCAACAAGGATGTAAACCTTGAACAACACATATCCAGCACACACAAGTGCCAGGATACGATCTTAAGTGCTTTAAGCTGCCCATGTTGTAAGAAAGAATTCACCAAATACCTGCCCAGAATGGTCCTCGATCACGCAAACATTATTCCAGCCGAGCGAAAAACGTACGCAAATTTTCATCTTGTAAATTGAGATATCAATATTTCAAAGTACTCGTACACTGTTGGTACATCCGTTTGATCTGGGTTAACACGCTTGAAAGCTCGGCTTGATCTGCTTTAAAAAAGTGATTGTCTTTACCCTAGGGGTTGATTTCGCAAGCTTTATTTTAATGCCATGTTATTTTTATCACGAGTTGGTACTCTTTTGTAAAACAGGTTGTTGTAAAACATAACTAACTGTTCCGAGACACTTATCTCGGAATAAAATGTACACTGTATAAGGTCAATCACTACACTGTATTTTAACTGGCAAATAAAAAATAAACATTCACTTTTATATGAGAAAATTACTGCCTTATTTTCTTTGCGTATTATTTTCATAATACAACAACAATGTTACGTTGTAAACGTCAATTACGTTTTTTTAGTAAAAAAAATCAGAGTATTATTTGTGGACGGTTATTCGGTAACGTTTTTACCTGTTCAAGGATTCGACTACCGGCTATTTTTTATTTTGTTCATAATGCGTTTTCAATAAATTCATAGGTCTGTGCCAAAAGAGCATGGATTTCTGTGGTGTTTTCAATTAAGGCGCCAACACACCATCTGACTTTAAAATGGAGCGTCTTTAAAGCGAGGTACTAACCACCAGTTTTTTACTAGAACCATTTTTCTCTTCCTATTCTTTCCGAAGTGACTCTAATCTTCTGACTGACGAATTACTTATTGTTATCATTAAAAATAGTCTGGTAATATTCTGGAAGAGTTAGCATCTTTTATTTGAAAAACTTTTAACTCAATAAACACATAAACGGGTGAAACACAGCTTGGGAAAGAAATTATCATAAATCAAACGACTTCATCTATTTTACTATAAAATTGCCTACATTATATAATCAATTCTTGAAGGATTACAACTATGCATTGCAACCAGAAGGTTTCCGGTCTGATTTCTTGTACGTTTACTTCAAATATTTTATTATTTTGGCTACAGTGGCTTCTGTTGACTGTGTCTCTTTTCATAGATTTAATTTTGAATGACTCTTTAAATTTTTAATTAAATTTGTTGACTTTGTTACTAAATTATAAATAAACCTCAACGAATTTACTATGCTTATTATACTAGTGATTGATTTAATTGATTAAAGAATAAAATAATCAAACACATTAGGAATTCGATCAAACAATTAGTATTTACTTTTATGATTATACTTATTTATTGATATATAATAATTTAATCTGAGATCCTGTTTTTTTTTTAATCTTTAATGACACTATTTTGCTCATATTGAGCTCATAATCGTTTTGATAATGTGTACTCTAATATTTAAAATAACTTCCACAACTTTTGACTATAATATTCAACTTCTATCCATTTTACTTACGTTCAGCCATTTCGCTTATCGTTTCAATTAGGCGGCATGTTATACAATACTGATTGATCTCCAAGAAATGTATAAAACATTTTCTCCTGAATGTTTGGTTCGTGCTCATCAAAAATAACTGACCACGATTTAAGCATATAAACCGTTCAAAAATAACTATTTATTTTTATCTGTTATTACCTTGTGTGGACGTTATTCTGTCACATTATGGAATATGGCCAGCTAAACGGCTCCTACTTCTAAATGTTAAGTTGTATTCTGAAATAATTTAGATTAAAAAAAATACATTATTTCAAATGGATAAGATAAATAAAACATTAAAATATTGAGATAATGTGGTTTTCACAAAAAAAATATGTTTTCTTGAAAAAATAAAATTCCTTTCATATTGACATATGACATACATAACAAAGTCACAAATAAATAACCTGTTTTTTCTTCAAAACCAAGCATATCAACAACCCCAGCAAACTCACTATTAGCTTTTTTTAAGAAGAGAAATTATTTTATCCTGGTAATCTTAAAAAATAATAAATGAAAGGTTGAGCAACTAAGTAACAAACTTGTCTGGTAGAAAAAAAAAATTCGAGATCCATATGCTCTAGATTTAGGATTGGAATTGTTATAAGTCTCTTTGGAGACCTAAAGGAAAGATTGGTTGACATTAGGAAAATACTATTAGTAAGCATAGTGTTCGCTTTATGGATCCTTCTTTAGAACCCTTGCCTTTTGAATAAAAATTCATTAATGAAATGAATTAAGGTGAAAATGTAGAAAACTTTCCCGAGATGTCCAAGGGCATTCACCACTCAGATCGCTACTAACTCGAATCACATATTTTAGTTAAACTGTTCAAATTCAATTCAAAGTTTTGATCGAAGACTGGGTGTTTTTTATGTCAATTCACATCATTTCCTCTCCTCCCATCCTTCTGATTCTTTAATAACTGGGTGTAGCAATAGCGATTAGCCAACCACTTGTCCTGTTCTAGCCTTATCATTCTGTCCCTACTACTCACTTTGAAAAAAGTGAGGTTGAGCGATTGAGTAACAAACAGTTCTTGTAGAAACACTTATGTTGAGATACCTCCATTGGGAGGCATTATGCTCCCCATTGGGAGCCGACATGGATTTAAAAAATAAAATAATAATAATAGCATACTCGTCCGGTATTGCATCTTCTAATGCAGACGAGCTGAGAAATGCTATCTGTTAACAGAAATTTTAAATTGGTTGGTTAATTAAATGTTTATATGATTTTTTTGTATGTATCAAACATTCAGTGACATTATTTGATACTATGAAAAGCGCGTGTGCTGATCTTTAATGATAACATAGAAACCAGAACAGTATTTTCCTTTCATACATTGTTAAAGGTTTGGAGAGGTCCTTAATCGTGACGTGACACACCGTGCTCATGGCGGCGGACAGCGGCATTTCGAAATGAGTGATCCCGCGCGAAAATAAAGGCGCCGGAAACAATGCGGTCCCTCTGCGACCCTCGGGGAGGGCGTAAGCATCTCGCGTCACGACTGCAACGTGAAATGCACCGGTGGGAAAAAAAATACTCTTGAGTATTTGCATACTAAACGGTCTGTGGGTGCAACATCGTATTTTGGAAACAGTATTTAATGATTTATCGGTGTATCATTTGATTGTTTTTTTATGTACGCGTTTCGTGCATTATTGCCTCATCTCCGATCAACGCGCAATGGCGTTTCTGTAATTTTATTTCATTCACGCGTACGTGCGATACGTGAATATTTATTTATTAAGTGTGTGAGAATATTCATACATTGTTATTCCTTAGGCCGCCAAACTTCTTCTTTTATCACTTTTAGGATGTTCACTGTCAATACTTGGTGGAAAGGCATTATATTAATAAAAACACAATATTCCTTTGTACTTTATTTCACTTTATTTAATAGGTCAGGACTGGTTTCGCTCATTGCGAGCATTGTCAACTGATAATAAATATAATTTAATGAAGCTAAAAAATAATTTCTTTTGTTAGAATTGATATGGTCTTTCCAAAATTCCTTTTTCAGAATTTTTTTGGCCGTCGATTTTGTTTTAGTATTTACACACCAACTACTTGGAAGCGGGGAAAAACATGAAAGTATCATTAAGCCTATTCACTTTATTAATGTAGCATTTTATCACTTTGTCAAAAATTTCCCAAATTTTAATTATGTTTGTAATTACTTTCAGTCACCACTTGTAATTTATTAATCTTGGATGACTTTTTAATTATATGTAATATGTGTTAAACATTTTAATTTTGTGTTATTTTTGAATCACTTGTAATGTAATTGATAATTTCTTTTCGATGCCAATTTTTGTTACACCTTTTCATTTAAATTTATTTTTGTATAAATAGCATTGTTAAATTATATTTCTAGCGACAGCGATTAGTAAACCAATAGTCTTGTCCTAGCCTTATTCTTCTATCGTCTTCGGTGTGATGCAGAAAGGAAAACAAGTTTATCGAATAAAAAATAAAAAAAAAGCTCTATTAGGATGCCATATGCTACACATTGGGAGTGGATATGGATAAAAAAAAATATTTAATAAAAAATAATAACTCAAACAAAATATTGATTCTCACTAAATGGATTTTTGATAATCCAAAAGTAGTGACGATGTAAAATGTATTATTTAATTCTCGTGTCAAGTGAGCGGAAAAAACAAACAGCATTAGAAAGTTTGTAACCTTTGCAAATAATAATTTTGATTGGAAACAATATTACGTATCGCGTTATACATTTCTGTGTGGTAAGTCGGCATGCCACTTAGGGCGTCACGAAATCCCTAAAACGAGAGCTTTTTCATCTCGGCCAGCAAAACGCTTCTCACGAAACTCAAATAATCATATCTTTTATAAGCAGGTAACTTAGGCCGACAGCTACCAATGGCCGCTAGCATCCACAGAGTGTTTTTTTTCCGTATATCAAATAAGGCAATCAGTTCTGATTGTCATGAGTCAAACAATTATATTTATCACTCGATTATTGTCTATTTTGTCTTCAGTATCACTCTTGAATTATGTAATTTGAGCGGAAATAATTTTACATATTTCCGAGTCAATCTTAGAACGAATTTTGCAATCAAAGGTAAGCAAGAGCATTTTTCACCTACATAAATATTGTGTACCCTACCATAATTGTGTGTTTTTTCATACAACAAATTCGCTTTTTCCTTGGATTACTGTTATGATTATGTAAACCAGGGTTTCACAAAGTGTGGAACGCGTTTTATCTGGGGACGGGAAGAGTTTGGTGACGGCACACGCTGCACCGGGCTTTGACTTCGCCTGGTGCAACAAGCAGTTTCCTTTTTATCTATTGAAAAAATAGGAAAATTTTGGAACCGCCTGGGAAGTAAATTATAATTATCTGTCGTCTCAACATAAACAATTCCATCCTTCTCATTGATTATAATAAATGTTATTTATAATATAACTTTTATTATATCTTATAACTAATGAATTTTACTTTTCGTTTATTTGTCTATATCAGAGGTGGAGAGGCAACCTTTTCATTTCTAAAGGCTACATTCCTTTATCTGATTTAACATAAGTCCGCAGTAAAGAAAACGTTGACTGAAGTGAATATATTGCATTATAAAATTGTGTATTCATTAAAAAAATATCCAGATTTATTTAAAAAATAAATAATTGGCACAAGTCAAAGGGCCGTATCAGGGTAACCAAGAGTTCTCAGCTTTCCTACCACTAGTCTATATACTAAAAAAAGAAAAATTAAATATATTTTGATTGTTATTAAAGTGTATGCAAATTTTTTTGACGAGGGATACTCGGTGTCTACTATTGTACAGTAAAAACTGGACGTAATGCTGTTTTTTCATTTCTACTATTTCCAAAAAAGATGTTAAGCAAATATGATTGAGAAAACTCTTTTCGTAGCCAACATGCTTAACATATTCCGTGTAGCAATTTTGATACATTTAAATTTGATAGTTGAATCACATTGTATTTATGTTTTGGTTTGCGTGTTCATTTTGATTGTTGGGCCAAAGTGTCTTGAGTGAAGGATGATTGTTGATCTTTGAACTTCTCACGGTAAGAACTCACAATTGGAGCACTTTTTATTTTCCTCTCGGCAAGAGGAGACGAGCCTGGCTGATAGAGGAGGCAGTCGTGTCAGCGTGCCAGCCTTAAGCTACTTATCTTTCAATTCACATTATTTTTTATTACACCCGCGTCCGAAAAAAAAACCTTACGAAATTAAGTATTTTTACACAGCACCACAAGGTATTTTTCCTTCAATTTATAACAGAGGCAAACTCGTACGGTAATAAAAATTTAATGTTCTTTTTTAACTGAGCTATAAAAGTAATTATTACGCATATTTTAAAATCATATTTATTTGACATTTCGTATATTGCTTTCTAACACTCGATGATAGCGATTCTTTTAGGTTTGAAATGATTTTTATACTTTTAAATACTGTTGTATATTTGACGTTATTGTTTATGGTGCAATTTTTATTAATGTTAATAACATTCGGTATATTAAAGATAAATTATATTGCTAAATATAAATATATTCTGTTGTAAAAGTACAGTTTAAATTATATACATAAAAAATTGTATGTATTTTGTATTGATGTTAATGTCTGTGAAATATTCAATATCTAAAATATACGCATTGAATCGAAAATTTTCCGTTTTATGGTTAAAAGATAACATAACTAACTAATTGTTGTCATTTTTTTTAAACATAATCATCTTTTTTCATTTAAAAATGTTGAATTTACTTTAAAGTCACATATAATAATTTCATAGTAATCTAAAGAACGAAGTTTTCTCGTTATATCACAGTAGACTAACCTCATCAATTTCTACAAACAATCTCTGCAGACATAAAAATAACCATCAATGCAATAGCTAAATATGTATACAATAACTGGTCACTTTACATACTTTTTCTGATGAGGTTAAAGTAATATTATGTCAATATTTAGTAAGGGAAGAAATAAAATTTTCTTATTATTTTCTATGTGATTTTTTTTTCATAATAGGACTGAGTGAGTGAAAGGGGTGGGAGTTTTATGGTAAGAGTTTAGCCCTAGTAATCAAATGGTTTCGCACTGATTTTCGGACAAAGCTAATTTAAAGGTTAAAAAAACCTTTTAACATTAAAGATGTTGGACGTGAATTATCTAAATGTTTCTTTTCGCGAAGTTGATGTTGAAGTCTAAGCTATTGTTTATTATCAGCAATATCGATATTTTGTATTATAAAATAATAAATAACATGTTAATAGAAACCATGTTTATAACCAAAGTTCGGTTCTATCAAAGCGACAACTGACTGAACTCTTGTTGCATGAAAAAACGAACTTAGCATATTTTTTGTTATGTTTTCTCAAAATTTTGCTTGGCAAGTAAAGTAACGACCTTTTATTAATATTACCCGTGACCTTTCGTAGTAATTGTAACATGTGAAGCTGGTTCGTGATAGATTTGTTTAAATTTTGATCTCGTTTCGAAATAAACTCGTAGCATATCTTGACACACTCGAAAATATTCCCACATCAAACAAATATTATTTATAGCTCACGAAATCTTATTTTATATGTACAAATTCTTGTATAGCAGCTTTATCTTTTTAACGTTCACATGGTATCTGGATAAATACTTTAAAAATATTATATCGTAAAACTCTATAAATTACAGTTTTACAGTTGTATTATAAAGTTGTATATCAGCGAAAACCAAATATTTTTTTGTTGAAAATGATGTCTGTTCTATAGTTAACCCCTGATTTAAATTACTCGGGATTCACGATTTTTTTGCTTTTTGAGTGCAGTCCCGTTTCATTCAAATACATTTAACGCCCACTTTGAAGTATTTATTTGTGGTAATACACGTCTGAAATATTCAAAATTCAATTGAAATTATGTTCATATTAGAGTGAATAAAAGACCTTTAAAGATATTTTACCAAAACCTTTTAAATAAATTATTTGAATTAAAAGAGTTTTATACGACAAAGATAGGAATATGAATTTGTGTGAAACTTATGTTATCTTTTTGTATGTGTAGAATGGCTGTTTTACTGTAGTATTTACCTTTTACTGATATGTTTTTGTTAAATATTCGGCTTTTATAAAATTCAATGAGCACACCGTTGTATTAGTTTAAAAACCTTATCGTTTGATTGGCAGTATCAAGGTAATAAAGACTTAAATTAAAAGTCGATCACTTTAAGCTTTTCTTTGCTGAAAATTTGCAGAAAAAATATTTCAAGCATAAAAAACAAATAATTTTAATATAATATAGAAATTACTCGTTGGCAGTTGCGTCTGAATTTTTTTTCTAGTGTGGATTTGTTTTAAAGCCGAAATTATTTTGTCTTAAATATTTATATTTGATCAGACAACAGGTAATGCGGATTTTTTTTTAAATCTCTGGTACAGCTTTTCTATTTATAATATTGTTTTAACTATCTGGTAAATTTTAAACTTGGAGATGAAATAAGTTAACTAACTTAATATTAATATTATAGTATGTCAATAGAAAGAATTTTTAAATTTGACAGTTTTCTACGATTTCGTTGAGATACTACTTAACTTCAAAAAATCATTGATTACCAAAAATGATGTATTGGAAATTAATATCTAGTATAATTTACTCATATTTTTAAAATGTTAATTTTAGTGCGACTGAACCAGAAAATGTTAAGGCAATCTGATACTTACCTTAATATTCCATAGAAGTCGTGACAAACACAAAGGGTCCTGAAACCTACCTGTCATTTCTTTTGGCCAGATAGATAAGATTACGTCGTCTTGAAACGGTGTTGGCAACTATTCACAAGGCGTAACCGTTCTGGTTATGGGACAGTGGGTATGACTTGTGAGGAAGTCGAAGAAATTCTCTGGCAGAAATGGTAGTCAAATGCTTCTGATAGTGATAGCTAAAAAACTGACATATCGACACATTCAAAAAAAAACAAATCAGCTACAATCTTTTAGAAGAACGAAGTTTTATATACATATGTACTTATTATCGTCACATATAAAAGGTTTAAATAATTTCCATTTATTAAATGCTAAATTGATAAAGAATTTCATTATTCTGCAGTATATCCAAATATTATATGAATGTTTGTTTTTTTTGTAGCTTCATTACATAAGACAAATGAAATTGATAAGTAATATCGAACTGAGTAATAAAAATACTTTCGAAACAAATCCCTCACGTAACATAAATTTAATATGTGGTATCCGATTCCTAATTAACTTTAAAACCCACAATTAAATAATAAGTTTGAATATATTATACTTCAACCCAAAGATGGGCCATTGCATTAATATGTCAACATAATTATTCTCGATACACTTATCGTTAATGCAATGAAGATATAATGTTCTCGTTTGTAATGCCTATCCATTAATATGTTATAAATCACTCTATACATTTTGGTGACTTATTTGAATTTTCTTTTTAATGGATTATCAATCTTTATTGTTTACCAGTTGAATTAAGAATCATCTAAATTGTATTAACTATCAAAGAGCGGTGGACTTCAAGGGACAGTGGTAGTAAAAAAATACCGGACTATGAAATAAATCAGCTGATAAAGCGAGAGTATTTTCAGATGGAGTGGCCATTGTAAGATTTGAACGGAACGAACCCCCAAGATTCTATAATGCTAAAAGTTATGGCAAACTTGTGGTTAAGGAATTATTCTTACATTAATGATATCTTGATGACAATGTTTAAATGCAATTTTTCAGGGAACCAATAGCATTTTTTTGTTAATATGTAAAATAAGCGCAATAAAAAAGTATTCAAACACAATTATTTTATTTTTTCAATCAATTTCATTTTCAAATGGCAATAAGTCTTTGTATGTATGAAACATGCAGCGCCTTTGTGGCATTAAAAAAATATGATTGCAGCTTTTATGGAAAAAACTTCGATAGATACGGCGGTAACTTTGCGGAAGTTAATTTTTTATTGAACATCAAATTTGACAACCTTGTTAACCTTGTTAAGACCATCGCATGGCAAATAATCAAAAAAATATTTTAATTTGTTATAAATTACAAAATATACGCCGGAGTTTGTCCTTTTCTACTGGACGCAAGGAGATGGTAAAATGTAAAATTTTGTAGTAAAAATTATAAATTATATACTTTCGTTAGGTGTGGTAAATCTTATTTAAAATGTCATTTACTCATCTTGTAAAACTTCAAGCAATTCAATCATAATTCTTAATTGTTTACTTTATGGAGTATTCCTGTACTGGGATTCGAACCTGTAAACTCCTAAGTCGAAGCCAATGACGTTACCCACTCGACCACGCAGCTGGTCAATATTACATTTTAGACTGTTTTTCACAACATACATTTAAAAACATGTTACTTTTCCGAAGCATTAACATAATAATCATTTGTGACTGAACACATTTTGAAGCGCCAGCAAAAAAAATGTCTCTAGACAGCTTTCTAGTAAAAAAGAATTATTTGTTTGTCATAAATAGTAAAATTGTTGATTTTTATATATTTTTTTGCAAATCTAAAAAGCATTCCAGGTTTTTACGCTCCTTAACAATTTATAAGTATGAAATTTTATTTGAATATACATACGTTAAACATATAAAAAGTGTTTTTTTTTCGGCATGGAACGCATTATTCTATTTTACATTGTTTTATATGGGAAAAATTGTTTCGCTTAACGAGTGTTTCACATAACGAGTAAGATTCTGGAACGAATTAAACTCGTTTTGAGAGATTCCACTGTATTACTTGTATTCTTAAAAATGTAGCTTAAGCAATTCCGCAAATTTGCCATTGAATGCATCGTAAAATATATCATAAAAGGTTCTCTAGCACTGTATAAGTACTCCGTCTTCACTCTGTGTGCTTTGAACGTGACGAGAATACATAGTAAAGCACGCGTCAACACAATAACATCGTACATCAGATTTGATATGCACTTTTGAAATGCAGATGTACGATAAGGATTTGTGCGTTCTTTGATAACAATTTTCTCAATACAAGTACCATTCGATTTGCACTATAGCTTGAGTCTCTAAAGACGTCGTGTAAATCGAGACTTTAGTGTTCTTCGTGCCATGTCCGTTCCACCAACGTGGAGCGAATTGAGATTATCTCAACAGAAGTTGTTTTATGAGAAATGATTGTTGTTCTGTACCTTAACTTCTCATTTTTGAGTGAGTAATGTAGCGATAGTTAGATTAATTGATGTCGAAACCGTAAAAAAATATATTTAAATAATATCCTTCATTCAACATCTATTCATCTATTCGATATTTTCTTTGAAGCGAAAATAAATTCATATTTGAAAAAAAATGTCCTGAAATGTTTCTTCGAGCCGCCTGGAAACCTATAGCTAGGGCAAAATAATGATTAGCTAAACGCTATCATTTAACACCCTCTTAGGAAGTTAGATTGTTTTAAAATTGAAAGTGACCAATTCGAACAAAGAAAAACCTTTTTAAAAGAGCAAATCTATTAATCAATGTATGTAAGTGTTTGTATCCATAAAATACAGTTATTTTTTATAAAATGTACTTAAATGAATGAATGAAACAAAAGCTTTTTTTTCATGTCTTCTTAATTATAACCTTGTAATAATGGTATCTCAACAGAAGATTTTCTACGAGAACTGTTTGATTCTCAGTTGATTAATTTATTGCTTAAAGGTAACTAATTGCTCTCGCTACGCACTGTTATTTAAATATTTTAGTTTAAAGACATCCCAAACACCCTTCAAACAGGAATCGGTAGAAAAAAAATACTAAAAAAATATTTAAAATCGTCTAGTTTTTCTTGTCTTTACTTACAACTTATACTAATATTACTCGATTTAGATCAATTTCTTGTTAAAAAAAAACAAATTTTAATATCAGTAATAAAATTTATTTTTTGTTAAATTATCTAAATGTTCAGTTTCTGTTTGATTTCGGTTAAGAAAAGTTATGCAAATTCAAAAATATATATTATTTTAATAGTTGTAATGGAATGTTTCCAATACGCTGCGCGGCCGCGCGTGCGAGCAGCTTAGTGAAAACATTGTAGTTCACGGTCATACAAAGTTAATAATTGATTGATTAAAATTGATCACAGTCGCAATATTAAAATTCATAACGAATTAATGATTTTTACCATTTCAATCTTAAACTATTTCTATGGTTTTTCCCATAAAATTCTTAACGCATAATAAACTGCTCCATTATTACTACCATAGACTATTTTTCTTCTTGTGGTATTTTACCATAGCTGGCCGGTAGGTATTATAAATGATGAAATAGGCATTGTCATGTGACCATTTCCGAACAATTGATCGACCAATGCGGTCTTTGAGAGACGCCGACCACCTTTGCCCAACATAGCGCCGTCGTAAACTGCACAAGAATTAATACCATTTTAACACACTTTATAATACTAGGAAAATACAATGTACCTTAGACTCCATTCCACATTGTTTTATTATAGTCTGTTCAACTTTTGCAAAAGAACTAATAAAATAATCAGCAATTTATCTCGAGTATTTCCTTTTTGAAATAATTCCTATTTTGGTATTTTTGAAACACTATAATATGTATTATTATTTATAATTAATACTGGTTCCGTAGTCAAATGGTCAATACATTTAGATATTCATTCTTCTTTGTCTAAGGTCGAAAATCCACTGACTCCGAAACCAGGGTTGTGGAGTCGGGTAAAAATCAAACGATTCCGACTCTATCACATGTATAATATTTTTAGTATATTTCAAAAAAATCAATATGATGAATAGGTTTACATTTTATCTATAGCTTTTCTTTATTTTTTACTTATTTTATCAACTCCAACTCCGCCTCCGGAAAAAACACCCGACCCCGACTAAACAGCACAGGAATAGATACACTATGATTTTTTAATTGATGTATTTATTCGTATTTACAGATTAACGGATTCTTTTCGATAAAATTTAATCGAACTTTTATTTGATATTGAGAACGATTAGCTTACAAGTTATTTTTCTATTCTTATTCGCAGCAAAGCGAAATCACGAGCAACTGACCAACGCGTGACAATATTTTTAAGTTTCTTAAATACAAAATATTTATTTTTATATATTTCGAATACATATATCATTTACAAAAAAATAATCATTTACAAAAATGTGTTAAAAAATTATTCAGCTGGTAATTTGTATGTATTTTACATACATAAAGATTACTGCCTAACATTTAAATAATTCCCTTTTGCCTTTTCTTATCGAAGTCATAGTTAAAAAGCATAAACTTACGATTAGTAATTTACGCTACAAATGAAAAAATCTTTAATTTTAATTAAGTAAGATCATGATTTCAATAAATGAAAATGTGTCACGTTGTAAAATTAAGTATTTTTTTTATAGATAATTTATTTAAATTAAAAAATTAAAATTTAGAATATTGATACTCCATATGTTTTGTACAACTTATTATACAAAAAATAGGGTAACATACATAGTTATCAATTATATTTTTTACATTCAAAAACAGTTCTATATAATTTTTTCTACACTAATTCTTCATTATTTATTTGAAAAATCAGGGTCGGTTTCGCCCATCACGAGCATTATGGACAAGTGCTGGTGCTGTACATTTGTTTTATAATGCTGTTCCATCAATAATTGATCGTGAACACCGGTAAAGTGATCAATAGCCACTATCTTGATTATTTGGGACGTATGTAATTGATTGAATTAATATATTTATGCAAATGAAAATGTAAAATTATAATGATATTGGATTGTTAATGATAATTGTTTTTTTTATGCTAAATTGATTTTCCAGATATGTACAATACATTTCTACCGGTCATAGTAAATGACTGTGTCGTTGGAGTGGAGCGGTCGGATACCCTCAAAGGCAATAAATACAAAAGTCAATTTGAATTTGAATAGAGAATTCCATTATTAATTCCGCGGCCGTGCGCGGGAAACTTTTTTTCTTCATTGAAATACGCAAATTGAAGCGGCGTACAGCGGTAGCGCATTGCTATGTCCGCTCTTTGCGTTGCATCTCTCATGCTCCAATGGTAACGACTCATTGAAAACTATTCCGCCGGGAGATCAATAAAGAACTCCAATGATTTTAATCAACTTTCGTTGAATTAATTTGCTTTATCATCCAGCACATTGTTTAACATTTTCCCCGTGATTAGGGATTTCAATACCGGACAAATAAAGTGATATGGGAGATTTTATTTTTCATAATTAATGCAGCATAAAATACTAATTTTCATAAATACATTCAACTTTTTTTTTACCTAATTTAAACTGATATTTAAAACACCAGTGTTTCAGTGCTGGAGTCGTTGAAATGATTGTACAAATAATAACAGTTGTAAAAAGCCCTTTTTTAATTAAGCGCTTGTGGAACAATCAGCCGCTTTTAAAACCATATCTGCGATCTCATACGCTACTGGCATCATCTTAGTAATAAAATGATTAAATCCAATATAGAGTATTGATAAAATCATTTGAAAAACTATCTTACACTAACTTCACACTTAAGTACCGAAACGTCTAAAAAGGGATCGAGGAGCAACGGGGCTTAGTACAGTGACCCCAGACAAATTTGCGTAATATTTACATTGTATTTATTAATGCATCATTGAAAATCACAAAAAATATCAACTAGATATTATTGGAATTAACCAAATGATTAAAATAAGAATTTCGCAATGTGAATGCACCCCATAGGAACTCTAAGGTTAAATTTTTTTTTTTTGCCCATGTCCGCTCTCAGGTGCAGGCTTTAGTGCTTTGAGACTTTTCTACGTTTTTTTTTTAATATTAGTTTTCTCTTAAAAACGGACCAAACAGCTCTCTGTTACGTACAATATCAGGGCTGTAGAGTTGGAATCGGAGTCGAAGTCGCGGAGTAGCGGTATTTTGACCGGAGTCGGAGTCGTGAAAAGTGAGCGGCTCGATTTATTTTTGAAAAATATTTTTAATATTTTTAAGCGTATTCAAACAAAATAGTACTATAGATGTACCAGCGTAACTTGACTGCCCGCGAGGGCGCCACCATCGCATCATTAACGTTGCCATAGTCAACACGTCCTAGGGCGACAATTCTAGTTCTGCCACAGTCAAGTTAAAATGGTACATCTCTAAGTGTTGCCATTCCATATTTGGCTGACTGCAGATGATCTGATGGTATACATATGTATATACATAAGTTAAAATGAAAATTTTGAAAAATTCAATAATTAAGAAACGCTAAAGCCAAATTAGTCTTTATCGTTGCTTTCTTTTTTTTAGCTAATGGAGTTTATGTCTCAAAGCACTGAAACTTCTAGAACAACATGTTAGAGAGAAAAATGATAGATAATGTGTGATATGTGTGTGATAAATGTGTGATAGATAATCTCGTATAAGACCTATTAGGGTCAAATAATCCATAAATATGGTCAAAGAAAATAATAATTTAACTGTACATATTTTCCGACATGATACACGGAAAGTTAGAAAGGCAATTGATGAAAAAAATTCGGTGTTCAACGTAGAACGAGTAGATCTTAAATCACTTCCATTTTTATGACATATTTTCTGTACACTTTTATGAGTCCCGCTAATAATTTTGTCTTTGAAATTCTTATCAAAAATATAAAACTAACGCTATTTAGTAACGCTGTGGTATACACAATGGTCACCTGTGTGGTCGAGTGGTCAACGCTGTTGGCTTCGGCTACGGAGGACCCGGGTTCAAATCCCGGTACGGACAGTTTATAAATTGATTTTTCAATCGATTTATGAATTTCTGTTCAAAGGCATGGGTGTATGTGATGTCTTTAATTCCCCCCTCTCAACCATCCCATCCTATGAACGGGGCATATCGAGAGCGATTAGCTTACCACTAATCCTGTCCTAGCCCTATCCTTCTATCCCTACTCTCTTTGGAAAAAGAGAGGTTGAGCAACTGAGTAACAAGCAGTTCTCGTAGAAACACTTCTGTTGAGATAAACTCCATTAGGAGTCCATATGCTCCACATTGGGAGCGGACATGGTTTAAAAAAAAAAAAATACACAATGTAGGAACGATTCAAATTTAATATTGAAATTCCACCAACCATCTTCAGTCGAAATCTTAAATTATACAATTTAAAGCTTTGGTGGGCGGTGATGAGTACACTATGACTAATCTAAGGTATTAAGTATAGATAAATATTGCACTTTCAATAATAAAATACAGTAGTATTTTTAAAAAGTCTTTAAATATCTGGTGTATTTAAAAAAGAAGTGTACCGACTCTTGTTTGTTTTAATGTGAAAAACAGGATAATTTAAAAATAAAAGTTTTTGAAATTTGATCAAATGAAATATTTTTTCTTTCTTTGATCTGTGCAAAAAGTATAAAAGTTCTTAATAAAAATGGAGACAAACATCATGGATTCATCCGTATAAATAGTTTAAAAATTACAACATAAGACGAGTTACTGTTGACCTTATTTTATTGAGAGTGCGATACGTTCATAAGACTAGCAAGCAAACTTATATTAAAACAGCAGAAAATGCGAAGAAATCTAGTACATTTATAAAGGCTTCGAACGTAATACAAGCTGTTTATTTTTATGATACCCATGCGAATCATTAATTTAAGCTTTATTGCCTGGAAAGAACAAAATTATAATGCGTACGAACGTGAAAAACGAACTGGAATTAAATCCTCAGGCGAATAATTGACGTACGAGTCTCCATTTGATGCTTTCTTTATTCACATATGATTAAAACAAAATTTATTAAGGATAATTCGTAATTCAATGTGCATGGAATAACATTGTGCATTCGAAATAAATAAAGTTTTATCGAAAAAATTATCGGTATTCATTGTCTGAGGTTTCTGAATTAATTCTCGATTCGAATTTGCAATGGGTAATAAAACTCATCGTTACAATTTTTCACTAATTTTATTTACTTATTCAATTTGTTTAAAAGTGAATAATGAAATAATATATCTGTATAGATCAGCCATGCTCAACCTTTTTTTTCATCCGGGCCGTATTTCGATTTTCGCTTCTCTACGTGGGCCGCAACATACATATGTATAGTAAACTGTAAATATATCACATAGTATACTGCATACATATGTATGTATTATGATGCCAAAATAAAACTATTTTATTTTATGTAAATATATACATATGTATACATTTATGTATTCATGTATTTTTAAAGTAAAAAATAACAATGAACAACAAATAAAATATAATTATTTTGGGCCGCACATAAGAGCCGATTGGGCCGCAGGTTGAGTATGGCTGGTATAGATAGTACAGAATCAATATTTCAATAAACGACGGTTTCTTTACTGGTTATTTTAATAAGAAAAAAATCATATTGAATGAAATTTGAAACGTATTAAATACCTAAAATACTTAAAAGAAAAACCTTTTCTTGCGTGTCATAAAATATTAAAATCATGTCACGGCAACTTATTACTTATTATAAAATGACTAAGCTAATTAAGAATTATAGTTTAATATAATATCACAACTGTGCTTAAATGATACGTTAAAAAACTCTAAATCAGTCTTTATTAGTTTTAATAAAAACATTGTTACAAATATGTATTTTTTAATTGACAAGTTTTTTGTAACGTTGTGAAACCTCCGATAGAATATCGTCTACAGTTTGATGCGATTTGTGTATATCAGAATTATTCTTTGAAATATTAATAAAAATAATCTTAATTGTTTTCCTCACACAAAGCCATCGGCTGGCAGAATTTTTTAAAAAGTCATTTCATTACGTAGCTAGCTTACATGCGGTAAAGGGCTTAAAACTTAGTTTGTTCCCACCCTAGCAAGAACTTTAGCCAAGAAATAAGGAGACTGCCTCGCGGACTCCACATATAGTTTCATTAGAAAAAATATCCCTTCTGGTTAATTTTTCATAATACAGATTTTCTCACATACTTTTCACAAAACAATTTGTTTAAAAGTTACCCAATTATAAATTTCCCAAACATTATTATTTATTTAATGTTCAATTGCTTAAAGCCTTAAGAATGAAACCATTTCCATGGATTAAATAATTACGCTTAGTAACAAAGTAAAAATTCAGAACTTCATGTAGCTTACGTCTGAAAATTATGGTAAAGATTTTTTGATAATATTATTTCACGATTATTCTTGTCATAATTTACACGATATTAAGACGTAAATTTTGATCGACACTCATTCACAAAACGTCCTATTAATGTATGTGATTTCTCTTACCAGTATCGAAATCATTGAATCTTAAAACAGTTAAAAATAATAGGCGGTCAAAGGACTGAAACGGTTTGACGGTTTCATCTCACTTGGGCTTATCTCAACTTTTGGATCAGTATAATTTTAAAGCATTGCATTAATCGTCAAAATGGTCTGTTGTGAAGCCGTCGATGCGGCACTGAGATTAAATACAATTTGAGGCATACAAATTTACTACCGACTGCAGCATTACTTTAAATTCAAAGATTTCGGATCAGAAAACTCGAAGCCGTTTTTTAGTTCAATTTTATCATTATTCTCTTCCTTGGCCGTAATAAAAATACGTGCATCTAGAGTTATTGTGCTGATAATTGCGGAATATTTTATACAATCTTACTTTGACTTACAGCTCTCGATATAAGCTTTCTTTAGTAGAATTGCACTTTTTGTGAACGGGGCTTAATAGATATTTAACGTCTGCTTGTTTTAATGAACCTACTGAAGTAATGGCTATTTACTTAATAATCAATGAACCAAAATTAAAATTATATTGATAACAGTTATCAGTCGAACTAGGTAAGCCCAGCATTATTAAATACAAAATAAACATAGTTCTTACAAGGACATGATGCTGTAATAGCGATTAATTATAATATATCAAGTACATGTCGGTTCGATGGTAGAGAGTAGGGCTTATACAAAAACCGACTTTTAAAAAAACAGGTTTTCAAATGTCAATATTGTCAAAAAACCGGTTTTATACAGTTTTCGAAGTTTTACAAAAAATGGATAATTCAATTAAAATAGAGAGAAAAAGTTATTTTTTTAATGTTGTTTATTTAGATACATTATAATACACAACAAGAAATTATTTGGTGTTACTCCTCACAAAATATGATTTAAGAAAACACAAAGCGTCCACTGATCGTTTTGTAACAAAATTTCTTGATATCGAAAATACCCTTTCGCTGGGTAATGATGTGGGGCATATGGTCTTTAAGCCATCAAATAAAAGATCCAAATTTTCTGTCCTTTTGTTTATAGACTCGTTTATGGAAAATTCGGCACAACCGGTTACCAAGTTGAAAAACGACAAGCCCTAGTAAAGAGATCAATGCTGTTGGACTAGGTAACAGAACCTCTAGAAAGGTAACAGAGTACCTTTAATTCCTTCCCAACATCTATCCGATCCTAAAAACGAAGCATAACGAGATCGATTGGATAATCAAGTCCAACAAGGATAAACAAGTCTTGTCCTACCCCTATCTTAATAATCCTAGTCCCGCCAAAAAAGAGAAGTGAAGAATCTGAGTAATTAGCAGTCCTCGTAGAAAAACATCTGCTGAGACAAACTCAATATGTCTGAATGCTCAACAATAGGAAGGTATATAGTGAGAGAAAAAACTTATTGAACCAGCTATTAAAAATATATTTTAATACTGTACCTCATTAATATGAAGTTCTACTACGTTCGTGCTTATTCAATTAATAATTAAAAAATAATTATTAAAAAATGTCCATATATATTATCATTTAAAACAAGAAGAGATGTACAAATTTTACTTTATTTTGTTTTCATTTCCATCTTAATATTCCTGTGAATTATTTTTGAAATTGAATTTTCGATTGATCATGGTATTACTTTAAATTCGTTGGAAATTCAATTTCGATATAAATTGTTATGTTCAACTTTATATGCAATTGTAAAAAAGGATAAAGAAGAAATATACTGGGTAAAACACTCACTTTTTCAACTTATCGCGGTGCTATAAAAAAAAGCAATGATCATAAACATTGTTTCCAAAATCAGCCAAACCTCATTAAATTTACTTTTATCCATATCCTTATGGTCGTAGAAAGCTTTTGGCACTGAAACCACCGCAATTCCGGACCAGTTTCATAAACAATGGAAGCCCAGATCATAACTCCGCGCGTGCCGATGCGATTGGCGACGAGAACCACTCGCCAACCCAATACCAAGGATCGCTTGTTGCCACTTTACCAATGTCCAAAATTGTATACACAATCACTTCCGTAATCATGCAATGTTAATCTTGAGCTTATATCTCAAGCTTCATTTTTAAACAAAATATGATATAATAAAGTCACCATTAGGGATTCTGAAGTCTCGGGGTTTTCAAAGTCCCGGGACTCGAGGCGTGATAAAATCAAAGTCTCGGGACATCCCAGGACTCGAGACTTTTATTTCCAATTCAATAAAATTATAATATTATTAAAATTAAATATTTCCATTCATTTATGTATTTATGTATTACATACACTCGGCGCCTTTTGAAAGTAATCACTAGTAAAAATCGCGTTTTTTTAATACAATGTTTAATAATTATTATTTTTCTTATGTAATGGATGTGTGCAATGCTTACGGTAAATTTTTACTAATAAGGGATGATAACGGTACATGTAATGAAAAAATATCAATGAAGCCGCCATCAGGAGTAAATTTATGACCGTAACTTCACAATACAGCTTTAAGACCTTTTTTGTCCTATCGAGACATGGGTACCTTTGTGAAATAGTGAAAAAACATTTATAAGTACATTATAAATCACAGTTACAATTCCCGGGACATTTTCCGAAAAAGTCCCGGGACTTAAGACATCAAAAAACCCGACAAGTCCCGAGACGTCTCGACACAGAATCCCTAGTAACCATACTTGGTTTAGTTGGCCTAGCAATCAGACCGGCCAGGATCAAGTCAAGAGTAAAGTGAATATCAAGTTAAGATTTTTCAATTTAAATTTGAACACTTGGAAATGGGTGTTTGAGGTGCCTTTTCTCTCCTGACTTACAAATTCTTCGCGCGTTATCCTCGTATTCTAGCTGTAAAGATAAATAATAATTCATAATAATACGTTTATGTCAGACAAGTGTGAAAATTGTATTTTTGCCAGAGCGAATACAGAAGAATGGTTATCTTCTATTCAAATAGGTATAACGATTTTTTATATTGTGTGTTGCTATTACATGATTTATTACTGTACAAATCTTAACGTAATGAATAAATAACATTTAAAGATTTATTTTGTAAACATCAATTAAGTATTTGCTGTTGATATTTTTACCTCGATTAATGTTAAAATTTTCGTCCACTGTGCCAACATTTAATGTGCAGCAAATAAATTCTTAGTGCAGCTTTTCAACATTAATATTTTGTCACTCAACTTTTTTCTTACGTAAATGTTACAATAGAAATTTAAACTTTAACTAGTTTTAATGATCGATTTTCGAGATCAGCAACATTTATATCTTCGAGTACAAATCCATTAATTGATTGTAAAGAAAATATTTTAAATTTAAAAGTGAGGAAGACAAACACCAAAGAGGGTTGAAAACTCGTTTATTTCGGCTACAGAACTTTTTTTTTATCATGTTCGCTCTCAATGTGAAGCATATGGACTCCTAATATTAAGAGTTTATCTCAACAGAAGTTTTTTTACAAGAATTTCTTGTTACTCAGTTGCTCAACCTCTCTTTTTCCAAAGAGAGTAGGAATAGGAAGATAGGGCTAAAACAGGACTAGTGGTAAGCTAATCGCTCGCGATACGCCCCGTTCATAGGATAGGGTGGGTGGGAGGGGTTAGTTCAAGACATCACATACATCCATACCTTCGGACAGAAATTCATAAATTGATTGAAAAATCAATTAATAAAACTGTCCGTACCGGGATTTGAACCCGTGACCTCCGTGGCCGAAACCAACGATGTTGACCATGCGACCATACAGGCGACAAAACTTACAAGTAAAGTATTCAATAATATAAAATTTAAAACTGTTTTATTTTATTTTTATGTAACTACGTTCACTTTGCTATTGTCACCATCTTAATATTGCCCAGAAGCAAAAAAATACTAAGCCTAGGTTTTTCACTTCACTAACTACTTTAAAAAAAATAATAAATGAATGCCAAACTATGCGATAATTTTTTTTTTTTGGTATTATAAAGATATGACACATTTTTGCGACTATTTATAAAAACTGTTATTATTCCCAAATAATCCATTGTGAGCAATAGATTTTTAGTATTTCGGACAACAAAAGGCGCTCTGATTTATAAAACTTAATGGAATATTTTATCGACGTGCTCATTTTGAAAGATAATACTCCTTTGCATTGTCGGTGGGTATTAAAAATTATGTTCTTACGTAAGATCTTAATATACTAACAGTTACGGAGAATTATTTTTTAAATAATCATTGGTGACTTCATCTTTAATTCCGTAATAAAACACCAATAATAAAATATATTGTTGGAATAAATTGGTATAAATTCTTTATATTTTAGTTATAAAAATGACAATAAAAATACTATAAATTGATCTTTATATTGTGTACTAAATTATTTATTGTTATAGCATGTATTTTAAATAAAAATGTCAACGTAACGACTATGTTCCAAGTTTATGATTTTAAAAACATAAAAGGATTTTTTTCAGATTTATCTTATCACGCACAAAACATATTTAGTCTGGTGTGCAAAAATCGTAACTCCACAAACAACTTTTTTTTAAAGCGTTATGACTTTCTTTTAATTGTTTAGCACATTATGTAAACATCTCTTAATAATCCGTTTTGAGATAATGGGAAAATCAGTATTCAATTGTCACCATAAATTTATATTTGTATTTATTGTTTATCTTTTTTTTATCCATGTCCGCTCCCAATGTGAAACATATGGCCTTAACTTAATAGAGATATCCCAACAGACTTTTTCTACACAAACTTATTGTGATTCAGTCACTCAACCTTTATCATTCAAAGAGAGTAGTAGGGGTGAGAGAATAAGGCTAGAACAGGACCACTGGTTTATTAATCGCTCTCGCTACGCCCAGTTATTGAAGGATTGAAAGGGTGGGAGGGAATTTTTAGACACAACAAACACCCATTTCTTCGAATAAAAAATCTATAAATTAATCTAAAAAATGCTGTTCGTACTGGGACTCGAGCCCCTGAGATCCGACACGGAAGCCAACAACTCTAACCTCTGCGCCATAGGACCTGACTTGTTT
Organism: Himalopsyche anomala; assembly: GCA_031772345.1. Taxonomy (NCBI): domain Eukaryota; kingdom Metazoa; phylum Arthropoda; class Insecta; order Trichoptera; family Rhyacophilidae; genus Himalopsyche; species Himalopsyche anomala. Next base: position 13,929,896 of record CM062831.1, on the reverse strand, counting down.
ATCTTTGCTTGATATATATGTATACAGCTTATTAACAGGTGTTCGTGTAATAATCCAAACAATATCAACATTATTTAATTACTAGACCAGATAGACTACAAAATATTCAACTGCAATTTTGATTTTTCGGGCTCGTGTGGTTTTGTATAAAAAATAAACGCCACCCACCACGATACGCAAGTAAAAAAAACTCAAATGTTATATCTAAATTTATATAACTATAAATTTCTTTTAGTGAATTTCGTAACATAACGTAGCATTTATTTGAGATCTGATTTTTTAAAATTATAGTCAGTTAATTGTCACATACTTATATTTTCTATCTATCTATATATATATCGTATTTCTTTTACAGACTGTTGTTTAAACTTTTATTAGTTCTCACATGGTTTTGTACAAATAACTTTGTATCAATGAATTTTTACTAGTTGAAAATGCTCGTAATGAGCGAAACTACTCCATACCACGCGTATTTTATAATTTATTAATATAATGCCTTTTTACTGAGTATTTACAGTGAACACATTAAAAGTAATTTATTTTTGTATTTTCAATATTAAAATATTATTAAATTATATTTTATACATGCGTGTGAATTTTTTTCTACGAATAAAAAATTATTGAAGATTATTTTATGATGATAAAAAACACAATTATTATTTGTATAGTTTCTTTGATTTTATGATGAAAAACAATATAATAGTTTATTGATTAAAGATACCGAGAGATAAGTAGTTTTCTGAGAAAACCACGGTATACGAGAAAAAGATGCATATAAATGTAAATATTTGTTTAACACTGAATAAAAATATTGATCATCAAGTTTGATGATCGGTTTTATGGATGAGACATTCGAATACAATATGTTTAATGTTGACATTTTGCAGGATGCGACTTAATAAAATTCACATACAAATACTGATACTTTTAATTAGCTGAAATAATTGCTCTGCAATTATACATTTCTTTTTACCGTTCTCGAAATTCTTTGACAAAATGCTATTTAACACGACATTAATTACTGAATGTTACCGTTTTGTACCTTCCGAAACTCTGGCAATTTAATGATTTGGCTGGATAAACAGCCATAAATCTTCGCGTCGAATGAATCGTGAGGGAAATAAAGCAGAGCCTCACACTAATTTGTGGCGAATTTTCGACTCGCCACAGTAAAGAAAAAAATGTCAAACGTATCAAGTCATTCATTGGCGGAAAATAACAATGTGAATTTGCACGAACGACGGGTCTGGGACAGCAGTTGTTTGAACGCCACTCGCCGAAGTCATTTTGGAAAAAGCATCGTTTGATGAGATTTTTTTTCGAAATTCATCTCTGATTTATTTATATTATAATTGATAATACTTTACTAAGTTTATACGTATTTTTTTAATTTGAATACAACTAGTTCAATACTATCATAAATAACATGAATGAATTCATTCGGACATTAAGCATTCTTTGGGTTTTAAATTTTAAAAAGTCTTCAAAATTCCAACATAAAGCTACCAAATGTATTATTAATAATACAAAAAACATATAATTCTTAAAAGTAAATTAACAAACATTATAAACCTGCTTACATTTATTTTAAAATATTTGTTTTTACATATTATATAAACATTTTTAAATATACATTCGTTCATTTTTTTGTTTTGTGAAAACATATGTACATATATTCTGACACGGAATAACGAATGAAATTATAGTTAATTGATATTTTTTTTGTCACAGTGTTTATGACGTAAAAAAATTTGATTCTTTTCTTCACTACTTTATTTGATTTATTCTTATTTCTTGAAACCTTTTTTAAAAAATATTATGAAAATTCCTAGAAGTTTAGAAAAAAACATCTAGTTTTTCAATTCATAAACGAGAGTAAGTGATTTGTAGAGAACGTTTGTACTGTTTGAAAAGTTTAAATTAAAATGAAATAATTTAATATCATAAAACTAAATAATTTAATAATATAATTAATAATTGTTCTTACGAAATTTGATTTCACAACTCGTCAAAACGAATGAAAACTTCATAAAATGGAGTATAGACTATTTGTAACGCTACAATATATTTATTTTTGGTAAGAAAATATAACTAAATTAAGCCTTTAAAAACATGCAAAAAATCTTTGTTGATTTGTTTTAAATCGTTAAAACATCATTCATTTTAATTATTTTTTCTACCCACCTTAATTAAAACGGTAATTAATTTCATCTCCGATAATATCATTTTACGACGCATTCAAATAAGGCAATTGACATTAAGTGGCAGTTTAAAAATCGTTACCCAAATTATTTATGGCCGCTTAATTGTTTTTTCATCAAAATATTACGGTTATTTTTTCAAAACAGTTCACGCAACACACGCCTGTCAACATTTATTATGAAAAAAAAAATAACATTTCAATGTGCAAAAAAATGAAAAACTATTTTACCTTAAAATAATATGCGTATACAGAAAAAAAATATGAATATCAAGATATTTAAAGTATTTTATACTTGAGTTCAGTAAAATCTATTTTTACACGTTAATTTATGCAGAATCAACTCAATGCAAATTATTTCGATTGACGACAGTAATACGGTGAAAATTTAATTACGATTTTTGATTCATTTTGTTATAATCCAAATTAAATTCCAATTTTTTATAATGTTATGTTTTTTTCACACGATATGCTGTAGAACGTATTAATCGTGCTTAGATAGAATGTATTGTATCCAATTGAAATATTGACTATTTTACATCTAATTCTAAAATATTTATTTTATAAGAACAAAGTATAAAAAATATTTTTTAACGATAAGTATTTTCTGTCGCTACTTTTTGTTTTACCATTTATGATTTTGAACTTTGCGATAATTTAAGCTGTTTTGTTGTTGGTAATAATCCACCGACTTACGAGTTATACTAAGAACCTGTGGCCATGACCAAGACAAGAGGTTAGGTGCGCGGGCCAATCCAACAAATGCGCGGCATAATTTGTCATATTTTATATAAATAATAGTGTTTTGATTCGAATAATAAATAATATTATCATTCGATAATTTGGAAATATTCTTTACTAATAAGTGTGTTGAACAAAAAATAAAAAAATATTTTTTACACAAAATAAAATCAAGCACAAATTAAGAAAATAATCAGAATGAAACAAATAATCACCCGCTAGTAAATTTACCCGTGACCTCCGTAGCGGTAGCCAACGATGTTGACCACTCGACCACACAGGCGGCAAATCCCGGTACGGGCAGTTTTATAAATTGATTTTTCAATCGATTTATGAATTTCGGTTCAAAGGCATGGATGTATGTGATGTCTTGAATTCCCCCCTCCTACCCATCCTATCCTATGAACGGGGCGTATAGAGAGCGATTAGCTAACCACTAGTCCTGTCCTTGCCCTTTCCTTCTATTCCTACTCTCTTTGGGAAAAGAGAGGTTGAGCAACTGAGTAACAAGCAGTTCTCGTAGAAACATTTCTGTTGAGATAAACTCCATTAGGAGTCCATATGCTCCATATTGGGAGCGGACATGGAAAAAAAAGTAAATTTATTAATTAACATATTTTATAAATTTGTTTAAAAAAATTCTAGCTTTTTACGTCGTTCCTAAAAATTAATTATTATATCATATACACCATTAAGATCATTTTTGTTGTTGTTATAAAATATTATAATTTAATTGTTGTTAAATTATCTAAATGTTCAATTCATAATTAATTCGGTCAATTAGGGTTATTCCAATTAAAAAATATATTATAGTTGTATTTGAGTGCGCTGGGACTTTCAAACTTCTGCGCGGCCGCGCTCGCTCGCAACTTATAGGGAACATTGGGGCCATGACCGAATTCAACTTACAGCACATGTATGTGTAATTTAATCATCTAACTAATCATTTAACAGAAGGGAATGATCATTTAAAATAGGATGAGTATATCATTCATTAAATCGGTCACTCTTCCTGCAATCTGCTTACAGGATCTGATGCGTGGTTTGTAAAGTTGGGGTTTACAATACCGGACGAATAAATTGAAATTGGTTCTTCGATTTGTCTTATAAAACGCCGTCATTAAAAAATATAACACGGTGATTTTCATATATTTCCAGTAATACTGGTTTTACAATATCTAGACGAAATGAAAGAATGAGCTTTGTCAATCTACGTACGTTATCACGGATAACATACAAAGCCAATCGATGATTTTTACATTCCATCCAAATACAGATTTTCCAGAGATTAAAGTGGTTATTTTTTTCATTATAGAAGAAAATATATCGCTATAGCTGTTAGAAAATTATTTTCAATAACAAATACTATTTCTGAAAAAAAATCTCTTAACTCCTTGGTTAAACAATCCTTGTCCGCTACTATTTGTTGACATGAAAGGTTCTGCAGATTATTTAACTGCATCTGTTTTACTAATTAATTTTTCCTTCACCTAAAGTAAAAAAAGATTCTTCAGCACATTATCATCCAAAACAGACAATAACAAGAGACCTGAAACTACCAATAATACAATATTATATTTTGTTCTTACAGTACACTTCCGTAATTCAAGTATATTCTCTATGAGAGAATTGTTATTGAGCATAACATAATACAAACATTTTTGGCAGAGTTTTATAGAGAGTCTCAAGCCGACTCTCTTTTATTTAATTTTTCCAGAAGATAAAGTTACATCTTTTGATTCAAATGAACACACATAATACATTATTTAATGTTTGCAATAAATAAAAATATAATTATGTGACTCGACACATTTTTTCTTCGTATCATCTTTCAAGAAATATAATATTGAACGAGCAAATATAATTAAAATTCAAAATTATTGACCACGAACCATTTCATCTGAATATGGGTGGATAAAACAAACCTTATGTGCTTAAATTCTTTTTTTCTTTACAATATGTTGATTTTGGAAGCTCATATTTACGTCATCTAAAACTTACAGGTTAGTGTTTTCTTATTAAGAAAAAACTTTTCATTTTAATTTGTTATTGTATATATAGCACAGTTAAATTATATTTCTTATCAGATGACAATGCTCATCATGAGCGAAACCAGTCCTGACCTTTATAAATAAAATGGAAATAAAGAACAAAGTACAAAATTGTATATATTCTTGATAAGAATATTTTGTGTGCCATTCATAATTTGAAAATTATTGATACATTACGATAACTAATTATTTTATATTATAAAATACGGTAGAGTATTAAACTTTTTTTTTTGTAACGATCAATAAAATAATATGCCAGATTATAGCTTTATTATTAATTAAAGATGGCTTTATAAAAAAACTGTCCAAATTAAAATTGCCCATTATTATTTCGGTTGTCGCATCATATTATATTTTAACTGATATGTTAATTTAAATTTTACAAAGACTGTTTTTTTTCTACACGAAAGTCATGCATGGGGCCAATAAAAATACTTTTCAAGACGTTGGTCATCTTATAACAATACTTTATTGACAATTTTTGGTTATGAAACAGTCTTACGAAGCTCGTTTTGTGCATTTAAAACAGTGAAGTCACGCGATTTGGATTCCCGCAGGGGTCCATCGATAAAACACTCACAAAATACACTGTTACATACAAAGTCATACAAGATGCTCGTCATATTAAGTAAACGTATTTTTTTTTAAATAATTCAGGCTGAAATTTGCATCAGACATCCATTATATTTATAAAATTATCTTGTGATGTACATACACATTCTTTGTCCCAATAGTACGATTTTTCTTAGCCTGCTTGCTATATTTATATTTTATACAAACTTTGTTTTCGGTATTTTTTTTTATAATGGCAAAAACAATAACAGAATGAGTATCATAATTCATAATCTCCGAAAATCTTGTTTTTCAGAAAATAGCAAAAAACCAAAAGTGCACAATTTTTCGTAATCATAATTTGTTTATAGCTTAGAATTTTGACTGACGTGCACTAAAAATGCCTGAAGATACCGAAAGATGAATCCCGGGTCGTTAGCGACAAAACTTATGGAAAAGAACAAAATTCAAACAATCAAAATTTCATATACTTTTTTATCAAATACAATGAATATGTATCTCTAGTGAAAAGTAGCACATTCCTAGGGTGCAAAATATATGATTACACAATAAAAAATACTAATTACAAAATAGTTCTTTCTAGTCGTATCATATTATTCATTTAAAAATGTGAGCTTGGACACCGGTCTTTATTTTGAATAAGTTTTAACAGTGGTCAAATAAAATATTACCACCCTACTATTTTTTTATATATTTTTGTAGTAATTATGCATTGAGGACTTTTCGGACTTATCTTAAAAATATTTTGTCAGTATGTATAATATTCGGGCAGCATAACTTAGAAAGATCTGTATCGTTTTAAAATTTGCTCAATAGCCGTGATTATAAAAATATGGTTATGTAAGGCTTAAAAACAGTTTATTTACAAATACTGGCAACTGTATTTAAATATTGAATATCTAACAAGAGTTGATAAAAAAACGAAACCCAAAAATATGTAATTGCGCAAACAACCAGAAACCCGCGTTGTACAAAGTATGACGATCTACTGTGTAAAACTTTAGTGCTAGATAGTTATAGCACAACATTTTATGTATTATATTTGGTATATAGGTAGACAAACTTAACAGGTGGGGGTGGTAAATGTACGTAGAGAATCATTGAGTACCTTGGCAATTATTAAAATAAAAATAAAATTTAAGCAAGTAAAAGCAAAGGGAAAAATAAATAATGATAACGGCTAATCTAAGTCTAGAATTATCTATAAACTCCCAAAAATAATTTGACAATAAAAACACACCTATCTTTTGTCGACACTTTACAAATATCAAGTAATGAATTGTGTTTAAAAAAATTATAAAAATGACTGAATTGCTCTTTTTTTTTAATATTAAGTAACGACATAACATACAATATAATAAACATTTTTCCCATAGCGTATAATATTTTTCCAATTTTTTATATTTATGTACTGTATTCAAGATATATATATCATGGTTGAAAAATATGTCGAAACCATATTTCTATGTGTCACGGTACAAATTCTTAAATAGATTTAGAAAGAAAATGGGTTTTCTAGTGTCGTATAAAATGACAACGACATCAAAAAGTACGTCCAAAGCAATAAAAAAAACAAAAGAATTCTACATGTGACGATTACCGACGCCATCTGTTTTCGAATTTCCAAAACCGTTGTTCCTGAAAACAGATTTGAATTTAGAATTTATACGTAGGGCAACATTTTATAAATATTGCAACCTGCAACTGTCATTAATTATCCACGCCGCGGAGTTTCGCGCCACAACAATAGACAGTTAGCATTTAATGTTATCTTATTATATCCATTTTATTATCTCGTGACTGTGGATCGGTTTGCCAAGATGTCTCATCATCATACAGACCTTTCGCTGCAATTAAATATGTGATCGAAATACACCTGCCGTGTCAGTCGAAATGATTTCAGCTGTATTGTGAGATGCATAAAGCACTCATTTGTGTGGCATCCGGACAAAATGTTATGTCAAAATTGAAACAGATATCAGGGAAGCGTGCTTTTGTCATTACGCTGCGGAGTTGCCGTCAGCCACTGGCAACATTTTCTTTTTATTGCTTTCGTAATATATGATGCATGATGAATTGGACAACATTATTTGTGCTTTTACGGACACGATTTACAAAAATAGGATCCTCAGCTCGAGCACCTTTATATTGCTTTTGTTTTTTCTGGTTTAGTTGCTGACTGGCGAATATTATTGGAACTTTTTGACATGTTTTTTTTATGTCACGCGTTCAATGTTCTCATATATGTCGCACCTCTATTTATTTTTTTTTTTAAATAAGTCATAAGTCGGAAAGTAGAATTCTAAGATAATTGGATTAAAAAATTCATACCGTCTTAACCAAAGGTTTTTTTGTTGATATGCGTGATTTTGACTTATGCACGACTTAACACTTGACATTCCTTTTTTTAAATAGTTTTTAGTTAGAAGCTCATTAGACACAATTTTATTTAGACATGTGACATAATTTTCGACGTATAGTTGCGCTATAAGTGATATACATATACCTTATCTTCCATCATTAAATCGGTTCAAAGAAATAACAATTAGTAAACTACTTGCATTGTTCTAACACTATTCTTCTTGTATTACACTCTGAGAACATATAGGTTTGATGTAAACCAATTTTCGCATAACAAACTCGTTTTGTCAACATGCTTCAAGCAGGGAGTAAAATGAATACTTTTCTAATATGTAATTTACAATAAAACATAACAATTCCTATCAAAATCTTGATATTAATGTAGTAGTAATCGTTTAATGTTTGTATTTTAATGATACTGCTGAACGGTAGTGAGCGTTGACAACTATCAAAAATTTAAATAACCTCATACTGACTGACATATGTTAAATAAACAAGAGCAACTGACTATATATAGCAAAATTATAAAAAAAAAACACCCATGGACCCATAAGATAATATAAATCACAAAAATTTCGTTACTAACAACAGGAGTTTTGGCTTCCAGCATCGTTAGGCAATTAATTTAATGAATGAATTTAAATTATTGTTTTTTCACTAACAAAACTAAATTGAATTTTAACGATTTTAATTTGATATTGAAATACTATTTGGCACATTCCGTCAAAATCTAATATTATATAAACTAATCACAATTGCTTCTTTTTTTAGACAATCGTAACGTTAGGTGTTGAAAGGTTACTTTTGGGCATTACATGCAGTATTTTAAACACCAGTTACTCGTATTAACTCTAAATCACAAGTTCGCAACCAATGCAATATTCAATTTAATACAACAATGATTCGAAAATTGTTTTATTTCAAAATAATTGTATTTATATGTGATGCCATTGCGACTAAAATAATATAATCAAATCGTATGAAAACCTTTAAACGAGTTATACTGATATTAACTAATTTCTCTTTAATGTCATAAAATATCAGTTTATCATTTCTACTTCACTGCAAAAATTATATATTTACTCAAACAATTGAAAAGTCTCGACTCAAAAAGCGTGAAACTTGCAATATCTTGAAACTATTATGTCCACAGTAGAACGTGAAGCTTTATTCCAACGTTATGTTTTAACCCTTAAAACACATATTACACTTTTAACTATTTTAACTATTTTATTATGATTTTTTTTCTCCGATCAAATCTTTCGCTTATGAAAAGTCATAATATATAATATTGTATATCATATTACATTATAATAATAAAACATTATATAAGAAGTTCTATTCGTTTATTTTCGATCATGAGAAGTTTAATGTTTAAATATTGTATAGTAAAAAAAAAAATTTAACAAAAAAAAAACAGTATTGTGTGAGGTGTGTAGTTTTTTATTTCAATCAAAACGTATCAAACCTGCAATGTAACTTTTTCAGCTTAAATATTATTATTATGAAAAGAAAAACAGTTGAACGTATAACAAGTAATTAAAAAAATTATAATGATCGATATTTTCTTGATGGCTTGAAATATCATCGCCCAACTTTCAGTAGAATAAAAACAGCTCAAATAGGGATTGCAATACTGGTATAACCGAAATTATAATCACAATATTCGTGATGTTTTTTCAATACCGACATACCGATGCAAAAATCCCGGTTCTTTTCTTTATTGAAAATAAACCAAAACCGATGTTTGTTCTTTAATTATACAACCATCACATATTTATGTTAACACAATTGTTTGCGATGAATTGAAGACCCTTTTTAATGGTATACAACTATTTTATGAAACCGTGAGTTATTAATGAAAGTCACCCATTAACGGTAACGATGCATTTTATAATGATGTTTTTTTATTTAAAAATTACTGTTATATTAATTTAAGAAATAGTTTGAGAAAATACATTTAAGTCCGTTTACCGAGCTGCAATTTTCATAGGCTCTTATTTTTTCAAAATATTATAAAAAGCTTAATTAGGATAGTAATCCGGCATTCTAAGCTTACATCCTTTTTGTTCATGAATAAATATAATAAATTCCATAGTATAATATTATTTCAATTTCGGCATTCTGCCATTGTCAGAACATAGTTGTGACAATAGAGGGATATCAAAACAGCTTTCACCATTATCTTTATATGTATTCACAATTATTTTTTTATTTAGAAGAAAAAATGTACAACAGAATTATTACCATTAATTTAAATAATATTTTTTCAAAAATTATAAACTTCCCCTTGTCGTATCAGGGTTAACCATTAACACGTTGACCGAGTGACTTGAAGCAATGGCTCTAGGACTCTCTTTATGATCTTTTCGTGTAATTTTCCTATTCAAATATTCAATGCGATCGCGTCACGCTAGAAAATTTCAATAAAATGAAGATTCGGAATACAAAATAGTTGTTGTGACATATTTATACACGCGGTCGAAAAATTTAAACATTTGAATAATAATTACCGAATTAATTCTGATCTCCGTACATGATTAAGCGACCTGATATATTAGTTACGTTTTCGACTATTCATCTAATTGACACTACCACGCACCAACTAGTTTACAATAATTTTAGATGTCAAAATATATATTATATATCACAAGAATCTATGTAATCATTTAAACAGTAATTATTTATCATTATATCTTTTCCAATATCAGGTATCAATATTTATATAGTCAATTTATTATACTATAAAGATTTTTCATCGTTTTATTAAATTTGTTTAAAGATCGATATTTTCTCTTATATCTATTATAAATACCTGTTTATTTTTAAGCTGTATGTATGTACGAAATTATAAAAATAGTATTTTAAGTCGAATAAATATGTATTGATATATTTAATATTTTGACAAAATTATGAATTAGTGGCAAAATTGTCGGGTCCTATGGCGCAGCAGTAAGCGTTATGGGCTTCCGTGCCGGATCTCACAGGTTCGAGTCCCAGTTCGAACAGCATTTTTACGATCGAATTATTGACTTCTGTTCGAAGGCATGGGTGTTTGTGATGTCTAAAAAATTCCTCCTACTTTTCTGATCTCTTAATAAGCGGGCGTAGCGAGAGCGATTAATTAACCACTAGTCCTGTCCGAACCGTATCCCTTTATCCCTACTACTCTCGCTTCTCTGTTAGGATGCCATATTCTCCACATTAGGAGTGGACGTGGATTAAAAAATGAATTAGTTGAATAAATACTGGGCACATCTCTTTATGATGAGCTCCAAATTACCAATGTAAAAAATCAGTATAGTGAATTTTTTGACAAAAATTTGTATTGAGATAGGAATTTTTCTCATTGATTTGTTGTTTTTTTTCTAAAACATATTCGCTTCTTATTCGATGATATTTTTTTTTCTATAATTGTTTTTAATATTATGTTCATAATAACGAAATTTCGCTTTAAAAAAATCACTGACCTTACGAAGTTTGCTATGACAGAATTTAATCTGTATAATTAAAATGATACACTAATTTGTAAATTTTATCGTTGTGTTTTTCCGAACGAATTATTATATTGTGTATTTTCATGGAATTTGTCTTGGCAGTTAAAGATTTTACTACACGTTATTTTTTACAATCGATCTATTATGTATAGATAATAAAGATGTACAAGAAATATTTTCTTTCGTGCAGCATATGTTTACAAAAAAAAATATTGTTAAACCACAAATACTACTATCAGTACTCATTTTATCAAAGAATTAAGACTGATTTGTTGCAGAAAACATTCAGTTGAAAATAGTCAGAATGAGCTTAGCCAAAATCAATTATTTTACTATGGAGAAAATGTGTTTTAGTTTTATAAAGTTGTTTCTTTTCTGTCGAGAATCACCAGTCGACACCCATACAGTGATGAAAAAAATATTACCTCTTCAATTATTTTTGATAATTAATTCTTCTTCTCTTCTTTGGCCATGTTCGCTCCCTATGTGGAGCATATGGCCGCCTCGCGGCACCTCCATGTTTCCCTGTCTCCCGCCAATTGCTTTGCTTCCTCCCATGACATACCAGCATCCCTCAGTTCCGCCGAGTACATCCTATGGATAGTACATGACGGACGTCCGGGACGCCGGAATCCCACCGGTTGAAAGAAAAGGCAGGCAGGATTGAGGCTTTCCGGAGGCATCCGCAGCACGTGACCCAGCCAGTTCCAACGTCTTTCCATAACCACTGACGTGACGGGACGCTGTCTTGTACGCTCCCTTATCTCTGAATTCCTCACAAAATCAAACCACCTCACCCCCATTATCCGACGCAAGCATCTGTTCTCGAAGCTCAGTATACGGTTTGTCTGATTCTTCGTCAGGTGCCATGATTCGCAACCGTAAAGCAGTACCGACAGAATGCAAGCGTTGAATAAGCGTTCAACGCTTGCATTCTGATAATTAATACAGTTTACTTATTTATCACTGTTTATTTATTTATAAAAAACAAATGTCTAAATACTGTATTGAAAATTACACATATTCTACAAATAATAAGATCATTCCGATCATATTATTTTTATATACAGCGCATTAGCAAAAAGATCTACCGCCAACATCAAATAAATCGATCGATTTAATATGCTAATCATGATAAATAGTCTTTTAACAAACAATACCGACCAAGGTTTTAAAAATAATGCATAGTTTGGTGGCAAAACTTGTTTTCTGCTTTAATTAACACTACATGAAATCCGTAAATTATGTATTCTATTTCAAGTTATACGCCAACGAGCCGATATACATATATTATAATTAAATATAAAAAATGCGCATTATTTTGTTTGTTTAATGATCTGAAAACATAAAATCTGTGTGAGATACATATTTAACTTATTTTTATAAATAAAAATTTATCTAAACCAAGTAAATAATTTACATACGAAATCTCGGACAAATAAATTTCGGTCTTATTTTATTACTAACAGGTGTTATGGGATTATAAAGTGGGATTAGAATTAATGAATAAGTGCGTGCGTCTTACATTCAGTATACGAAATATATTTTTTCCATAATAAAAGCCAGTCCGAATTCTCAAAAATATTATTATTAATATTTATATACTTTTTTTTAATATTTTAAAAAGGTTTTTTTTTTAGAAAAAAATTGTTAATATTGATGATTTTTTTACAGGATAACCAAAACTTACTTGACCATTAAATTTGACCTTTTTTATATCCAACAAAAAAGCCAAAACATTGCTATCAACTAAATAAAAATGGATCTAAATACAGTGCTATTTTGACCATTCAATATTCAATCAAAACAACAAAACTTTCGGGGAAATAGCGGGGAAAAATAAAAAACTATCATTAAGCCTATTCACTATATTATTGTCATTATTAATGTCATTATTTTCATTGTATCACTTTGTCAAAGAATTCCCAAATTTTAATTATGTTTGTAATTACTTTCAATTCCCATTCTAAATTTATTAATCTGAGATGACTTTTTAATTATATGTTAGATGTGTTAAACATTTTAATTTTGTGCTATTTTAGAATCACTTTTAATGTAATTGGTATTTTCTTTTCAATGTCAATTGTTGTTTATAACTGTTCATTTTTGTATAAATAGCTCTGTTAAATTATATTTCTTATCATTTGACGATGCTCGTAATGAGCGAAACCGGTCCTGACATATTAAATAAAGTGGAATGAAGTACAAAGGAATAGTGTGTTTTTACTAAAATATTCATAACTTTAATGTTTCAATCACATGCTATTGTTTTATAACTTTTTTTCAAACAACTATACGTGTTTAAAAAAACAGTTATCTAAACTTTACGAATAATTATTTTTACAAATCTGTTATTAATTTTAAATACATTAAATGACTTTTTACTATAATTTTACATAATATGGCCACCACGTTGCACCTCAATGATTCACTGACACCCACCATTGCTTTGCTTTCTCCCATAATATGCTATCATCTTTCAGTTCCGCCTTGTGTATCCTACGGATAGTACTCGAGTTATATTATTTAAAAAACTGAAACTTAAAAAAAACGCACTATCTTTTTTTAGCATCATTCTTTATAATTTAAGTTAATCGCTTTCTTTCCCATATATATTATTCAAATACTAGGAAAAAACTTGGATAATTAAAGAGAAAAGTAAAATTCTAATAGGCTTTATAATGACTTACATTAAATGAAACGATCGTGTTATCTCTGGTGGGCGATTATATCAGTAGGATTTATTTATTCCGAAGCGACTGTTTCATTAGAGGTGACATTTTGAAAATCTTACAAAAAGTCACATTAAGAAATCAATTAATCTAGAGTTACGATGTCCGAGTCAACAAGTGCTTGTAACGTGTAGTGACCACAAACTTTCGGTAAAAATTATATTTTAAAACGATCTAGTTTTACCTCTTATTATCATACATACCAATTATCAAAGTATATATTTTTATGTTTGTTTTTATTTTTAATAAATTGATGGAATATTAATATGTTTAGATATTTTATTGTTTGTTAAATGTAGAAAATGTAAATCTTTTTTCTATTTAAACCAGTCGTAAATTTATACGATTTTCCGTCTTGTCGCCTTTTTTTATTGAACTAATTGAAAAAAACTTGAAAAATACATATATTTTTCTTTTAATTCCGTATCAAACACCCTGCAGAAAACCTGTAGACGCCAGAGTTCCGCGTCTATCAGGTTGTGAAAAACTGTTCTTGTCTTATATAAAAAACAAACTAAATATGTTTTCATTACAAAATTACGAATATTTTGTTTTAAATATATTTAATACACTAACCATTGGTCACCAGATTCACACACGCTGATCAAATGATTCGAGACTTTTTTTGTAGATTTATCTGCAAATCGACAATAATTTGGTGTGTCTATCTGGCTTGCTATTAGATTTTATGTCGTAATTATTTTTCATGAGAATATTTTAAATTGGATTTCCTTCATTAATAACCGGCTCGCTTAACAATCTTTTTTTTAATATCCAGAGCAAAACATAATAATGTCGTCCGTTTTATTTTATTTTGGGACATCATTTAAGCTCATATTATAAATAATTATCATCGTTATTACTTCGATAGACAAATTATTTTTTATCGGTATTTAGCAAAGCGTAATTTAATATCCTTATGACCTCTGTTTATTTTGTTTATCAAAATCGATTGGGAAGCATACAACAAAAAAAATATGTCTTTCAAAGACGACAAATAAATTGTGGTGTCTTTTATGGTACAGTACTTGATTTTTTGTGAATTTACATTGATTTCAATTCACAACAATATTGAAAACAGAATTAACCAAAAACTATTTTCTACAGTTTCTGTATCATTAAATAATTTCGAGTAAATTATTTATAAAAAACTATCTATACTCCACGACTGAAAGATTGCCTCTATAAATTACTTTTAACATTATACCGTTAATAGCTTCATCGTCTTTTTATTTAAAAAACATGTATTTTATTTAAAAAAAACATTTTTAAAGCAATTGTTTTTTTTATAATGACCAGGGCTGATTCATCAATTGAAGATGATAATCCCGATCACTTTAAAATTGTTAGTTCAAAAAAATATTTCATCTTGTTGATAATATGGACCTTCTAGAGGTGAAATGAACCAACTGGTAAAACTTTTTTATTGGAATTTTAATAACAATCACGACTTTATTTGGTGTTTTGGTGGATTGCATATTTTTATTTTACGGAGATAACACTATTGCAATGTGTATTAACTGAGGTTACTTCACTTTTACGATACTTTAAGATGTGTAGAATATTACAACGCATCCAATTTTTTTTCTAAAATACCACTTGGCTTACTTCACCTCTAATTGGCACATATGCTATAATTCATTTTGTCAGCACAAAATTTATGGCTACATGAAATATAATTAGCAATTTCTACACGCTTAGCGAAAACCATTCGCGATATTGTCATGCCGGCAGAAGTCTCCTGCACTAATTTACATTGGCATGCAATTTTATGGCCATTTAATGTTTAACTTACATCGCCTTATTTGTCCTTACATTGATATGACAAGTAAGTGGCGGCAGAATCCAATGTTTAATACACTCAGATACGCATCGATACAATTAAAAAGTGAATAACTTAACAGTACACTATCGTTTGACAGTTTACAGCGATATTTGTTTTTGCGGAGATTACATTCCACGATTCCATCTTTTTAAAATGTTTAAATATATAATATGTACAACATATTATTTTGTATACTTGAAACTTCAGACAAATAAACTTTTAAGAGTTAATTAACATATTTATTAAAAGTGAATACTATTTTTGCAGCGAATTTAAAGCTACATATATGCATTACTTAATGCTAGTGGTGAGCACAACAATGTGGAATTGGTACAGAAAGTGTTTTATTTTTTAAAATATTTTCCTATTCTTCGAAGAATTGATAGTGAACATCTTAAAAAAATAATGAATACGTTCAGATTTAAAAAGAGGTTTATAAATGATTTTTTTAGTCAAAATTATCAATATTCATATCGACTGTGGAAAGGAAAAAGGACGTAACACACACATATCAAATTTTACAGGAGGCGCAAAAAAACGTGTTTTGATGATTTTGGGTCATATGGAAATTATGAATTATACAAAAACCTTGAAGTGCACGGAGACTTCTAAACTGGTGCTTAATTGCTATAATCTAACTGACATAATCTTATATTAACCAATATTAATAATTAATGAAATTGTCGAGGAAAAACCTTTATTTCAGTCTTTTTTCTTGGTTTTAATTTTCTACAAGGTAATCTCTTTGAAACCTAAAAGCTCAATTTAGATACAAATTCGGCATTTTTAGCTTGCATCTTTTGATAGAATGTGTATCAAGTTTGATACATTGCGATTATCGAAAAAAACCTGTTTTGAAAAAACTGTGGGTTACGTCCTTTTTCCTTTCTACAGTCGATATCATACAATATGTGATTAACTAGCGAATATGTTATTCATTTTTTTTGTCCGTGAATATTTTTGGTTTTATGCAATTTGAATAATAACAAAATAAATTTTACCCTAAATTGATACTTTATTAGACAAATTCTTACGGAACTTATCTTCAAAATATTATGGTTACAACAAAATCCGTCCCTTTCCCAGAGAGTTGCGAATATTTCTGAGGTTAAGTAAGCTCTTTGTTAGTGTGTTGGCAGCACACTGCTGCGTATATTTATATTAATTAGTTTTTCAAAAACATGCTGAAATAACGTTTGTGTTATTTGCAAAAGGCAAACAATTTAACTTTTTAAATCATGCTGTAACTGAAATTTTGATAAAAAGAAAGCAGTTGGTCAGATTTTTAGAATTGCTTCAGCATTTAATTCATGATTTATATGAGATAGCATTTATTATACTCTCCCAAGGCAGCATTTTTAATTGATACCATAATAATTGAATAAGTAAATGGATACACATTTTATGGTTCTATAATTGATATTTTAATTAACCCCATAAAATACATAATAATATATTGATTGCATTCCATGAATAATAATTACTGAATTCGTTTTATAATGGTGCAATTAATGTTTCTCGAATCGTTATCGAGTCTATTAACAAGGCCGCTATTACAGTTAACGATTGTAAAAAAGAAGCTAGAAAAGTATACTTCCGTGAGGTGAATCTGTACTCTGGTGTATACAAACATTGTAAGAAATCTAAGCAACTTCATTATAAATAGTTTAGTGTTTGTCTTAGTGAGTTTGTTCCCATCTCATTTGCATTTATAACACAACAGGTGAACGGCAATCTGCATAGATAACAAGTATTCTCATCGCCTCTTCCTTTTGAAGCGATATTACACTACAAACTGTCTACATACAATATATACACATATCAGTAATCACTTTTAATACATTCACTGTCAATTATTGGTGGATGGACATAATATTAAAAATGAAACTCAAGTTTTTTTACTAGTTTTTCATTAATTTAAACTGATAAAAACATACATTTTCAGAGGGTTATTAGTTATAAAGTTTGTATTTTATACTATAGAAATAAATAAAAAAAATAGCCTTTCCGATAAACATAGAAAAACATTAACTCACTCGGTTCTCTTTAACTTGCCAACAATGTTTGTTGGGGCCTTCGAATATTTATTTTTTCAAGTAAATCATTTAATTAACTATGTATATATATATATATGCACAAGCGTTTTCGTTAATGAAGAAGACTGATGAAAATTTGGATTCAATTGTGTGGTTTATAGTATAAAATATTTATTTTATATTTTAAATTGAAAAAACATTTATTAATCTGTATTAAATTTTTCTTTTTTACACGATATTATGCACGGCTGTTTTACATGGAATGTATTCCCCGTTTCGGTTTTACTTTTTTTTTTCTTGCGGCCCGAAACCATCATATATTGTTAGAAGAAAAATGTTGGGCATGACTAGCGTAAAGTGATGGAAAATACAGTACATCCACTAAATTTAATTTCTGAATTTATATATCAAAAAAAAAATAATAAAAATGGAAAATAGCCTGCGCGAAAGTTTGTGAAACGTTATGATATTTTACAGTTGATTAAATAAATATCAGTAGAATAAAGTCATATCCATACACCCTAAAATAGGTAAGTCTCTAAGATTCCTTTAAATCTTTTCAATCCTTAAGAGAATAAGTCAAACTTCTCAGGACCTTTACAATCTACCCACGTCTGCTTTGAGCTAAGGCAAACTAAAATATTTTCAAAAATATATGACACAAAAGTTATTTGTACTGTTTGTGTAATATTACTTTACCGATGCCCGATGATACGTCGAGCGTTTGTGTAAGGTTACACTAATTTATATAGCACGCGAAGAGAGAGATTCCATCAGTAGATGAAGATTTAACGTGTTACCTCCAAATGCATTTTTATTTAAACTATTTATTAAAATGTACAATAGATACTTCGTAATAATTATAAGCCAACGACAGCACAGTTCTCCCTTCTTTTAACTAACAAAAAGTTACCGCTTATATTTTAATCTATAATATATTATTATCCTTAATAACATATTTCACATTAAAAAGGGTAATTTTGCTTCTGTAATTGTAACGTATCACTAATAAACAAAAGATATTTTGTTTATCCCAATCTACGCAAATAATAATTGAAACGATTGAATCAAGTTTTTAAGAATGTTGGAATGTTTAAATACTGTCTATATCACTATAAACTACGTCGTGAATTATTTTTTCTTTCATTTGTTTCAAAAATTGTATTCTTCTTGAAAACACTGAAAAATCTAAAATATTAAATGAAAATCATTACTCAATAATTAAAATAATATAAATAACTGTAAATTCTATGTTCATGTTTCCCATATAATTGAGTCTGTCCTGTTATCATTATGTATTTATTAAATCAAATTTCTTTTGTGGATTTCGTTACAGTTATATTTCACAATCTAGATTTCTGAAGCGTTTTATTTGTAATTTAAAAATATTAAATTAACATATTTGTCTTGTATCAGTATTTTTTTACCATGTCCTCTCCCAATGTGGAGCATATGGACTACTAATGGAGTTTATCTGAACAGAAGTATTTCTACGAGAACTGCTTCTTACTCAGTTGCTCAACCTCTCTTTTCCCAAAGAGAATAGGAATAGAAGGATAGTATATCAGTATCTTGCCGATAAATGCTTTAAATGCATTTTGATTTTTATTAATAACTTACATTCGTATTTTATTCAGTGTTTTGTAGCCGACGGTTCTCGAACTGCTGCCACTTTCAACCTGTTATATTTTTTATCGGTTTGAAAGTGTTAAAATTTTGGTAAACACTCTTTTGAGGTACGTTGCCATCTTCCAGTTAGTTCTGGAGAGTCCATTATTTGTTTGACCGGGCGTGATCGCGATGCTGTCAAAACTGTGTGAATAATGCACCCCTAGCACGAACTTGCACATAAGTATTATTTATAGCTCACCACAGAATCATTGCCACTCGAATAATACGGTTGTATATGGGCAGCTATGACAGCAAAAAATTAATATTTACTTATTTAACTTTATCGCTCACTACATAACAACCTCAAAAATGTCTTTAATGTGGAAAATTAATGCTATCGGGCAGTTTGATATTATTCAGTTACTTAATTTGTATGTTTATATTTAATCCTGTTAATTTGAATACAAAGTTTTTAAGTTTACATATAAATACATTTTTTTGTGTAAATACAAAATTCGGATATATTTAAATTATTTTCAAAAATAACTTAGTGGCTGACAACCCAACTATGAATTAATCCCATATCTTAAAATTAACCAAAGCTTCAGTTTATGTGATATTTATTTTTAAATTAAAGACTTTTTTATAGAAACTCCGTATTGTTAGAATTTTGAAAATGTTTCAATCGAATAAAACGAACGTCATCAAATCTACAAGACTGTCTCTTTCTTGACGTTTTATGAAAATAAAATCGTTTAATATGTAATAAATAAAAATAACATATGTATATATACATATATATATGTATATAAAAACAATAAATTTAAAAAAGGTTATATCTGTCCGTCCTATAAAACTTTTCAAACGCCATAGTGTTACCCTTTTTTTCGACGAATGTAACTTATTTCAGCTCGGGTTGCCTTTCCATTCATGAGTAAAAAGTACATTAACTTTAACAAAAAAACAATTTTATAATATTAAACAATTAAATAATAATAAATACTTTATTGTTCATATAAAAATAATAAACAAAATTGCAGTTCTCATTTTTTAGGGATTTAACTAGGTTTTATAAAACAAATTACTTCATATCACGTCGCCATAAAATACAATACGTGTCATTTCTGTTTTGTGATTTATGGAATTCATGATTGTTTGATACCCAGTGGGTAATGTGTAAAGGTCCCACGAGCTGGCGCCGCTCGAAGATTTTCGTCCGATCTCGGCTCGCCGGTACTTACCTCGACCAATCTGCGCAATCTGCCTGCGGAGAGTGCTAATAGGCAAGCACCTTCAGGCTAGCATAGTTCTTAAAGTGGCCACCTTCTGAATATAGATCACGGGTTCAATACGATTATATTGTCGGCTAAGAATGTAGTATGTATTCGCAAACTCGCTAACGACGTTAAAGTTACGTTATAGGAATGCGAAGAAACGTAATTAAAAAGTAGCAGCTTCTTTTATAACATCTCATGGATAATTAAATGTTACAATTATTATTCCGTTTTATTTTTTTGTTAAATTATAAAATTACGAAAAGAAAAAATGCGCAGAGATATATAAAAGTATCATTAATAAGATTTTATTATGAGGGAATGGATTTTTTCAATATTGTTATTTCTATTTACCCCGCACTATTAGATTTTGAAAACGAAACGTAGAAATATTTATAGCAGCTTGGTAGTCATTTCTTTATAACCTTCATCTTTCTAGTTTAAATCGATGAAATTTTTAGACTATATAGGATTTGTCAGTATAAAACCGGTAATCCAAAAATTGTGTACTTTTCGTGAAACAATATTTCATGTTTTTTTTTCAATCAAATTTTAACCATTTATTATTAATTAATAAATCTAATAGTAATTTTGGTCAAAAAATCTGTCTCAGAATATATCCAAAATGTTGATGGATGATATTACTTCCTGGTGATTTTTAAATAACTTAATAATACATAAATTGTTAGCACTCTTTTTAAGTCATGTTTACTTGAAATGTGAAGCATATGAACTCATAGTAGAGTTTATGCCAACAATCATCTACCAAAACTGTATATTATTTAATTACACAATTTTTCTCAATTTCATTTTCACTAGGAGAGAGTAGAAGTATAGGAAATAGTTAGGACAGGACCAGTGATTAGCTTACCGCTTTTGCCACGCCCTGTTTTTAAGAAATAGATAAATGCGACATTCTTTTTCATGCCTTTAAACAATAATTCATTGCAAATTTAAAAAATAAAACTGCTCGAATCCATGAGCACAGTGAACGAACATTCGACTTCAAACACGACTATAGCTGTTATTGAAATCTTAATAATCTATATATTCTTATACCATTAAATTTTATTTAATAATTGCCATTTTCTTTCGAAACGTAACCAGAGTATTTCTAATAGAATTGTTGAAACTAAAGGCGTGAAGATAGCCCTTTGCATCTCGACATTGGCTAACATTAAAAGTAGAGGCTTTCCGATATGCAGGTCTGCGACTTAACCTCTAAGCCTAGCACATTTATCTAGCTTTCTAGATATTCATTCGACACTCTGTTTACACGTGTTTTTCATCGTATCTAGTTTGTGAATAATTTATACCGCCAAGAAACGATAGCGCGGACGCGAGAAAATGTGGCGATAAAAATGCCTTAACAACGAACACAGCTTATAGAAACTGCTATCTTTCGACGCCGTTATATTATTACTAAATTAATAGTTTTAATTTTTTTTTATTAAAGAAACATAATACTGGAGGTGCCATATTAATATTCAATCTTTAAGCGAGTAAAACGGTGACCCGACTCCTATGTTTTTAAATGTAGCTCTAACTGTAAAAAATATATTCAATCGTTCAAAGAAATGCTGTTTATGGACAGTGATAAATTTGAGTGATGTCAATTTAATCCCGCTGATTTTTAACTCATCAAAATTTTCCAACCAGATCATCAATCAACGAAAAAGAATATTGAAGCATACATGGTGATTTAATAGGTTTTGGTGGTTTTGGTTTTAAGCACTGTAACACACTTTTTCCTGTCTTTTCTCTTTTTTAGTGATTATACTGAACTAATTATAATTATAGTGAACTCCCTCCACTACCCGCCACGGCCATATATCTGTGTCCAACGGGCGTTTCCCGTAGCGTAACAAACGTTTTGCGTTGTTCAATTTGTGCTAGGATTGTCTCGGTAACAATTGACCAAGACGTTTAGTGTGCGAAAAATTGCCATATAAAAATGTCCTCAGGCTCTATGAGTGTAAATCTACTCTTTCTTCGTATGACGCCGTAAATTTACTGAATGCTTGGACCGGTGGTCCAACATTCCAACATTGCATAACTTCATTAAAAGACCATATAATCCACATAAGAAGCGGACTTAGATTATAAATATAGTAATATAACAATAGTCAGTAATTATAAATAAGATACTAAATAAGCCGATCAAGAATTCATATTGAATTGTACTATTCAAATTATATTAAATTTAAAGAAATCTTTTATCTAATTTTCCAAAATATTATACTTTAAAATATGTATGTCTTTTTATTTGCAGCTTTTTATTAACTGCTACTGGCCATTTTTTATAGTGCTATTTACTTACGAAATAGTAAGTTGACTATTGTAACTTCAAAGTTTTGTATCATAGAAAGTTTACACAGGCATAAAACGTAACGTTGGAGGAATTTCACTGACCAAACCTCAAGTGCACTAAAATTTTAACGATATCTGCCCAATCATATATCAAGAGTGGCTCCATCGCCACATCTCCCATGACCCTAAGCTCTGATGCATCTCATGAATCATGCATCAGGAAATGTGCTATTGTATCAATACTATTATTTATGTACGTTATAAATCACACGAACATTAAAATTCATAAATTATTATTGTCGAAGTAGCAACGATGAAAAAATCTTTAATAAGAAGCCATACACTGCTGGATATTAATTTTGAAATAAAAAAAAAAAGAATCTGATTCACAAACATTTAATTATTTTTAAATTTCAGTAACAAACATTATGAAATGGTTACAAGTATGGAAAAAAATTTAACACGCTAGAAGCATAACTGGAAATCGAGAAATTGTATTAAATGTGAAACACTTACTTGTTGTATGCCATTGATAGTTAAATGATAAAACCTCTGTTATATTTTATTTAGATTAGGTTAGGTTAGGTTTAGTTAGGTTAGGTTAGGTTGGGTTAGGTTAGGTTATAGTTAAGGAATTATAATTTATTTTATCATAACTACATAGATATTTTTTGTACTATTAGGTGAAAATTATGCTCAAGAACTAAGCACCTATCACACAGAATAACAAACTTAATATAATAATTATAATTTTAATATTAAAAAGAATACCGTAATGTTACAAATGCATTTTTAAAAAACTACTAATAAAACTATAATAAATATATATATGTATATATAGGGAAGAAATATTTTAAATATTCTTGAAATAAAAAAACATTTAATGTTATAATTAAAACGAATACGTAGGGGCAATAATCAGAACTATTTTTTAGAGTAGATTTTAAAGTAGTGTTAGAATATATTTATTTACATATTATAAAAAGAAAGGTTAGAAATATGAAATCATTGATAAAAATACTTCCTTTAAGTCTATTACATAATATGTCAAAGACTTTTCTGTGTTTTGACTTCCTCATATTACGTCATATTGGATCTACTAAGATTTCACAAGAGAACTTCGAGATAAACTTTGTCTACCACTCCATTCACATTGGCCTGTTATCTCCTTTTTCTCTAAGCTGGCAAATAGTAACATATTCGATATCACTCGAAGATGTGTAGTGAAACGCAGCAACGTGAAATTATGATAAATTATACGACGACTTCAATTGTTCAACGCTTGTAGTACACCAGTGTTGCTTTACGAAAGCAACACATGTGACCTGCCACAGAAAAACTACATACTGAGCTTTGAGAATAGATAATTGCAGTTTTATTTTGGCAATTAAACGAAGATTGTGGGACGTACAAAGCAGTGGTAATAAAGAGGCGTTGGAACTGACTGGGTAACGTCCTCGAGAAAACTTATTCCTGCTTATTTTTCTTCCAACCAATGAACTCGGTGGAACTGAGGTATGTTTTCATGTCATGGAAAAAAAAGGCGGATGAAATTTCATCAAAGTGTTTTCAATATGGTGAAGCTTGTGGTTTTAATCGATTACGATATTTTTAGAAATATGACAAGCACGTAAAAAATCTTTCTTTGTATGACCAGCTAATGATAGTGGGCAATGGAATCCACTCGATGAATAGGTACGAAGAAAAGACGCGCGGTAGCTGGCAACTATTGCGACTTGATTGATTTTGTAAATTATGATTGCTTTGGGATTGAATTAGCATCATTACTGTAATTGGATTTCAATAGATCGAGCTCGACTTTTGATATATTTAAATTATACTCTCTTTTACTACTCATTCTTTCGCATATTATAATTCTCCATCCTCTTCTATTTGTCCTGGACCCATATTATATTCTTAGTTTGTAACGAGTTTTTTTTTATCTGTATTGTGTGAAAATATTTTGTTAGATGTCACTTTTCAAGTACCTCAACAGACTGTTTATCAGTTTGACAGTAATCCTTTTGATATGCATTGCAAAATGAACATATAAATTCTATACGCGTTCATTGCAATTGTGTGAATTTTTAACGTCATTAAAATAACCCAACCTAAATAATTAGGTTTTTTTGATAAGATTAACAAGTCATTAATTTGCATTATTAATTTTTATAGTAACACTAAAATAAAAAAATATATCTCATCATAAAAGTAATTATTATATAATAATAAAAAAATAGTCATACAAAATATTAAAATCTTCGTTAAATTATTGCTGTACAAGTTTTATATGTACCTATTTAAGAAGAAATAAAACCATGTTTTTTGACGGTATAATATAAATGTAAATTAAGTATGGTTCTAACACCCTTTATGTGAAGAATCATGTGACATATTTTTATAGAATAATCAGGATAATTTTACGAGACTGGTGATAAGCTAATAACGCTAAACACTACACACTCTTTGAGTAAAAGAAAGTTTTGATAACATCATAAATTGTTGCTCTATATTATACAAATTAGTGTCTTATTTCAAAAAAGAACAATCTATGCAAAATCTAGAATACAAAAAAAATATAAACAGGTAATGATTTTTTTTACGTGAAATATGGAATTGATGCTGTTGTAATCATTATTAATTAACCCTCCAGAGACGAGAGCTTTTTTTCGATAAAAAAATATATATTTTTAAGCCATATTGAAGTCACGGATAACTTTTATTCGTAACAAAAATTTAAAAAAAAAACGCATAGTCGTTTTATAGAAACCTTGCATGACTCATGCTCATCTTTTTATTACCGTGTAATATTGCGTACGGACAGTAGTAAGGACGAGCGTGACCGTATAGGCACCCAAACATTCGGGGTTGAGATATAGCTAAACGTGAAATTTTTTAAAATATTTACAATTCAACCTCTTTAGATCAACAAAATTTCAATACAAATATATTAGCAAAATAACTGTAAATAATTTGATGTTTTGATAAAAAAATAGCTAACAGTTTCAAAAAGTCCATTAAAAAAAACGGAAATTCAAAAAATCGCATGTGCTTTTGGTGGCCGTTTCTGTCCCCGCAGCTGATGACTTACTAAAGTCTGTACCCTTCTTAACCAAATATGAGTGAAAGCAACGATATTCAGGTAGAAAAAGATGAATAGTGGGATCAATAGACAACGGTGTTTACTGTGACCATATGGTCACACTCGTTCTTGGAGGGTTAAAATAATGTTTGATGTTATTAATCAGCATGCCTATATACAAAAATGTGCTTAAAAATATTGAATTCAATAAGCATGTTTCAAATTACATTAGATACGAGAGATATTCATTCAACAATTTAAATACCACAAAAACTATCAGTTTTAAACAGTTCGATGATGAATTTGACTAAAATCACATTGTCTTTAAATGAAACTAACATAATTTATCTGTTGTATTCATTATACAAAGTCATATTGTATTTATTTACAAATTATTTTGAGACCACCCATGCACAGAAATCATTTAAACCACTATCAACGTGTTTAAATAATTAATACGATGCATTTCGGAAGCGTACTGCCAATTCGTGCACTCTTTCCTTCCAACAAACCGTCAATCAATGACATTTTCACTAATAGAGACACATGCTTGGCAATTTTGAAGCATTACTCCAGATATTTGCAAGCACCATCAATTATTTTTAACTGGCGAGCAGATAAATATTTCAGAGGATTTAAACCTTTCCATCTCTCGGACGCAAAATTCTGGATTCCTGAACGGATTTATGATTTTCCAAAAACAAGTCTCTCGTGTAAATAATTACAAGAAAACAAAATAGTGAAAAAAAAATCCTTTCTTCGATGTTTTATTTCACGTTTATAAAATTAATCATACTTTATAATTTTTAAAAAATGCCACGACATTGTTTGGGGAATTCGAAAAATATTTTTTTTATATTTACATTTACATTACCATGTCCGCTCTCAATCTGGAGCATATGGATTATTTCCTTAGAAGAGTTTCTAAGAGAACTGCTTGTTATTCAGTTGATTAACCTTTCTTATAGATTAGGGATAGAAGGATAAGGATAGGACAGGACTAGTGGTTGGCTAATCGCTATAGTTACGCCCCGTTATTTAAAAAAATAGTATGAGTGGGAATGGAAATTTAAGATATTACGTACATCCATGTCTTCGAACAGAAATCCATAAATTGATAGAAAAGTCAATATGTAAAAACAGTCCGTATTGGGATGTAAGCCCGTGACCGCCATGTTCTAAGCCAACGACATTGACTCTCGACCACATCATACATATTTATAAATAATAATAAAAAAATAAGAATATTCTAGTATAAAAATATAATGAATCAATAAGGATAAGCCTTAATTTATAAATAAAAAATGAAAGAATTCTCAAAAAATTTTAATCGATTTTTATAGGATGCCTGATTTAAATTAGATTTAAAAAAACTGCTATGCAAGTCTCTGTGAAATATAAATAAAAAATCTTTTTAAGCAAAATATTTATTGCAATGTATAGGTTATCTAATATATAAAAATGAATGTTTGTTAGCTCGTACTTTATGCGTTGCCACACCGCTCATCCGACTGCAATAAAACTTTGACAAACTTGCACTTCTGGAAAGTTTATAGGCATAGTAAAATTACCTATAGTATGTTTGTAATGTATGTAATATTTGTATGTCTGCCATACAATTCATTTTGACAACGTATGCTTGCACTTTCACGAATGTTATAGTACAATTAACTTACAGTGAGTGGCACGTGTGTCGTACCATAGACAATCGACAGGAAACGTCAAACGTCAAACAGACAGAAAAAGAAAACATTTTAATAATCACAATTAAAACACAAACACTTTGAGTGGCATTGCAACGCTTGCCGGGAATCGGCTAGTATTAAATAAAAATTGTATAATTTATATCAATTCAAACAGGTTTTAATTGCCTTCATTTAAATTCTTTTGAAAAACAGTCATAAGATACAAAAAAAATATGTAAACGTTTTCAATTAAAGAGAAATTTTACGGCCTTAAAAATATGAAATATGTCATTGCACATCAAAGATTACAATATTTTTTGTTCAAAATGATCTGTCGTATACTGGCGGCACATTTAATAAATATATGCAAATGTCTCAATCGGCAAAGTAATCACTTTTCATGCATATTAGAGGAATGATTAATAATTAAACAAGAAAATGACTTATTCCCTTAAAATTATGGTGTTTCGGTGGACCGAAATGAATTTTTAAGTGCACGTCTGGCAGGTTGTCGTTGAATCTGGAACACATTTCGGCGCCGTAATATTTCGAAGCGAAAACTTTTTCATTAATTTAATCATCATGCCGTGAAGGTTAACAATAATGATGATTACTGATTGATTGTGTTGCCATACACTAATAATACTGCTGTATAGCTGTACATATTTTTCTATTATTTTATTGTATTTACAAACTCATTTTACTATTGATTTAAATGTTTTTTTTTATCATACATAATTCAAACGAAAAATGAGTCTCTAGATCTCTTTATACTGTGTTCTCTAAAAATAAAAATTGTGACCAAACTGAAAAGCTTTTTGGTTTAAAGGTTTAAATTATATAGAAGGGTTAATACAGATAGAAAAAAAATATTAACAGTGGTGATTTATTTAAATAGCAGTCAGGGTCGTCTGTATACATTGTTATGTGAACACATCGGTTTTTTTTTAGATGCCAATTTAAAAAAGATTAAATTTAAAGATTAAATTTAAGAATGAATTTTGAGCTAAAATCATAAATATCTTAGTTCTCTCCTAAGAAAGCGGTTTGCTTACCGTTAGTCCTATCTTAGCTTTATTGTTATATTGTGACTCACTTTGAAAAATATTGGTTGATCAACTGAATAACAATCAGTTCTCAAAGAAAAACTTATGTAAAGATAAATTCCATTATGAGTTAATATGCTCCACCTTGGAAGTTTACTTGATAAAAGAAACGAAAAATAAATCATTAGCATCGGTAATATTTTAAAAATTGTTTAGTTTAGTCACTCTCTATATGTCTCAATCTATCTATATGTTTGAGTATTGATATATTCTAGTGCCTCTTTTGAAACAATTCTTTAACCTACTTTTTCAAAATATGTAAAAATAGGTAAAAGAATCTTTCGATCAATTTTTATAAATCAATTATTACTTCTACGTCTAGTATTCATAGTAAAGAAGATATAGTCGATTTATACTTTAATAGCAAAACATAAACAAATTTAAAAATCGTATTCGTTACAGATTCTTTCGTGAATCTAAATAATCAACACGTGTGGGATTTTTCTTAATGTTTTTCTCATACAAATCTTTGGCTGAGAGAATTTTGAAGATAGTCATTTCTAGGCTAGCATGGTCATTGGCCAAGAAACTAAAAGCTCGCTTCGCAGACTCTATATATACATAGTTTCAGTTGGATACAATATTTTTTAAGAAGTAACATTAACCAAAACTAATTATTTTTCAGCTGCTTGTCGTTTCACATATGGCTACAAAATTGTATGTTATCAACGAATTCTCAAATTCTAAAACTCGATTAGGCAAACATTAAATAACAAGTAATTAATATACTTTACTCAGTGCCAAAAAAATTATATATAGATAAACGATTTCAAATGAATAAACACATTAAATATTTTAAAGATATAATCCTAACTAAAATTTATATTTATAAAAAAATTAACCACTCTTGAATAGAGGTTTTTTGCTGTCGTTGGTTCTGGAATAGACGGTAGTACATATATTGTAACATTTTTTATATTAAGTTAGACTTGAAACATTGGGAACTTTGGACCTTATTTATAAGAGGTGTTTAATTAATAAAATTTAAATATGGCTGATCAAATAGTTAATGGCTGATTAAATTCAATTCCAACTTTTAAAACTCTAAAAAAATAAAATTTAAATCTTTCAAATTGTGTACATTCTCACAAATTTTATCACTAACGGCCCGGGTTTCGCATTCTGACATCTTCATGCGTTCAACGTTTTTAACCATTCAAATTTAATATTGAAATTTCACCAAACACCTTAAGTTGATGTATTAAATTATGTAATAAAATAGTTGCTGCTTAATGGCTCTTGATTAAAAATTTAATATTTGGATGAAAAAACCACCAAAGCAATATCTAGTTAGAAAAAAATATTTTTCATATGCAAATAACCGTACAAATAATAATATATCATTGAGCAACCGAATGTAATGTATATTTTGTTTACTAACCAATTTGGATTGAATGAATTATTTGACTGAGTAATTAAACGGAAAAGGATAACGACCGCTGTGGCTGGTATATTAATTGCGTTTTAATATGCGTTTTATTGGCTAATTAACGAATGGGGGGCATTAGTCTCAACGGACTGCCCATGATCGATATCCATGCAAGCCGGTATATTTTTTATTTAAAAAAGCATTACAGCCATGTGGGCGCGTATGCGATTTTCTCACAGTTAGCGATGGACGATGCTCGCAAAAATCGCTAATCTCTGACTGCATTCAATTCACTGGCATTTAGAATATCTGCAATGAATTGCACACGATACTTTTTACAATATTTTAATTTAATTAAATAAGATTCGCCAATCACTCATATGTCGAGAAAGGGGAATTTTACTTTCGTCACGGCAAACGACTTTTACTTGAAGATGAGAAATGGATTGAAAGTTTGAATTATTTGTATACAGTTTTTATATACATTCACAGTAATAGTTATTTTTGCCAAGACCTCACAGTTCAAAAAACTACAAATTAAAATCATATTTCAAGAAAAGGCATTGAAGCATGAATTAAAAAATGCGATTATTTAAACTGCCTAACAATAATCCCCATCTTTGCGTCCGCTTGAAAGAAAATATCCTCTCATTGTATAATTTAAATGTTCAGAATTAGAATCATTGTTAACTTAATTTATAAAAAAAACTTTACGACAGTAAGTCTAGACATACTTCTCGAAATATGTGTCATAATTTGTAGCACAATCTGTGGAATTTCAGTATCATTTAAAAAAAAAAATACCAATATTTACTATCTTAAATACAGAACACAAGTAAGAAAAGGGCTTTAAAAATGTAAATCTATCTTTTTTGTCAAAATACGATATTATTCTATCAAGTTTAACTAATTTTAAATAGTAAAGCACTTTTTTGGTTTGCCTTAATATTGCTGGTTTACTGGCAGAAAGCGTTCAGTAAAAAATCTTGTTTTGAGATAATCGTGATTATTTAACATCTCTATTCATGTACCATAACTATAACTATTGAACAATTTCATTAAATCCGATAATCATTAACAAAATCAATCAAAATTGTGTTCTTCTTCGTTCTTTAAAGTTTTTTTTGCCATTTGAATAACTTCGAGCGAAATTGACTTGATACATATTACTTAAATCTATTAATCAAAAATACTTTGAATATGGGTGAACTTATTTTACTCGGAGAAAGAGTGTGTTGAAATTTATCTATCAGCATTCATAACGCGAAACAGCAGATTTTTATTTGGCATTATACCGACGATGTGGTATTTAAATTTAACATGAACTGCTTTCTTAATATCGTATGATGATATTTTGACAACCACGACTGATTATCAGTATACAGATACATAGGATACTTAATATGACTTAAACTAAATGACTGAACAAGTTAAATTCATTTTTCTTCTTTCTATTTTTATCTTATTTTAGCACAAAAGTGTGTGATTAAAAGATATATCGGGCCAAGAATATGAGGAGGAAATTCAATTATTATTTCATTTTTTTAAATTCTAGCAAGAAGTGAAAACAACTGTAATTTTCAACTTGCTTAAAAATGAACATGGTATGTAAACTTAATGAATATGGAATGACCTTTAATCTCTCCCGGGAGAGCCGAGTAAATAATCTCAAAATATATTAAATTCTCAACATTAATCGATGGGAATAGCTTAGCATAGTACTATTATCAATTTTACTAACGTATTATTAGTCAATCAACTTTTTTTCAGAATTTAGCAATCAATTAGATATCATAAAATATTTATCAATTATCTCACAACCGTTCATACCTATCGCTGATACAATCACATAAAATTACAAAACCTCATTTACTTAGAAACCGTTTTTTATTTATGAAACAAATGTTATATTATGTACTGACTAAGCAATATTATGTTCTCACAGTTTTATCAACCAATCTGTTATGTTATGATTGTTCCATTTACACCTAATAGAAAACAATCTATTGCTTCACATATCGGTAGGGTCACCATATGTATTTAGAAATCACATGAGACGCTGACTGTCCGTACTTAGAGGATAATAGTAAAAAAAAAATGATTAATGAATATTATTGTACTTTTTCAGTTTTTTTCGTAGTCATAACTACGTTACAACTAAATTTAAGCATAGCTTTTTCAAGAATATAGTTAAATTAAATTAAGCAACGGCTAATATCTTACTTCCCTACTCCTAACGTGTCATATGTAAAGTAAGCAAAAAATTTCAATCATTTTTAACGCAATAGTTAACCCACCTGATGAGATAGTCATTCTGATGATGTGTCTTAAGGAGAGGAAACAAGATCCACACGAAATTATCAACTAGTGCAATATCCACCTAATCATAAAGTATAAATTCAACTAAGCTTTGTGGATTAATTAAGTTGATATACAATACTTGTTATGTTGTAGTTCAGCTATCAGTGTCCACAAACATACTCACACACAAAAAACAAATATGTAAGATTCCCATATGTTTTTCGGGACGTGTGGCAACCAGATAAGTGGCTACTGCATGTCGAATATATTTAATGAACGTAACACTTCTAAATTATGATTATGAATTATGACAATTGCTTAGGGCTATTTACCAACACAAATTGAGATAAATGCCGCCGGTAAATAATAATGTTTGTAAAATCAATTTGTTATTTTTGATTCGTCTGGATCATTTTGAAGCAATAGTAATTAGAGTTGATATTTAATTTGCCACTTCCTATAATTAAATAAGATGAATCGTCAGGAGTAATCTATATTAATGCAATAAACTACCTTTTTTGTGCAATAACACCTTTTGGTCGTTACGTTTTTTTGTGTTGATTTATTTTAACGTACAATAAATGGTGTGTGTTATAAATCAACCTCAGCAAAGCATTTTCAAACGGGCTGCCTGAATTACAAATTACATGGAATTTTAAATTTCACATGCACAGAGGTCTATAAATTGGAAAAGAGGTCTATGATATAGAAATTATTTTATTTATTATACTATCAAAGTAAAAACTAAATTAAATAATACATGTTGATATTAAATACCTAATTTTTCTTTAATCGATGGTATTTCATTCATTTTTATACATTTCATTCAACACATCTACGATTTTGAATACATAGACCAGTCCTAGGAAACCCTTTTAACCTGGAAGTGTGAAAAATTTCAAACATTGTTTAAACTATTTAACGTGACGTGTAAAAAAGACAAAAAGTACTACACTATGTCAGTTTTGGCCAATTTGATATATTATATTAAAATTGTGTTATATTTATTCTCCGCAACGTTCTATACAATGATATTGTTAAAAAACACCTCAAATATGATCAAATCAATGAATTTAACAATTAGTCGAAGAACTCCAGTTATTTTCTTACTTATATAGGGTAATAGTTCTGAAAAGTTTTTCTTGAAGAAACTAGCAATTTATTTTTTGAATACATAATTGCAAAAAAATATTTGTTTTGGTTGTGCATCATTAACCAGACAATCAGTCACTCAACTTTGCTGGGCAAATAAATTATTTTGGAATTTGAATATTATTATATTTTGAAATACTTATTGCCCACATAAAAAAAATGAAAAAAAAAAATATTTGGAACAATAAATTAACCAAAGGACTTTCTCGACAATGTATTGAGGTACTAATGTTGACGTTTGTATGAGCGGTATTGGAAATATACACCTTAAAGCAACTGGTTAATATTTTGAAACGTGTATAATTCCAATACCTTAAATTATACCTTTGCCCTAAAAAGGGTTTTAAGAAGAGAAAAAACGAAATTGTTTGGAAAAAAATATTACTATAATTATAACATTACTCCCAACTTTTCGATATCGTATATTGGTTTTATATAGACTGAAGTCTCAGTTAAACCGTATTTATGATGATGGTAAACAATGTTGAAACCACATAACACTAGCAATCGTTAGCTGCATTGTTTTAATTTGTTCTGAGGTAAAATAACACTTAATGAGAGCTTTCACTTTGAAATTGGGAAGTATTTTTTTTTAAATGATTTAAGTAAACAATGGGATTCTTTAATATCAATTCTTCGTCTGGAATAACTCGTAGCATTGTTTTTTATTGAATCAATTCTGTCAGATTGGCATAAATCTATCTTTATTTAAATAACCTAATTATATTTGAAACAAAAAATATCTTTCTTATGGATAAGAACCTTAACGCTAAAACACGGATTCAAAACCAGTCGATGGCAGAGCAAAATTAGGTTGATTCCGAAAACTATCGTGAATTTTGAAAACATATATAATTTTATATTAACAATTACAGCTGACAACGAAAACGAATACCCTGGCGGTTGGACCAATTTGCGTTGAATGTATTCGTAATTGTCTACTTATTTATGTGATTAAGAAATAGTCAAAGTAAGACCGTGATAAAATTTCTTATAAGAATTATATGTATCAAAATTCGATCGCGAGAAAACTTAAGATTTAAAAAGTAGCTTTGAGTGCAAAAAAAGGTTGGACAATCTTGTCGTAAAAGCTCAAACTTTTAATGTTCTTTTTACTTAAAACCATTAATTTTCTATTTATTTTTTCTTCTTGTTCTATGATGATATATAAAGTCTTATTCTTTCTTAAAAGCCACATGTTTAATAAAAATAAACTAAATATTTATACTTCGTTACAACATTAATATTCAGTACAATACCGTCGTATATTATCCATATTGACAATTACAGTAGCTATCTCGGAGTTCTTGAATTATTTGTTAATAATATAGTAATATATTGAGTAACAACCCTCTGCGATAAACGATTGCTGACAAACGATTTTATCCATTCCACATTTATTTGCAATAAATCCTACAAGTGTTTTAATTGTCGGGCCACTCGGTTGATCCAAGCCGGGATATAAATCTTGCATCGACAGCTCGAGTCATATTACCGTACTGGAGCTTTACACACTGTAGATGGGTAATTAAACAGCTCTTAACTAGCCAGAGCACTCGCAGTCACAGAAATAGCTGGCATGGAGAGATTTATTCAGAGGCTATCAATACGTTATATAATATTACTTTTGCATACATTATCCGATTCCCACAGTCATAACTTTCAACTGTTTCAGAGATTTATTTTGTAACCGTGCCATGGGGCGTATTAAAATTATATTTTTTTTCACATAGGATATATTTTTAGATAAATATATTTTTAATTACACGATAAAAATTCTTCATCGAAAACATTACCACCCGTTATCCTAGCTAGACCATATTGTGTAGAAGTCGTAAATTTTGTAGAAAGCATATACGAAAAAAAATTAAATCGATTTTGTATTCTTTCTAGCTTCTATATATCTATAAAAAATGGTATATGCATATATTTAATGATATTTTTCTATGAAGAACCTTCGTGTTACTATGGAATACATTCACATTGCAAAATTCTTTTTATTTCAACCATTCGTTAGATACCAATAATATCGAGCTGATATTATTGGTATTAAACTATGTTTTACTATTAACTATTTTTTCTTAAGGTCAATGATGGAT
Source organism: Himalopsyche anomala (assembly GCA_031772345.1). NCBI lineage: Eukaryota > Metazoa > Arthropoda > Insecta > Trichoptera > Rhyacophilidae > Himalopsyche > Himalopsyche anomala. The sequence goes on along the minus strand of CM062831.1, from coordinate 13,893,891 downwards.
TTCGAAATTTTTCACTCGCTGGACCATTTTAAAAACTTAGCAATTTACATATTTAATAATTATTGAAAAATGGTAGATTTTTTTTCAGCTCGCTGGCTGTATTTTAAAACATAGGAATTCACGGATTGCCTTATTTTTTTTTTAAAAAAAAAAGCTTTTTTTTGGCTTGCTCTAACAAAAAACTACCGAATTCACGGTTTCCGCGGAAATGGTTCACTTATTATCCTGAATCCCAATTACCCTGAATTTCAGAATCACCAATTCGGACGGGATTCCGGTATTGGAGACCCTAGTACCTGCGTTCAACCGATAATCAAAAATAAAAATAAATTTGATTGTAAATTGTAAGTTATAAATAATTGAAAATAAATAAATGTCTTGACCGTGAGTTTTTACTGGAGTCGTATCTTTAATAACGCTTCTGATTTGCTATGCTATTTCTGATGTGCTAATTTGTAATTTGTTTCCGGTTATTAAAAAATATTGATTAGAGGTATTAGATAAAAGAAACACAGTTCAGTTTTAACTGATGCAATAACAAAAATAATTTTCGTCTCAATTTACAGAGGATTAAGTTTTTATGACTTTCAGAATATAAGGTTAGATATTTTGTATATTTTTTTGCTTTTCAATGATTGTATTTATTTAATAAGATAGTGTGCTTTAAGTAATTGGCAGAAATTGATGATTTAGTTCTAATTGGCTGCAATCAAACAATGAAACAAAAAATTAATGTATTTTTTTAAGAAGACAAAGCGTTTCAAAAAGAGCGCCATACAAATAAGTAAGAATTAACATTAAATTTGAATCGTTCAAATTTAATATTGAAATTCCACCAAGCACGTTCAGTCGAAATCTTAAATTAGAGAATTAACATTTTTAAAAAATACATATTTTTTATAACCAAGAGACGTTCTGCATCGCATCACATAACTTAAAAAATGCTCCTAATTAATTTGGACGGCTTAATTTTCAAATATAATTTGTTTTAAAATGTTGACTGTTGTAAGTATTAAATTTTAAAACAACTAAATTTCAATGGATGTCTACGTTTTTAAGTCGAATCTTTATTAAACAAAGAAGATGAGTGATTTGAGTTGAAACCAGCCATCATAAAAAGTAAACAGTTTTTTGTGCTTATTTCAATTGCTAAATAGTCAAAGTTGTGCTAACTATGATATTTGCTTTTAATTTTTGTTTATTTGATGAAGAATTTGAATAAATTATAACAAATAACCAATGTCATAAATCAGTATTTCACGTTCAAAATACATATAATACACAACCATTTATCTGTTATTTATTACAAAAATATTCATATATATTTTATAGTAATAAGATATATTTTTAAACAGTAGCAATATAAATTTCCAACTATTTTTCTTATAATATAAATCAAATAGCAAATACTATTTAAATAGCTAAATGAAATCATAAACAATGATTATACAGGCAAAGTGACTCGGAGTTCGAACAAACATCGCTCAAGGCAAAATATTATTCACTTACTCGGAAGCTAGATTCTACTTGCTTTTATTTTTCGCTTAACTTGAATACATTGCCAGGTATCTTGTATGTATAACGATGTTGAATAAATAACCTTAAACTTGTATTACATTTATTTTATATTTTATTTCATTTATTTTAAAAAAATATCATCATAATTTTTGCGACAGATGCTGTCTTTTACGAAGTATATTTTTTTATGTATCGACTCGTAACAGACAAAAAATCATAACCGACAACTTAAAAAAAATACAGGAAAAGGTTTTCATAAAGTGCGGTTAGTAAATAGTAATATATGGTCAATGCCTATCTTGATGTTATAATAAAATTGTCAGACTACTTTCAGTTTTTCATATCAGCGCTTCTCAGCCGGGGTTACGTAGAACAAAAGATAAGAAGTCAAAACACTTTAATGCAAAGGGTTCAAAAATGATCAGGCGAATGAGGTAAGGCTCTAAAATTTTTGTCACTGACGCCTTAGGTGATATTGAACAATTATTGGCTTAAAATTTAATTTACCGAATTGTGTCGCTTAAGTTCTTTTGTTGATTTTGGGTCGATATCTATCCCAATAAAGAAGTAAAAATTCAAGATTAACTGACTGTCATTGGTTATGAACTATTTTATCTTTCAGTTAAGAATATGAAAATGATGAAAGTAGCGGGTACTTCATAACAATATTTTGATACCTACATATTATACGAGTTTCTTGTGATAAGAGAAATATAATTTGTTATCATGGTGACATGTTGATTTCCAGAATATTTTTAAAAAATAACGCAAAAGAATAAAATTCAATTACCCTAGTCTACATCTAATCGATTCGTTATTATAATAAAAACACAATATTCCTTTGTTCGTAACGCTCACAATGAGCAAAACCGGTCCTGACAAAATAAATAAAGTGGAATGAAGTACAAAGGAATATTGTGTTTTTATTAATATAATGCCTTTCCACTAAGTATTGACAGTGAACACCCTAAAAGTGATAATCGATTCGTGATCATTTGTTTTCTGTAAATGCTTTACTCTGAAAATATTTCAATTATTTTATTAAAATAAAATGAAATTCGTTAAAACTGTTGTTTAAGATCACAAAAGCTTATTATGTATCTTAATAAAATCTCAATAGCACCTCCAAACTTAACTGATTTTATCCTTAGACATCTTAAATTTCACCACCTCTTAATATTCCTGAAATATGTTGTAAGCTGCCTTTAATTTTCAAACAATATTATGTTTCTTTAAATTGATACATTATCAATTTTGAAGCAAACCCTCATCTGTAATAGTATTATATATTTTGTTATTCTTTCTTTATTATTTCAACAAATGTGTGCTATTGGAAAACTTAAAAAAATCTTTATCTGCGGCAAAAATAAACCTGATTTCTGTTTATACAATGTATATCATTCTTGAATAATTCTTCGTCTGCAACATGAATAAGGTAAACCAAAAGAATTAACGTAATTAAAATAAAGCTTCAAAATCATTTGTAGGTCTGTACCAATATTATTAATACCTATATTTTCTAGATTGCTACTTTGATGTATGTAGTAAAAATATTATAATGTTCTTATAAAAGTTATATAGATACATAAAACTTACAAGTACTTTGAACAAAAAGCTCTTCTTAAAACGCATCATACCCTTTTAAGCACAGCTTTTCAAAGTCGACTATGACGTCAGGCTTTATTTTATGCTTGATTATAATTTACGAGGCTTGGGAAGTCGTTAAGGCTGTAGCTTCTGCGCTTTTATTCCTGGCAAAAGCCTGTGGGGTCCAGACCTTATTCAATTCATTCATTATCACTTTATCACGGAGTCGTAATTTACGATTTTGCTATTGTCAGGTTCAAATTGTTTTGTATATAATTGAGATTTCTTATAAGCTTTATGTCACTTATTTAAATCGAAAAACGTATTTGTTACGAATTTGACATTTGCAGATTTACCGTCAGAGTAATTTAGTTCTATAAGTCGAGCTTAAGTTCTTCAATAGGCATTAATGTCGATATTATATTGTAGTAGCTCGATAAATAATGATTATGGTAAAGATATGGGTTTTTTATTGCTGTATCATGGAAAAAAGTATTATGTTTTTTTTTAACCAACAAAAAAATGCTAATACTTTTATCAATTTATTTCAGTAGGTAGGTGAACCTAAAATATTAAATAATAATTATTTTTACTGGATTTATGTTATTATATTGTATAATTTTTCATTATGAATGTATAATAACTTGCTAGGCAAACAATTTTTATTATTTTATCGGCTATGTATTTGATATTGTTTGTTATTCTAAATAAACTGCAACTTTGTAGATTCATAATGATAAAGTTGTAACAAGTAAATGCAAACTCAATTAATTATATATAATTGATTTAACTAGTACAAAGCTATCATTCTACAATGAATGCTAATAAAAATATCTGATATTAATGAAAAAAAATATATTAAAAAGTAAATTTCTATCTAATTAATGGGCAACGGATCTCAATATTATTTCGTGTCTTATATACTATTGCAAATCTTTCTAATAAACAACATATCATTCAGATTATCATTGAAATGAAAAAAATGTTTTCTCTACTTTTTTTTACTTTTATTTACACTTGATGTAATATCCCAGGTAGGTGGAAAAAAGTACTTGTATTATACAATATTCAATTCGATACTTTTTTTATTCCAAGTATTTTTACACAAATGGTAACTCGTGTTACACCTTTTTAAAAAGCATTTTCATATAGTATATCAGTATTGTATATTTTTATCAATATTATAATTACAAACAACCATAATATAGCTAGTATGAATAAGTTTCTTAATAAGGAAAACAAATGTCACAATTTTTAACACAACTAATAGAATAACAATATTATTATCAAATTTAATTTTATATTAAAGGAATTCTAAATCTTAAAATCGGTAAGCAAAGAAGGTTATTCATTTAAAACGTTTTCTTTGCAGTTCAGAAACACTGTTATTTTCAGAGATTTACAGTGTTTTCTACGTTATGCAATCTTCGTTAGATTTAAAACACGAATGATCTTTGCACTTTTTTGTGGCCTCGTACATCGTATACTAAATTACGGTTTATACTATATTTGAGATCATTTCACGGAAATTGTGAAATCCATTCGTTCCGTGGTTCTACATAAAATATATTCATATGGGCGTGCGTGGGAATCCCCATATAAGTTGCCCGGATTATATGTACACCAGTTCACTGATCGCCGTATATAAATTTTGGAGCATTTTTTACGGTTCATTAATTTTATTATTCCACCAATTTCACGGTACAAGGTTTAGTATACAATTTACTGACAATATTTGACATTTTACGAATGGAAATTGAAATTAATGGACGTGTCGTCGTCGACACTGCCTACTAGTCTCAAGACGATCTTTAATGGCATGTGGAGCATTACAAACCGTATAAATATGTGTATCTACTAGCTGTAAGACTGTTGCCTTCAATTTGTTGATTTTTTTTGCATTTTTTTACAGAAAATTTACTGGCGTGAAAAATAAATTTCAAAACTATTTATTGAATAAGCCAGAAAATCTAAACGTAATTGATTCTCAAAATGGATGTTTTAGGAATACACCCGATTCTCTTAAAGAACTAAAATACAGCGGGACTGCAAAACAAAATATGCAAATGCGCAGTATGCGAACAAATATATTTCGGAGACGAAGAAGAAGTCCCCGGGACATATATCGACAGCCCTGCAGTATTTAATGTTTACCATCTTTCTAGACGTCATCATGAATACTAATGAAAATTGGAAAAAGAAAAAAAAAGCGAAATCCCAGACCTACAAACACTTAGCCAACTCTCAAACACTCAGACATTGTCAGCTATTAATATAAATATAGATATTTTTTTCAATATGGAAAATACTTTTGTATTAAAAAAATCTTTTACTAAAGTTTTAATTTAATTTTAAAATATATGTGGGTGACCCAATGAGAGCTGTAGATTGTAACGTAATGTAACGTCATTTTTGTAACTTACATTTAACGTCAGGTTGGTTGGCTCAAAAAAAACTACATAAACTGTGCGTCTTCAGTTGGTTTTATAATACAATGTTTTTAGGTGCGTTTGATTAAAATGTTTGCTTTAAAACGAGATAAAATTTACAGTGAAGATTTTATTAAAGTACATTGCGAAGTGTTTGGTCTCTAAAACGATAAGGAACATTTACATTTTTTTTTGTTTTAAAGCATACGCAACTATGAAATCGCCTGTATGTCAAGCCAGCTATTTTTACAATCAATACAAAACGTCGTTAAGATATGTAAACCTTTTATCTTAAAATGGTAAAGCTTTCTTTAGAAATAAGAAACCCTGGTATAAATGTTTTTTAATATTTTTCATAAACTCTTCTACAACATTTTTGATGACTCAGCTACAGGATCGCTACTACAGTAAACTATATTTAAAATATAAATAAATGAAAACTAATAAAAGTATTGAATTGATAATATATTTGAAAAAAAAGATACAGTGATCTCTCGCGCTACTTAATTTACGAGCTAATGATTGATTCGGAAGCTTTCGGCGGAATAAAAAGCTCGTTCGTTATTTATAAGTTCGCTACCAAATTGAAACGCCGGAAATCGAAGTGATTGCACGAGACATAACAAGGGCATAAATGGAGGCATACGTGCGTTGAGCTCGCGCGATATCGGGGAATAAATTATCGCAATTACGTCGATAATCCTCGTTTCAAAACCGCAATTTGGCGATAAAAAGAGACGTGAATTGTGCCCGCCAAACTGCACTCCCGTCGTAGTGTTGGCGGGTGACACTCGCTATAAAATGATTCGCCAATCGAGAGTCGAATTTCGAGCCGTTAATGCTTTTATTCGATATGAAGAAAAAAAATCTGACATTTAGATATGCATAAAGTCTTACATTTTCAATTTATCATAAATTCAAATTTAATTTTGGAATCGTAATGAGTATTAAAATACTTGTTTTATTCAACAATGTCAGTTTCCAACTTATACCATATGATCTTCTTATAAAGCACCTCAACATATTTAAGAATACTGGTTTATATTCAAAAGCTCAACCTTTTTTTTATGCACTGAGTAAAAATTAAAAAATTACATTAGATCAGAACTGTGTACTTACGTATATGTATAACAAAATTAATATTGGCGTATTAGTTTTGTTTTTTTGGGGGAATCTTTTAGTTAGAAAAATACATGTCATTGAACACAAATTCTTAAATCGATTTTCGAGTTTATACGTACTGAAACCTGAATTAGGTTTTGGTCGTTAATAAATAACTAAACTGACATTAAAAAGCCGTTTTTTTTTCAATCTGGTAACCCAGTTTAAAACATTAAAATAAAACGATATGAAATTTAAAAGTGAGTATACAATAATGAGAGCGTTGAAAATATTATACTTACATAGGTCAATTTGCAAATATTTGTTCTGCCCATTTTGACTCAGACGTTTTGTATTTGAGTAAAATGTATATAAACGATGTTTTTTCGCGTTGGGTAGTGCTTGTTCTATGAGACACTTTGTCTACATAACTTTGGTTTTAAGGCATACACAACCACCTAATTGCATGTGAAAGCGCCTGTGTGTACAGTCCACTAATAGTTTTACACATTTTTTTTTACAAAGAGTATACATATGTTTTTACAATAACCTTATATATAATGAAGTAGAATTATAACTAATAATTTAAAACTTAATTAAAGTTTTTTACTAATGAAAAAATTTGTAACCATAAAAAGTCAGTAAAATTCTGTAATTCGATCAATTGGGCCCTTTTACTTAGATTATTAAAAATATTACGAGTAGCACATAATGCAAAATATTAAAGTACAAATCGGTATGTAACTGTGTGATGACGAACTTCGTAGAACTTATTTAAGTAATCTTTTATATCAATCAGCATAAACACATTTACTTTTTTGATAAAGAATTTTTTGAAAGTTTTATTGTACAATCAATAAAAATAATGGAGGTATCATCGTGTATAGATGCGAACTTTTCTTAATCTTATTACAGCAACTCTGTAGGATTATGCCAATTGTTTTTATTGATAAGTTGGTAGTAATCAATTTTTATACAGTCATAATAATGCAATGGCTTTTTTGGAAGGTGTAAGTTTTTTTTGAGAGCACGATCGACTACTTCCCCATTTAGAGCCAATTACCAAACGGTTCTGTCCACTTTTCCAATTGTACCAAGTTCAATTTTAATATATTATCCAAAAATATAACACTTTGTAGTCCGGGGTAAAATATAATATTATCAAAGATGGAATACATTGTATTCATGTGATTTGTTATATTTTAAAACGTATATTGAAATGCTTAATATAAACTGGTTAGTTTTTACGTGAGCAATTAATAAATTTAATAATTACTAAGTTTAATTTAAGCAACTTAGATAAAATACCTTACCTAATCTTAGTAAGTAAGTTTATTGTTTTTACTGGCCAATTTTACAAATATTTCTTCATGAAAATAAAGACCGCTTACTCATACATTTACTGGCCATAAATAATTGTTTAAAAATAATTTAATCTATGTTCATTAACTAAATTAAATTACCCAATTCGCTACCACATCTTTTAATTAGATTTAGTTGTACAGGAATAAGTACATACAGCATTACAATAGCTTTTTTGATATCACGTTACGTTAACTATATAGTTAAAGTTGCATACAAAATACTTCTTAATTTGAATTTTCATTTCATATGTGTGTTTATTGAAATATTAAAATAACCGTGTCAAAGATATTACGAAATTTTAGGTTTCGATGTACCACGGAACGTATCTTCCTGATATTGTATTGCTTCTAGATTTCGCTTTACACGAATTGCTCGTGCTAAATGATAAACTTAATCAAAGATTATTTATTATAAAGATGACATCTTAAATTGTACGCAGTGTGTAGTAGGGCTTGTCGGTTTTCAAAAACCGGTTTTAAGAACCGGTTCTTTAGCTAAATCTGTGACATTCGAAAACCGGTTTTTTAACTTCGTAACCGGTTGTGCCGAATTTTCCATAAACGAGTCTATAAACAAAAAGACAGAAAATTTGGATCTTTTATTTGAGAGTTTAAAGACCATATGCCCCACATCATTTACCTAGCGAAAGGGTATTTTCGATATCAGGAAATTATGTTACAAAACGATCAGTGGACACTTTGCGTTTTCTTAAACCATATTTTCTGAAGTGTAATACCAAATAATTTCTTGGTGTGTTATTATTATGTGTATAAATAGACAACATTAAAAAATTGAAATATTTCTCGATATTTTAATTGATTTATCCATTTTTTGTAAAACTTTGAAAACCGTGTTTTCGAACAGTATTGACATTCGAAAACCGGTTTTTGTATACGCCCTAGTGTGAATTGCGTGCTAAAAAGATATAAACGAAAAAGTTATTTGAAGTTAAAGGGTAAAGCATAAAATTGCATAATGGACGTTACACGTACTTTAAAACACCTTCTTATTTTTTGATCATGATCAGATTAACGCCAAAAGATTTAAAGTAATCCTTCTCGCTCGAATTATGTGAAAATTGGAAGAGAGGTCGAAGCGGAAAATTTATAAGTGGCACAATATTATATTCCATAACTGTATAACACGTAATAAAAGAGGAATAATAATATGATTCATCGAGCAATGAATTAAACTTTTACAATGCATATTTTTTGTACTTTATTGAATATTTAAACGTATAAATTATTTTAATCGCCAAGTATTAAAAAATAATAATATCATTTGACTGCGAAGCAAAATTAGTGTTGTGATTTTATTTTGATAAAAAAGAGTAGGTATCAATTTTTTTTTTTTTAAATCGACTATGCAATATCAATTAATCACATTCACTTTTACTGTGATTATTTGACTTTAAATTTATCAGTCCATTTAGGCAGATTTTTAAAAATATTATAGGACGAATAATTGAAGGAGACCCTAAAAAGAGATTTTATTGCTATAAATCACGGGTTCCCAACCAGTGGGTCGCCAACTTTTTTCGATTTTGGATTTGACCAACAAAACTAAAAACTACAGTCAACTAAAATTATCTTATGAAAAAAAATGCCTTTCCAATTACATCGGGGTCGCGGGTCACATAGCTTTCATAAAAAGAGATCGCCACCCGTAAAATGTTGGGAACTTATGCTATAAATGGACCTTTATACACACGGCGTGAGACTTTTTTTGTAATATAGCTTGATTTCAACTTGTCAAGTCAAGTCAAAACTATTTCTAAAATGTTGGTTTTTATGGATCGTACTATTTACAAAATAGCGGACAACAGATCGCGGTCAGTGTGTGTAGAATTACTAAAAAAATAAGCAAAATAAACTGAAAATTAACGGGCATGTTAAAATCTGTTGTTTTTTTATAGACCTTTGTATAAAGACGCATTCATTTCCTGATCAAAAATTAATGTTATTTTATTGATTCAAATACAATTATTAATATTTTAAAGAGATTTTTTACTGTACAACCTTTCAAATTTCCACTGCATTCAATACTTCAATAGATTCTTGACTTTATACGGAAAATGGATTCAATGACGTAGTCTGTACTCTTTCTACCATTAACTTGTCAGGAAACTGGGAGACCACTTCATTGATAGCTTAAGTTTATTAGTATACAATATTTGTACATAGATATGAATTAAATCAACTTCGATAAAATCCCTTCCATAATGTTTTTAAAAAGAGAAGGGATTACAAAATGATGAGTAAATGAAATACAAAATAATCGAAGACTACTCTAGAATCACAATGAAAATATGGCGGACATACATGTTTCTGGTGCAAAATATCAAGTTAATGATTATACGCAGCGGTGGATTAATCACGCGAGAAATCCTAGGCGCAATAAAATTTGAAGGTAAAATATAAAGTTTATATGTTATATGGGCCCATTAGAGGGGAAGTGAGTAATGTGGTATTTCAGACTAAAATAAGTTTGATGCGTTGTAATATTCTACACGTCTTAAATTACCGTAAAATTGAAGTAACTTCAGTTAATATACATTGAAATAGTGTTATCTGCGTAAAATAAAAATTTAAAATCTACTAAAGCACCAAGTAAAGGCGTGATAGTACTTAAAAGTTCAAGTTTTTTTTTACCATTTTACTAGTTGGCTCACGTCATGAGCAATGATTCGGAGCCCCCAAGCGCGCGCCTCATTCGCTTGTAGGATAATCCGCCACTGGTTTTACGCACGCATACATTTGGGTATCGCAATTACAACTTTGCCACAATAAACAATACACACATCATAATATACTAATAAACGTTCAATGATTAAAAATCATTGTCATCAACCTCCCTTACTAACTACTACCACCAAAGTATCAACAAAATTTTGTTTCTATATTCACGTCACATCTTTGATCGACATTTATTGGTAATAACCTCGCGATGAAACAAACAATTACTAGAACACGTTTTCAATATTGCTGCAAAGTTGTGTGCGCAAAAGCGTTAAGCATTCTTTGCGAAAATTTGCATATAACTTGCGTACAAGAAACAAACATGGAATGATTTTTTTGATTAATGTCATTATCATCACTTCTCAAAGGATTCAACACTTTTGCTTTAATTGGAATAGTATGCAGTAATCACGATGAACATATATAATTTTCAAAATTCAATTTCTCTTTAAGAACTCACGTGCGTGCCGGTGATGCTTTATTTTTCTCTAATATACTGGGTGCTTTAGAAAAAACAGATTCTTTCTAGAATACTTATTTGTTCAATCATTAAAATATTTCAAATATACCAATTGCTAAGTTTAGCTTCTTACAGTATTTTGATTTTTTAATACAAAATTATCAATATAATTTATAGTACAAATATAAATTTTGTTGGGTTCGTGGACGAGTGGTAACGTTGTTGACTTAAGTTGCGGTAGTCACAGACTTGAATCCCAGTTCGGACAGTTTCATAAATTTATTTTTCAATAGATTTTAAAATGTCTGTAAAATGACACTGATGAATGTTATATTTAGAAAAAATGCTTTTCACTTGTTCGATCTTATAAACGGGACGTAGCGAGTGTGATTAACTTACCACTAGTCCTACACTAGCAATATGACACTATTTTTACTTTATTCAAAAAATAGAAGTTGATTAACCGAGTAACAAGCGATTATCGTAAAAAATCTGTTTTAGAAACTCCACTATTAATCTGTGTCTTCGCATGAAAACTGCACTGGGACACCCAAAATAATAGGTTAAAATAAATAATTTTGCTTTTACTAGAATGTTTCCTTTTCCTCCAATAATGTAACTGCTGTGTTGAAATTACAAAAAACGAAAAACCATCTCTTTTTATTTAAAATACACTGCTTCAACACATCATACACATTTTAGCATAACAAAACATGGAATTTCTATGCTGGATTTTTTAATCTAATCTAGAAAGATATGGTTTTTTTTAAATGAGCCTTTTTTAATCTTTATTTTTTAGTCTTTATCAAATAAAATATTATATATACATATATATAACACATCTAATCAACCATAAATTATTTTATATATAATATTAAAACTACTTTTTTCCGCAAAAAGAAATAACACAAATTTAGAGACGTTATCTGAAATGTATCAAACAGCTCTCAGGACAAGATAATTCATTTTATGAATTCGATGGTGACTTTATGAAAATTATTTTTATTGCAATACAATGTGGATTTAAATATTAATATAGAAAAAAGTGACAGACAGACATTTGTATACAAAATAAAATAATAAGTATTTATTTTGATTTCTTACTAAACGATTAGTTCACTTATTTTTGGTCACTCGATACTTTTCATGGGTGACTACATAATAAGACTCAGAGGTGTTCATATGAAAATTATCGGTCAACATTGAATTATCAGTTGATACGAGACCGAATTTAATGATTGCCCAATTCAACTTTAATACATGTAGGTTTCCAAATAAGGCAATACCAACGTTATAATAACAAATGCGCTCGATATGATTTCGTTGGGACTTGTCTTTTTTTCATCGCACCTCGTAAATGATAACCTGCATTATACAATTGATGGTTGAAATGCACTCCGTTGCAATTACTGCAACCTGCTTAAGTTCACTCTGTTATCAGAACACGTGACGTTGGAATAATTTCAATCAAAAATGTCGGCGATTCATTATTGGTAACGGTATGTCGTTTTTAATTATTTACAGTATGCATAAAATAATGAGCTCGGATAAAACTTTTATTTCATTATGTCAAATTGACGCTGAATTCTTTTAACAAAAGCTGTCTTGTTTTTAAATCGTGCATTTTATTACGGAGAAGATTTATATAACACAACGATAATATTCGTTATATTCTGTGACGTTAACTTTATTCCTGACAATAACAAAGGTTTTAAGCTGAGAGACATCATTTCTTAAATATTTTCCAGCATGCTTAATAGCAAAATATTGTCTTGCCAATGATCATAGATTAAAATTTTTACCTGATTCAGATCTTTTGAATGATCAAATTATTTTTGCAAGTTCCCCGTTACTTTATCCATTGTATTTACCCTTGTTAACTATTCTTTTATATATATATGCGTGTATATATTTCTTTTATTAGAACTGATATGGTCTTTGAAAAATTCCTTTTTCAGAATCTTCTTGGCTGTCGATTTTGTTTAAGTATGTACACACAAACTACTTGGAAGCGGGGAAAAACAGAAAACTATCATATAGCCTATTCACTTTATTAATGTAGCATTTTATCACTTTTTCAAAAATTTCCCAAATTTTAATTATAGTTGTAATTACTTTCAGTCACCACTTAAGATTTATTAATCTCGGATGACTTTTTAATAATATGTTGGATGTGTTAAAAAAAAATATTTTGTGTTATTTTAAAATCACTTATAATTTAATTGGTAATTTCTTTTCAATGCCAATTATTGTTTACAACTTTTCATTTTTGTATAAATAGCATTGTTAAATTATATTTCTTATCAGTATACAATCCTCGCAATGAGCGAAACCGGTCCTGACCTATTAACTAAAGTGGAATGAATTACAATGGAATATTGTGTTTTTATTAATTAAATGATCATATAAGTGGAAAAACTCTCTAAATGAAAATAATTAACAAAAACTGTCTGCTTCTGACTCCGGCTACAAAGAATTTTTTTCAATCATTCCATTTTAACTTTATATGATATCACATCATCTTTAGTCAGCTTAGCTCGCAGTGGCAACACAGTGGACTTTTGTGGTTTGAATACACATCTTTTTTAAAAAAAATTAATGGGTCTGAGTCGTAAGATTTTTACGACTCCGACTCTGGACGAAACTCCCAACTCTGACTCCACAGCCTTGGTTTTATATATGTTTTTTTTTTTAGCCATTAACAATATTTATATATTTTAATTTATCCTTAGAAATCAAACCTAACTAGAAATCTTACATATGTTTATATTTATGTCAGTGTTAAAATGTTATTATTCTCAATTAACCTAGTTCTTAACATTAATTGAATTAAACATCAAATCAAATTTACTATCAAGATGACATTAAAAACTAAAATTACAAACCAAGTTTTCTAAGCACTGAACATATTAATATTCCTAATATATGTAATAGTATCAAAACAGTTTGTGGTTGTTAACATTTCTACATAATTCACTACTTGCCAGTTAAAGGCTAGTTAAATTCCACGTTCTTAACATTATTATTTATGAAAATAAATTTAGATCGATTGACTAAATCAATGATTAAAAGAGCCTTGTTTAAATTAAATTATATGTCTCTGCAATATAAACGATTTTTAGCACAATTTGGTAAATATGTCATACAGTAGCACGTCGAATACTGCGGCGAAAAAAATTACAAACTGAGCTGAAAACAACTCTACGATTTAAAATATTTATTAAGGCTTTCATAATCGCGATAAAATCACACATTAATATGAAGAAAAGTGATAAATAAATTATCTGAAATATTTTCAATATACGTCGACGTTGGGTGTTGTTACTCAGAGCAGAGGACGCGGAGAACATTCTAAGTAAGAGTTGCTGCCGTTGCTGCCTACTTCAGTCGTATTTTTTTTTTTATAGGAATCAATTAAGACGTATTGATAATAGAAAAAGGTATAACAATATCTCTCGGGTTGGTAGCACTGCTAACTTAGAATGTTCTCCGCGTCCTCTGCTCTGAGTAACAACACCCAACGTCGACGTATATTGAAAATATTTCAGATAATTTATTTATCAATTTTCTTCATATTAATGTGTGATTTTATCGCGATTATGAAAGCCTCAATAAATATTTTAAATCGTAGAGTTGTTTTCAGCTCAGTTTGTAATTTTTTTCGCCGCAGTAGTCGACGTGCTACTGTATGACATAATTACCCACAATTTATTTATTAAACAAATGCATTCATGAGATAATTATATATTTTGACGTTTTTTTTAAATATTCATTTAACTTAAAATTATAGAAATACCATTTTTTATGCAAATAATCTACTATTGGACGAAGATTAAATTATACCAATATTGCTAACTTTGTCAAACGATCATAGCTCTGTGTGCAGATCAAGACTATCTGCGATTAGTTTAGATAAGACAATATCGATTTTAAAACTGTTCAATTTCATTTTTTAACAAGATCAATGTCTATTCGGACTTAGGAATTTGTTATTAAACTAATACTTCCTACGTATTTTTTTCCAAAAAAAAAATCAAGAGATTTAAATAGTTGATTAAGATTCATAAATTAGTTTGAATAATATGTTTGAAATTTCGTGTAGTATTATAATATTTGTTTGCGTCTTTTTCGATATCTTCGATCTTGAGTACTTACCGTATACATTTAAATAAGAACAGATATAATCCGACAAATATATAGTGTAATAAAAAATGTCCAACGACTATCACACAATAAGTATGTGGGTGAGTGCTGCGTAGGACGACTCTTTATTGCAGTCGAATTATATTTGGGTGATTTTTATTAAAGGAATTACGATACTGTATAATCTGCCAACAGAGCAACTGTAAAATCTGGAACGCTTTTAAAGAGAAGCTATTTATATTAATACGACCACTTGATTCGGTAGCCTTTGTTGAGTGTGTTTGAATTTTTACCAATTTATTCTCAACTCAAAATATTTTTATTTAATATAATAATTTATAATAAAAAATAATAATTTTATATTCTTGATAACTGATATTTTTACTGAACAGTAGCGAACGAAGCTGCTGGCACCTGTGACGAATCATTTTTTTGACATCTCTTTTTCATTTAAAATATAGTATTAGGCTAAAAAATTACCTTAACCATAAAAAATAAGGTAATGTTCATCTTTCACCCTCCAACCTCGACTGCAACAAATAATAGATTGTCAACTAATGCTTGTCTTTATTTATGTTTTGTGTAATAATTTAGAACATGACATAACATCTAACGCCAATTTGTCATGCGTTTGACAATTATAATACAGTACGTGAAGTAAATAAATAACTGTATGGAATTGAGAAAATCAGAACCCAGAAATGAAAAACTCATCGCTGGATATGCCCGCTGGATATACCCGTCAAGCCAATGCATTGGTCAGTTAGCCATCCCTTGAAACGAGGGCTATGGAGACGTGTAAAAAGACTCCGATTCCGAAGAAATTGTTCAATATTTTCATTTTAACTTGTATATATGTATTCCATCAGATCATCTTTAGTCAGCCAAGCATGCAATGTCAACACTATTGTGGATTGAATACAGGGGAGGGCTGGAGGGGGCTCGGAGAGGCTCTTGCGAGCCCCTTGTTAATTTAAAAGAAAACAATATTCTCAGATCAAATTAGTATATAACTGCAATTTTCGACTTATATATTATCTATGACAGCTTTGGTAGTACATTTTTAGCTATTTAGATTGATACATTTACGGTAAATTGCATATTGTTACATGTTATAAGTGTAATAAGTAATAATCGATTGCTTATTTAAGTATTGCATATAATTGCATAAAGGAGTATTTAAAAAAATCACTCCTTCTTCAGAACACCGAGAATTGCTTTGAGATTAAGTTAGTCCCTTGTTGATGTATTGCCGGCCCATCGCTGAATACACATCATTAAATATATATTTTTTTAAATGTTTCGAGCCACTCATTTTTTTACGACTCCAACTCCACAGCCTTGCTTGAAACTGTCGTCTCATAAACACACAACGCAAAAAGCCAATAAATATTAAATAAAAGAGACATTTACTGCAATTATATTTAATATGAATAACAGGTTCCATAATAAGGTTTTTAATTTGTTCAGACAGAAAACAAAAAGAAGTGGAAAAGATTCTCTTCTGCCAAAAATATCATAAATCCAGAACTGCGATTCCAAATAAACTTCTTCAGTTCAACGTACACACTTCTATCAAATGAGGAGTAATTTTTCAACAGAGCTTTTTTCCTTTTTGAATAATGAAAAAACACATTTATTTTTTACAAGGCTTCTTATTTCCAGCACATTTTTTACGATTGTTAAAAAAATGCATCATAGAAATAAGCCCTTTTGAAAAATCATTTCTCAGATATACAAACCAAAGTGAAAATAGTTTATAAAGACAAAATCGGTGAGTTTGATTCCACTCAAATTTAACGACGTGTAACTTCATACGGAATTATTATCTCTTGTAAATAAACATTGAGAGTTAATGATAGACATCGGTAAATTAGCGCGTACTGCAGAAGTTTATTATGCGTGCGTGTTTCCTCCTCATCTTGCAAGTCGCAATCGCTCCTATTTATTTAACCTGTTAAATCAATATCAATTAAAATACAATCCGCCAATACCACTGAATGATAATTATTAAAGTTTTCACAAATCTTAAATATTTTACTTTGAAAATACTACTAGTAAACCTGTGGATTTTGTATTCATGTCCGCTTCTAATTGGAAACATAAGAACTCCTAATGGAGTTTATCTAAACGGAAGTTTTTTCAAAAGAACTGTTTGTTTCTCAGTTATTCAATCTCTTTTTTTTTGAAGAACGAAACATAGGACTACGACAGAACTAAAGATTAACTAATCGCTTTAGGATTGGAAGGATGAGGGGGAATGTTAGTAATCACAAACACCCATGCTTGCGAACAGATATCGACTGAAAAGTTCTGTTGGTATTGGAAATCGGACCCCTGAGATCCGTCGAGGAAGCCAACAGCTTCGCCATGGGACTTACATACTTTCAACATGCTTGTTTTTGTTTTGCCTTTTTCAAACCATCCTATATTTAATTCAACAGACATATGTATGTTTAAAATTTTTAATGTTTACGTATTTCGTTGTATTTACTGTATTAAGTAAAAATCACAAAAAGCTCTGCTTCGATAAATAAAAATGCTATCTGACTTAAAAAATATACTTTAATAAACATTGATAAATTCATTTAAAATTTGTTTATTTATCGTAAATTATGACATGTTGTATCGGCGTCAGTGATGTCTCAACCTATGACAAACTGTTTATTCGTTAGCAGTTAACTGGTTAACTACATCTCTTGTGCATCTCTTATGTAAATTCAGTGTCAGCATTTAAATAATTATTTCAATGCTTCCATAACAAATGTATTGCAAGTAAATAAAACCAGCCTCCGCGATCTGCCTGGAGGGATGTACGACGTTTTATTGTGTATTAATAAAGCCTTTTTTGTAATGTTTAAGTGTTATAATGATTTATGTTAAAACTCCAAACCAATGGCATTTTTAAGTTAATAAAACAATATAATTGCTTTATTACGTTTGATGTATTGAAATGCCAAATGATGAACAGAGTTTCCAAAAGAGAAAGTTGAAAGATTTGCAAACTGCGAAGGTCGAATGGGTTCAATAATTTAATTGCACAATGGAAACAAATGTAATAACATTCACGCAGGTCTTCTCACAAATTGAATGTACAGAGTACGATTTACAGTCTAGTGACTAATCAAATTATAATAATTATATGGTATCACTTTGTTATCTCATATCCATAATAATTATGAAACTTTATTATATACTAATAAGAACTCAACTAAGTATTTGAATAAATTTACATTAAATCTTCTGTCCATAATTAAAAGGTAATTGGATGTATAACAAATATGTTAACTCAACAAAGTTACTGTATACAAAGAACGTTAAATTAATGTTTGATCATCTTTTACAATATAAGAAAGAAGTTTTTAAAAAAAAATGACATCTAGTTTGTTACATTAGATACTAATTTGGCATTTGCAGCTTACACTATTTTGATAAAATGTGTATGCAGTTGTATACGTTGTGATTATCGAAAATAATTTCGTGAAATATCACAAAAGTTTCACAGCGAGATAGGAAAACATTTTAACCCAACGATCTCTGATCTCCACAACTATGACGAGACACTGCCTGAGAATCGTTTTAGACCCAGAGCAGTCCTGCTCGACGACCCTCCATAGATCTTATGTCGTCTAAAATTGTCAATTTTAGAACGAACTTAGCATCACGAAAATGACTCTCTTTGTTTAAAAACAATTTGTATACTGTATGTGTGTATGTATGTATGCGCATGTGTGTGTACATGTACGGATATAGTATGGAGGAAGCATATGGAATGTGATTTGCAAAATAATGCATATGGAGTTCCCGTGAACTTCTTATCTCTGTAGTGATCGCGCCCTTCCGTCTGCAAACGACGGTAAGGGGATGCAATTTACAATTTTTCAAAATCTTTATCGATGAAGGAGACTGGAAGAACCTTGATGCGTCCTGGTACTTGAAGCTCCATAAATTTGATATCCAAAAAAAAAAAAAAATCGAAAATAATCTTTTTTGACAAATTTGAAGGTTACTTACTTTTTTTTGGCTACAGTCAAAATATACACAAATAAAATAAGTATCATCACTCTGAATATGGCTACTTCGGCAGTGTTTTTGGTATTTGATATAGGGCTTACTAATAGCGTCTTTGAAATATGAAAATTTTACATGATATGTGAATATTTTTTTTTTATTCTCATATTGATATCCTAATGGAGTTTATCTCAACAGAAGTTTTTCTACGAGAACTGCTTGTTACTCAGTTGCTCAACCTCTCTTTTACCGCCTGTGTGGTCTAGTGGTCAACGTCGTTGGCTACCGCTTTGGTTTTGTTTTTCACGGCACTTTTAAACATGAATGGAATAACAAACTGCCGTGTTATTTTATACTCTTAACGTTTTTTTGTTCAATGGTATTCTATATAAATCAATTAATACTGCTTTGTCATGAAAAACTTAAATTATATTCAGCAACAAGCAAATAATAACATGTTGGTGAGTTCCGAGACATTTATGATGACTGAAGATTGATGGAAACTGTATTTGAAATTAATAACAGAGCGACAGTAAACTGCCTTCCGCTGAAGTTCGTGACATTGACAAAGTCGTATGTGGCCTCATTACGCATCATCATCAGATTCTTCGAATAGAGATGGAGCCGGCCACGCTGCCTAATGCGATAATGGCCCGGGAACAATTGGCCCGCGATTAACGATTTGGTTCCAGTGGTTAATTTCGAGAAGGCACTTCACGAAAGTGATTTGAATCAGGTGAGTTCACACGATCCGAATTTGTATCAATTACATCTGGCAATGGAAACAACTAATAGAGCGGACCAAACGCAAAGAAAACCTTCATTTTTTTCCATTATTACGCTACATTTTCAATTTAAATTTAATGATGTAAATACTACATTAATTACGATAAAAAAACTACATTAATCTAAGCGATTAATCTTAATAAATATGTAATGAGTCTTTGATAAGGTGCCATAATTATTTTGAAATAATACATTTACTATACAGTATCACAAAAAAATATTGACCAAGATTCCCATTTTACGCATCGTTTTTTTTTTGTTAATGACTATCTGCATTTATTTTTCAAGCATAATAAATTAGGTTTTTTTCCGGCGCCTCAATAATTGACATTTAAATATTCAGTCTTGAAATATTTGTTAATTAATTCAAGCAGAAAAATAATTATATTCAAAAATAATTAACTTGTTTACAGCTACGTAAGTACTAGTGTCGTAATGTTCATTTTAAAAATCTTTTTTTGCTATTTCTTTATCTTTTAATTTAAATAGAATTTGTCTATTCTTTACGTCAGTGTTTTTCAATTTGAGTCCACGTGTCGTCCTTGGAGGCCACAGCATGTTACAATGGGGTCACATAAAAAATAGTTTATGGGGGCCACCGCAGACTTTCGGGGGGGGGGGGGTGGCCACCCTAAATACAATAAAGTAATGTATTTATAACAGTCAATGGCTTATATGCAACCAAGTTTTGTGTAATTTTACTTCGGCACATCTCTAGTGAAAGTTTGAACACGAATAACGAGTCGTAGCGGGTTGTGGTGGGTATGAATACTATAGGTTTTTTTTATTTTATACTTCGCGAATCTCGAAAAACTAATTAGGATAGGTAAGGGGGCCACGGAAAAATTTGAAGCTCAAAAAGGTTGAGAAACTATGCTCTACGTCACCGCTGTCCAACTTCTTTTGGACCGTGGGCCATTTTTCTTTGGAAGACATTTCGAGGGCCAAAGAGTATAGGTAAATCAAAAGTCAGCTAAAAATTTGCCTTGATATGTACAGCTCGCGGGCCGCAAAAAAAGTTTCGCGGGACAGCGCATTTGAACAGCGCTGCTCTACGTGACGATCTCAGTACTCAACCCTTATTACTAAATAACACAAAAAAAGAAAATAAAAATAAGAGCACAATTAAGTCATACTCCTATGTAATCTAATGGGGTCAAATCTACATAAACCAGGTAGTTGTTTCCCAAAATATTTTCTATTGATTTTGTTATTCAGGATTGTTTCTTGATAATCGATTTTAATGTCTTAATAACTGTACGTTTTAAATACGAGTTTGTGATATCTGCGAAAGAAGGCGTTCAAATAATTGCCAAAACATTTTGAACAACATTCTACATAATTTTATATCGACCTCACTTTTTATTTACAATTATTGTAGAACCGATTCATTCAAACGATTTTTTTCTTCCATCAAATATTCCTTTTAGAAGCTTTGTTTGTAACAAGTAAGTATTGTAATTGTTTTGATTTTTGAGAAGCATCATAGAACTATACATATGTATTGTATTAAAAAAATGACAGTATTTAAGGGTGAAATCAGTAATGTAGGGAAAGAGATATAATATGATTATTTTTTACGTATGGAGGCGGAAATATTTGTACAGAAATTAAAATTTAAAGAGGAAACTTACTTTTCCTATTTAAAATGTAATTTACAAAAAGATTTAATGATGCAAGAGATCTTTTTTTTATTTTAAGCTTCTTGAGAATTTTGTTGATTATACTTTTGCATTGAAATAATTTAACCATCAATTTTATATGAAATTTATAAAAATATTTATCACATTTACTTATAGTATTTAAATAGCTTAACGCTCAGTATGAACAAATAAAATTCAGAGCTTCTTTTGAATTGATTATTTATTTTAGATCAAGACCGATGTTTTAACTATATTTACTCGATTTACTTGATTTAAATACTGACCGAAAAAAATACAACAAATTTATATTTTTTACATGCATCTGTTGCTCAAGTCTCTTAATATGAATTTTTATATTGCAGTCGTAAAAAAATATTTACTCCACACAAAATATAATTGTTTTTCAGGGCGGTAACCAATCATCGGTTACTAACGCCTGACACGTTAATAGAAATAAGGGCAACTGGATGATTGTTTTTCGTAGCATTTATTTTCTATGCTTTCGTCTGATTGAAGTTGTGCGACCACGCCGCCACCTAAGATTAATTATAGAAATTAATCAAAGTTTTTACACCAAAAGACAGTGCGCACTTCACTAGACGTGATAATAACATATCATCAGTATTCTGCATACAACTTACCACAGTCATAATATAAATATTTACCTTTTAAACAAAGATAATTATTACATACTAAATAAATTTATATGTCGTCAATATAGTGACAGAAATAAAAAAAAACTTTATTTTGAGGTTATAGTTAGACACTTAAACATCTCTATGTATTTGTCGGGTCCGTGGCGTAGTGGTCAACGTTTTTGATTTCCATTTCGGACCTCGTGGGTTCGAATACCACTAGAAACAACATTTTTTCGATCGAATAAGGCATAGATGTCAAAAAATCCCCCCCTCCGTTCCAATTCTTAAATAACGGTGTAGCGAGAGTGATTAGCTAACCACTGGTCGTATCCTGAACAAAT
This sequence comes from Himalopsyche anomala, assembly GCA_031772345.1. Taxonomy (NCBI): domain Eukaryota; kingdom Metazoa; phylum Arthropoda; class Insecta; order Trichoptera; family Rhyacophilidae; genus Himalopsyche; species Himalopsyche anomala. The sequence continues at coordinate 13,871,131 of CM062831.1, read as the reverse complement.
CCGGACCTATCCTTTCTATCCCTACTACTCTCTTCGAAAAAATAGAGGTTGAACGACTGAGTAACAAACAGTTCTCCGCTCAAGTCCACTCCCAATGTGGAGCATATGGCCTTCTAATGGAGGTATCTCAACAGAAGTTTTTCTACGAGAACTGTTTGTTATTCATTTTTACACTACTCTATTTTTCATAGAGAGTAGTAGGGATAGAGGGATTAGAGTAGAACAGGAGTAGTGGTTAACTAATCGCTCTCGCTACGCCCAGTTGTTAAGGATCGGAAGGGTGGAAGGGATTTTATAGACATTACAAACACCCATACCTTCGAACAGAAATCGATAAATCTATTGAAAAAATGCTGTTCGTACTGGGACTCGAACCCGTGAGATCCGGCACGGAAACCCACAACGCTAACCGCTGCGCCATAGGACCCGATTGAAATGAACAAAAAAAATATTCAAGTGAATATTGTAGAAGTAAATGTAAGATCATATCGACTGTGAAAAGGAAAAAGTACGTAACCCACACATATCAAATTTTACAGAAGGCGCAAAAAACTTGTTTTGATGATTTTGGGCCATATGCAAATTATGAAATATACACATCCTTGAATTGCACGGAGACTTCTAAACTGGTGTTAAATTGACATAATCTAATAATAATTAAAGAAATTGTGTAGGAAAAACGTTTTAAAATTTTCACAAGCTGTTTTTTCAGACTTAAAGAAAAAAAACCCAGAAAAAGATGTTTTTTCAAACTTAAAAGCTAAGTTTAGATATTAATTCGGCATTTGCAGCTTACATCCTTTTGATAGAACGTGAATCACGAGTAATACATTGTAATTATCGAAAAAAAGCTGTTGGTTACGTCCTTATTTACACAGTCGATATTTAATAACTACCTCAAAAACATTGAAAATCTTTTTACCTTGTCGTAGTATTGTGGTGGCAATATACATGTTTAATTCAACACATTTTATTTTATACGTAAAATGCATTACCAAAAAGTAGTCAACTGAAAATAGTCACATAAATATGTCAAAATAATGAACATGAAATTTGTGTACGCGAATACAATTATACTACAATGAAGAAAACATGACAGGTGCGTGAGTGGCAACATTGGTCTTGGTCTCTGTTCGCAGTTCATCTCCCGATGTGTTCTTGTCACCGTGCGCTTCTTACGTGCCCAACATGTGGATGAATTTGGACCAACAATCATTTCGCGGCTTAATGGCGATATTAAATCACCTGACTGACGATTTGGTTTACTTTTTGCCTTTATTTCCGATCTCCAGCACGGTTAACATCGCTTAATGAGATGGCGAACTGTTTGTTATGGGGCCTTTATTACCCGTGATGTACACCGCAGACTCTCTTGGCTTTTCTTTTCCTCGTTTCGTGTATTGTTTATACACCGAATTTATTCGCGAAATTTCTTTTATCATTGTACTTAAAATTCGTGCTTTTATTTTTTTAATTAATTAGCTCTTATTTAAAATTCACAACGGTTATCGCGGAAAATATAATTCAGTCAATTTTTATACAGAATGTGCAAGATTTTAAGCTTATATAATACAAGCATCAATAAATTTATGATTCATTACTAATTATTTATATACTACTTCTTCTTCTGATTTTTTAATCATATAACAAGCAGACAAAATTACAATAAATGATTCTTTTAAGTCTTAAAACGTTAATTATTTTATTTGTAAAAACAATTCTAAATATGTACACAAATATCTACACTAAAAAAAATTAAGACAAATTTTAATAAACTATATATAGACCTTTTTTTCATGTGGAGCACATTGTCCTTTAATACTTTTCTATTTTTGTTAATTGATCCAAGCATGAAGAGGGAGTTTTTTTCAATTTATAATATCTTACATGAGAATTGTTTTTATTAATTAAAATAAAAGAATTACTATTAAATTAGTATAAAGTCTGTGCGTAATACAAATTGTATTCTTTACTAATTTAAACGATTTAAAAAATATCCTTAATTAAGTTGTTATGTTATATTTTTTTTTTTTTGTTTTTAAATAAGCACTATGACCGATTTCAGTTTTTTTAATAATCAAGGTAGACGGTGTTGATGACTTGAAAATATATTTTTCATATTTTTGTTCATTTCGCATCATTGAATATTCAAAAAGGAAATTTTCATAATAACTTTTTATCGTTGAATTTGATATGGTTTACTGTTAATTGTAAATTTTTATTCAAGACTTTGCGAAAGTGACTAACAAAGAGAAAATTGTAATTATTTATTACAAAAATTATATAAGCTTAGTATGTCAATGCATTCTTAATAGTACCACTCCACTAACCTTACCTTCAATCCACTGCACTGTGTATATAAACACCAGTAACGTGCATTAACCAAAGCCTTTTTTTAAATTAATTAGCTCATATAAATTTAAACTATTAAATTAATTTAAAAACCTATATTAAACATTCACAAAAAAAACTAATTTGAGTGTCATAGTGGAAGTTTTTCTACGAGAAATTCTTGTTACTCATTAGTTTAAAGTCTATTCTCCAAAAAGAGTAGGGATAGAAGGATAGAGGCTAGGACAGGACTTGTCATTAACTGATTGGTCTCTTTTGGAACTTGTGAGATCTGTCATAGAAGCAAACGACGTTAACCACTGCATCACGGATCCGATGTTCAATTGCATTATTTTTTTTTAAAGTTTCATTAGACATTCGTTGTTTATTAAATATTTTTTTAATATATATAGTAGCGACTATTAAATAGTGTTTTATTTGATTTTCACCTCTTGTTTCACTATTAACTTAGCATCTATAACCGTAATGGTGTATTTTTTATTACTTTTTATTATATATAATGTATCCGCAAGTTCTTATTAAGATTCCACCCCAATACACATTAGCCTCGATTCTTGCGACGTCCAAAACAATACGTCGTCGTCAGTCCCAAGATGACTAGTCTCGTGGCGTGAGACGTAATAACAATAAAGTAGCTTTCCAATATTAATTTTATGAAGAAATAATGCGTATCATTTTCGGCCACTTATGGACCTATACAGCTTGGTAACGACGGGCACAAATTGTTCACAAACGAGGGCATTTGTATTCCCAGCGCGATGCGACGAGCAATTCCCTCAAAATCAGAAACATGTAGAAGTTTACCAAAATAAGCTATTACCAATTGTTCGAGCGATTTTGCGTACGAGAAAGACACTTTTGAATCCACTCTGGATAATTACGATCGACTTTTACGCGGCTTTGTTCGATAAAAACAACATTTTTTTATCGCTTCTAAGTATAATAAAAAAGATTATTTCCATAAACAGCTTTTGAATAATTCATAACGATACCCTAGCTGAATCAACACAAGGTTATATTATGAGTACACTTTTTAAGTACTCAGCCTTATTTTTTGCCTTATTTTAAATGTCACTATAATTTTAAAATGTAATCAATCAATACTTGTTAGAACTGTATACATAGCAATTTTTTTTAGTTCTACATTTGTATAATATGTTGGTAGCTTTTTTGTAAGAGTGAAATAAATATCATCTTTGTAAAAAATTAGCGCTTTTTTCTTAAACATTCTTTTACGAGAACTGCTTATTACTTAACTTCATTAGAGTATTAGACCTTTAGTTCTGATTACAGAGTGGGTATCTATTTTGTATTGTATTGTATTATGATATTAACTAATGAGTGATGAACTAAAATTGTATACTGTTTACTATCGATCTTCGATAGAAAGATATTTTATAAAATACTTTAACAAACATAACCGGATTTTCTCATCTAGTTAGTGTATTCATTATGTTTACTATCAATAACTTAATTTTACTTTTTCATCAATTGAAATTGTTTGTGGTGAGTGAAATTAACCGGATTTTCTCATCGAGTAAGTGTTTTCATTATTTTTACTATCAATAACTTAATTTTATTTTTTCATCAATTGAATTGTTTGTAGTGAGCGAAATCAGTTAGGGTCATTCGATAAAAAATGCGAAATCGGAAAAAGAAATACAATATACAATTAGTACAAAATACATTTTGATTATTCATTGAAAACGAATTTATAATGTAATAAATACTTTGCTGTAATTCTCATCCAGTGATTCCTATCTCATTCAAAGTTACAGACCGATAAGAAATACAACCGTGGAATAGCATTTTTTTGTAACTTAATATCAGTATTGATAATTTCATCCGTTCTCTACTATTTTTTTATTTTCTGTGTATGTATTTTTTCTGAAAATAAGTCACATATCAAAAGAACTATTTTAGATTTAAAATTCGTTGTTCACATGTTGTGTGACACAGTTTTTGTCACTTTGGAAAGCATCTTCAGACAAACTATTGCAAGGATTTTTTACGAATAAAATAAAACTTGAATATTTTTTTTTAATAATAAAATGGATGCTAGGTTTTTTTTTTTACTGATCACAGGGTGGGCTTAATATACAAGCAATGATCGTTCTCATTTTTAGCCACCTTTTTTGTTTTATATTAAAAATGAGCTTCTACAAAGTTTATGCCGAATCTATCGGAAAAACTTCTATATATTCTTATGGTTTCTTTATGAATTAATTGACCATATATATCAAAGATAAATAAATTTAATAGAGTGACAGTGACAAGACTGGTTTCAGTTTACAGTTTTGACGTGGTTTAAACGTCACTGACTTATTTTAACACAAAGCCAATATTCATTTGATTTTAATACAACGCCGTTATGTATCTAAAAGTATTTTATTTACTACTAAAAAATGTGTTGGATTGCATTTTTCTCTACCGTAACTGCAAGTACGATGTGCAGTTGCTCAAATTTTCTCGTTAACTTTTTGTAATAATTACTGTTTTAAAATATGGAACAAAACTCAAACTCTCTAAGACATGCTTTATTGCAAGATTTATCATTTAAATGCGTGTTTTTTGTTTTCTTACAAAAATGATTTATTTATTTTATTTTCCACTGCTAGATTCTGCTAGATTTCACTGCTAGATTTGTAAATTCTTTCAGGTCGTCGTAGTCGTGGAATCCCTTCATTTATGACATCCTTTTTCTTTTCTTTTTTTAGCCATTTTATATTTTAGTATTATAATGGTAATGTTAATGTTGTTAATTTTGATTGATTGCAGCTGATAAAATATTTGAATGAATTATTTAATTAGATATATAAAATATGAAATATATTCGATAGATTTCAACATCTATCTATTCAGAATTAGTTTTGACGATTGCCGATCCTTCTTAAATCTATCCTTTGTAATCGGTATCAATACTTATTACGCTATTTAATGCTTATCGAATCACTATTTTTACGACAGACTATCATATTAATTAGTTCAAATTATTCACACAAGTTTTGTCACTATCGGCCCGGGTTTCGCCTTTTGTCTTCATCAGGCGTTTAAGTGCACGTATGGACTTGAACTGGGTGGAACGAATAGATTAAGTTCAAGTAAATACGTACACTTGAACGCCTGAAGATGACGAAAGACGAAACCCCGGTCGTTAGTGACAAAAGTCGTGTGAATGCACATAATTTGAACTATTCAAATATAATATTGAAAATCCACCAAGCACCTTCAGTTGGAAGTTATAAGTTTGACTATTTACTTAATAAACACTTATTCTGGTTTCTGACTTTTTAAAACGCTAACATTCCAAATTACATTTTTTTTTTAATAACAAAAACTCCTACCGCGAGACTGGATAGGCTTATATGGATAACATTTTGTATTTTAATGAACTATACAATAATATTTTCACTAAATTGAATCTATTTTCATTTTTTTTCATGATATGGTTATATAATATATTATGTAGTTTTATTTTATATTTTGTCTCTTTATATTTGTCAAGTACATGGCGAATTGGCGTCAGCCGTTATGTCATGTACTATAATTTCAATTTTAAACAATAAATAAATAATATAAACATAAGATATAAAACTTTAATAAAAGTCGTCATTGTAGATCCTCTTCGTGCTCATAATTGATTTCTAATAGCTATACTTTTAAAAATAACTATAATATTTTGTATTTAACATTAAGCACGCATTCGCTGAACCAGGTTATAATTTTCGTGAATTACCGAACATGTTATTATTGCAGAAATCGAATTTCATGCTGTACGTAGGCTGTTTCGTGAAAAATTGCGTGCTGATTTCAATTCTTGTGGCCCAGGGGTGAAATCGCTATAGACACCGCACGATAGTGTCGTAATTGTTTCAGGGTACCCCCTTATTACGCGTAAACATAGACTTTACTTATATTAAAATTTCAGCTCTCTTCGGATTCGTTCGAGTGGTTGCGAGTCTCTACTCTGTATGTGAAATGTGAATACATCATACCATATTGACTTGGGAAAGACAAAAGCACGTAACTCACTCATAATAAATTTAACAGGAGGCACAAAAAACGGTTTTTTTATGATTTCGGGCCAAAGTCAAAATATTTTTTTATTTTTTACAAAAGCTAATGCCAATACGCTATGCATTTTGAAGATGAACGAAAGATCTTACGAGAAAAACTCGATGTAAAAAAAAATGTAAGTCACTCAATGATCTCGAGGAGATTGACATCACAAACATCCACGTCTTTTTTTATCCATATCCGCTCCCAATGTAGAGCATATGGTCTTCTAATGGAAGTATCATAACAGAAGCTTTTCTACGTGAACTGTTTGTTACTCAGTCGCTCAACTTCTCTTTTCCATAGAGAGTAGTAGGAATAGAAGGACAAGGCTAGTACAGGACTAGTGATTAACTAATCGCCAGTTATTGAAGGATCCGAAAGGTAGGAGGGAATATTTAGACATCACAAACACGAACCGAAATCGATAAATCGATCGAAAAAAATCTGTTTGTACTGGGACTCGAACCCGTGAGGTCTGGAATGGAACTGCTGCGCCATAAAACTCACGTCTTAGGTCTCAAATTTAATTTTAAAAAATCAAAATTTGACAATCACTTTACCGGGAATATGAGCCAGAGCCACTTGATTGATAGAGCAAGCTCTAACCAACTAGACCACAGCGGGCGATCAACAGGCAGGAAGTGCAGGAAGAGAATCAGTGCAGGAAGATTAAAAAACTTGTGTTTTATCGACTCAGTCTAATATTAATTTAATAACAACCTATTTAAACGTTTTTTTCCTGATCGCAATTGTCACAGGCTCAGCATTTTTTTTAAAAATTAAAAACTAAATTTAGATACATATTCGGTGTCTATAGTTTACATTCTTTTGAAAAAACGTTGTATACATTGTGATTATCAAAAAAAACTGTCTTGAAGAAACTGTGGGTTACATCTTTTTCCCTTTCTACAGTTGATATGCTTCTGTCAATTGAATAAGATAGATAGACTTATCGTTTTATTTTCGAAAACAAACATGACAAATATGTGCACAGACAAATAAATTGTCTTCAATATGACGGTATAAAAACACCAATATTTAATACTTAGCTCTACTAGTCCTGCCGTAAATCAACAAAAATATTTTGCCAAATCGCATGCAAAATATAAATGTTTTCAATCCGATTCAAATATGGTCGAGCGGTCAATCTTCGTTGGTTTCGGTTGCATAGCTTGCGGGTTCGAAGCCCAGTATGAACAATGTAATATATGATTAATGGGTTTCTATTCGAAGGCATGTACGTCGGCGATAATTCTACGTACGTCTCAAATTTCCTTCCATCCGTCGGATCTTTAATTATTAGCTAACCTGTAGTCCTGTGTGAGCCATACCCTTAAATCCCTACTCCCTCTAAAAAAGACAGGTTGAGAAACTGATTAGCAAACAGTTTTTGTAGATACACTTATATTGAGTCAAACTGCATCAGAAGTCATTGGGAACGGATAAAGTCAAATATTTAATTTTGATTCCAATTAACTTTTCACGCTCAAAAATCAATCAAAAATTGCATTAAATTAAGTGTTTACGTCTCAAAATATTAACGTAATCTTTAAATCGATCACCTTTTGTCGGTTTTTCTATAAACTTTGTATAAACCGGTTGTATAAATAATAATTTGCCGTATCTCGTGAAGTGCATTGGCGATTTTGGGCGCGAAAATAGGGACGAAAAATTCAATAATTGATTCGCTTAGTGCTGTAATCACTTGGACACAAAATAAGGATCATCAACTCACTTACCGTTCTGTGATAAAAATACGCTAAGTATGATACATAACTTGAGTACCGATATGTAACGCATTAACCTTCAACGAATTTAAAACAATATTACGGTACCTTATTAAAATATAATCATATTTTGTGTAAACGGTTTTTTCTCGAATCATGTAATTTTACTAAGATGAGAATAACAGACTCAATATTCCATGTGATATGAGATAACTAATTGATCAATTTTAATAATGTTATGTTGTCAAAAATCCGTCCAAAAAATAGCTAGACTGAGTAGTAATAGAATGGAGATTTAAAGTCAAAGTTTTTCGACTTTCTTTCATCGCTGATATTTTGGCCATTTGCATTGCTTTTTCATCAATGCCGACGGAATGGCGCTATCGTTTCAGAGGTGAGCAATACACGGTGAAGCCAGTTTACATGGACACCATTTACACTCGGCACTAATTTATACTTACTCACGAACACTTTTTTTAGGCATGTGCTAATATTGCACGACCAAACTAAAGCATCTGAAAGAGGTCTTACAATTAAGAACAGTTAATCAAAGTTACTGTCTTTCTTTGGATACTTGTAAAAAGAAAGGTACCTAAAATACATAACTCAAATTTTGACTTTGTGGCGCAACTGTCCGTGACGTATTTTGTGGGTTCAAATCCCAGTACGAACGGCATTTTTTCAATTATTTTTTTTAGATTTTCTTTTTTATTTTCCTAGTATATCAGATTCAAAGGTTTATCAATTTCTGTACGAAATCATAGGCTTTTTTAATATTTGAATTTCCTCCCACCTTTCTTATCTTAAATTAACGAGGTGTTGTTAGAGTGATTATTAAACCACTAGTCTTTTCATATAGCTATTCTTCTATCCTTACTACTCTCTTAAAAAAGAGAGTTTTGAAAAAACAAAAAATCGTTGAAATATTTCCAATAAGCAGGCCATAATATTCTCTATATTTGGGAGCAGACATGTATTTACTTTTACAATTGACTCTATTCGGTTAGTCAGATACTTATTTTCAAATTATCGCATACGGATAGATAGCATAATGAAATTTAAGCAGTTTTAAAATGATTTATTACAGACGCAAAATTAGCCCGTGAAATATACGCATGTCATTTATATAGATATATTCTCGCAATTTGGATATCACGCTCGCTTTGACGAATTAATTGAAATTATTCATAATGAACATTTCTCTCTAATTCTCTCCCAGATCAATCACCATCACACAGCTTCGTATTAATTTGACTGTTGCACATGTTAATCCGATTATAAGCATAAATATCTGACTTTTTAGAGGCAAAAAATGCACTAATGATACGAGATATAATTTAGAACGAGCATCGTTTAAACGGAGGCGCAACTGGTCATAATGAAATCTTCTCTCTAATACAAGTCACGGCAAAAAGTGTATATCGTTATATATATTTTATAGCACGGTTACAATAAAATGTCTAGCATTAAAATTTTAATATTTAATAGTCACAATCGTTTATATTTTCATTATAGAACATAATTTTTCTTATTCACAATATTTTAACTGACAGAAACAGGTACTTTCCAGTTAAATTTCAACTAATTTTATTTATTACAATCTACATATTTTCTGACTTGCCTTTTCCTACGATAGAACACTGCAAATCTCATTTTTTTTATGGAATACATTGTTTACTTTGTTAGGTAGGTGAAGGCAAAGGTGGTTGAATTTATTGCAGCATATAAAACCATTCCAGGTTTTCGTCTAACATATATTTACGTTCCTTGGAATATATCATGGTTTGTGAAATCCATTTTTAACTTTCTAAACCATTTTTCAAGTTTACCATAACTCAATATTAAACTTTTTTTCATTGTTGATGCTTCACACTAGCTCAGAAAATACTCAAAAAGACACCATTCTATTAATGTTTTCTTAAATATGTCTTAATTTCGGATTCAGAAATTCTTTTTACATGTTAAGTAGAGAAAACAGTTTTTCAAGTCGATCTTTTAACCTATTCATGGTTATTGTGGTGTTGGCTATTGGCTGGCAAAAAGATTTGGACCGTTGGCCAGTTGAATATTATTACATTTTGATCATATTTATTTTTGGAACTTCTTTGTAAACACACGATGGTGGCTGTGTATTTTTTACAGCTCCAATAATTTGTATATGCCATACGGTGCCATTTAATTCACTCCAATAATCTATTTCTGTGAGGATCTCGTAATAGGCACTTTTTGCTATACCTGCCATCTCTGGGATGCGTAAGTTGAACAACCTTACCTGACGGCCGCTCTCATTTGACAGTTATCACCTTAACGGAGATCCACAATCACCCGAGCCCACGTTCCAAACTGATGAATAAAATTTTCAACACAAAAATTACAGATGAGCTCAATCAGATATAACAAAATATGTTGTTGTTGGATGTTGCTCTCATTTACGTGTGTTACTCAATGAAAACTGGTTAGGCATAAAATTTACTTTTTGTAGAGGACTTAGATAAAAAAAATTAGACTAAGAAAAGGTTTTAAATGATAAATGTATAAACACTAATATTTTATTTCCAAAAAGTGACTAATCATTATTTTTCATTATTTATTAAATATCACCATAGAAGCTGTAACGTTTCTTTGCCTTTTAAAACTGAAAGCCTTATCATAAATGTAATGTACTCCTACCACCCATAACTAATTTTAATCACTTACCAACATTTAATCATTATGTCTTATATTCATGTAAAATAAAACAACTATGTTCGCTATATTGGAGCAAAGTTGTAATGAAAAAATATTGATGTAGGCATGAAACTCCTTTGTTTAGCATACCCGACATTTAGGTATACATACAGAAAATGGTCTTTATTATACTCTTTTAAAATATAATAATAAATTTCGTGGGCTTTACGGTAGTTTTACCTTTTAAGGTATGTGGTTCAGTTTAATTGTGTTATATGGACCAACATGAGCAATAGGACACAGAAATTTTATAGACGTGAATGCTGCTTAAATAATTTTTGCTTAACTTTAAATATTTTTTTTTCGTAGAAAATAATTTAAATTAATCAGTTTTTTCTATTTGTATATTAAACCAGTTGTATGCATACTTTTTTTCAGTTTTAAGTATGAGGAAATAGTTTTTTAGTATCTCATTTCATTAATTATATTTTGTTTTACACAAAATATATTTTTTTATTTGATAAGAATAATGAAATTTAATCACTTTTTTATTCAAACAACATACTAATTTAATTTTCGTGAAATTAACGTACAATATATCAAACATTAATTGCAACTGCATTAATTGTCAAGACAGTGACTTTTTTGTCACCTTTCTCGCCATTCCGTGCTTCAACTCATCTACAACATTCGTTTGTTATCATTTTTTTTTCATATTTTTTACGCTTGTTGGCCTTTATATGTATCCCACTGTTATCAGTAGCGTACGTCTTCTTTTTACATTAAGCACTGTTGCTTTTTTTACATTTTTTCATCCCTTATACATCATTAGTTCGTACCAAGGATAGAATGACTACAATCTAGTTACAAATAATTGATAGATCACAACTCGGGCTTCCAACCAGATTAAAACCAAAGCCGGTTAACCGGTTTATTGCATTTAAAAAATCCGAAACTAGGTTTATTTTAAATTCTCTCACCGCCCTTAAAACAATGAAATTGTATACAAATATTCATATTTTGAACCCGTGACGCAGTGGTAAAAATCGTTGGCTCTCGTGACGGACCTCAAGGGTTCAATTCCCTGTGCCGCTGTACCATCAGTATTTTTTTTATTCAACGGCATGTGATGTATGCGGTGCAGTGAGAGTAATTAGCTAACCACTCGTCCTGTCTTAGCTCTATCCTTTTATATAAACTCTCTTTTAAAAAAAAAGTGGTTGATCAACTGAGTAACAAGTAGTTCTTGTAGAAAAACTTTTATTAAGACAAAGCGGACATAGTTGAAAAAAAAGTTACTCTTACATACGTATGCATTAGGGCCCGTCGGTTTTCAAAAACCGGTTTTTAAGCTAAATTTGTGACATTCGAAAACCGGTTTTTCTATTAACAAAAGGACAGAAAATTTGGATATTTTATTTGATGGCTTAAGACCATATGCCTCACAACATTACGCAGCGAAAGGGTATTTTCGATATCAGGAAATTTTGTTACAGTGGACGCTTTGTGTTTTCTTAAATCATATTTTCTGAATAGTAACACCAAATAGTTTCTTGTTGTGTATTATTACGAAAATAAATAAACAAAATAAATAATTTTCTCGCTATTTTAATTGAATTATCCATTATTTGTAAAACTACGAAAACAGGATAAAACCGGTTTTCAAACAATATTGACATTCGAAAACCGGTTTTTTCAATAGTCGGTTTTTGTATAAGCCCTAGTATGCACCTATTAATAATATTTAAGTAAGAAAAATGCCCTTTGTTTTTTTATGTTTCGGAACATTGGCTTGTATGGTACTAAAATTTTTAGATAAACGGATTTTTTTATTTGAAAAAAAACCGGTTAGTTGATTTGTACGGTTAATTGAATGCTCAAATCACAACAGATGGTAAATCAGTTATGACTTTCTTCGATCTCTATAATTAATTACTAAATCTCCCAAATCATGCAATGCGATTTTTTCATATCAAAAATATATCTTTACAATTATTTGAAAAGCACTCAACTTGACAAAATTTCCAATCAGTTAGTATGAAGAATCGGAAATGTATTATTATTAAAATTTGGTGCTACAGAATACCCACGCACGTTACGGCGACATATTTTTTGGTTCAGTCATCCAATAAAGAAGTCTTCACATAACTTAAAATTTTGCTACAGTTTTCAAGGAATTATGGTTATTATTGTGTGTCACCAAAAAAACTACGCCCACAATACTTCAGATTGCGTAATTTTTGATACAATCAATATCCTTCTCTCGAATTTGTGTTGTAACTCTTAAATCGGCAAGTATATATAAATCAGTGATTCACTTACTTCCCTTTGTGTATTTTCTTATCACTTTTGTGAAAAGATTGATTAAATTCTACTGAAATATCACAATCAAATTCCTTTATCACTATTCAGCAAAAAAGTGCAGTAAGTTCTTAATGCAATGCAAATATTAGTTTAGAATTGCGTTACAAATTAAGTACTGTTACCATCTTTAAATTAAATTTCTTTCAAATCTCTATACGTTTTGTTGCATTCCAAAGAAAGTCCTCTTCTTTGCTCGTTATTTTCGGAAACGTTTACATTACTTTGTTTGTTTATTTGTTCGTTTTCTGCTGTCTCATTTGTTTTGTTTTATTTCATATTATTCAGGTACAGTGAAAGTTCTGTGCAACATATTTATTGAATTGTTTATCACCCGACAGTCATATCGGATAACAAGATTCTCGGCAAGATATTCTCAAAATGGTGTTTTTAATAATGTTAACATTGTTTGAACTCAACTGGCAACTAACCTACATTATTGGTTTAACACAGCAATTCGGACAGGGTATCTTATTTTTAAAAAACATTAAGTTCAGCTTTAACGTTAAAACAAATCGGACAAAAATTCGACAAATACATACTGACAAATATTTTGTTTTCATTCTTATTGAAGACTTCTTTATTATCTTGTTTTTTTTACATCCTTCTTTTGTGGCTTTTTATCCATACAGTTTACGAACATCGTGACTATTTTAACCTTTAGAGGAGTGTATAGATCTATTTATATTTTATACTGACTTTTTTTAAATGCCAATTGTTGTGATTTTTCCTAATATATAAATAATATCGACTGTGGAAAGGAAAAAGGACGTAGCCCACAGTTTTTTCAAAACGGCTTTTTTTCGATAATCACAATGTATACAAACAACTTGATACATGTTCTACCAAAGGGATATAAGCTGAAAATGGCAAATTAGTATCTAAAGTTTATCTTTTAAGTTTGAAAGAAGAAGGGCATTTGAAAATTACGATCAGGAAAAAAGACATAAAAAAAGGTTTTTTCTGAAAAAAATATTTAATTTATAACAGATAAAGTCAATTTAAAACCAGTTTATCAGTCTCCATGCTATTTAAAGTTGTGTATATTCCATAATTTCCTTTTGGCCCAAAATTATCAAAAAACGTTTTTTTTTGTCTCCTGTAAAATTTGTTATGTGTGGGTTACGTCCTTTTTCCTTTCCACAATCGAAATGTTCACAGACAGATACTACTACTGTGTTGAGTTTTAAAAAAATGGCGCCGACGTATATGTACGTTCGTACTCCTCTATAGGGTAAGAGTCAGGAATAATATTAGTTTTTTATAACATTGCCGACGTTATAAATGCCTAAAATTTTAAATTTTTGAATTTTGATAGTTGGATGTTTTACTGTATTTTTTATAAAATATATTCATATCTTAAACTTAAATAGTGTTGGAATCGGTAGAAAAAATAGTTTTGTTTTTAATTTTTTAGAGAACTAAAAGTTCATAAATAATTAGATCATGTGTTGACATAAAAACATTCAATATTATATTTATTTAGATTTTTTTGTGTTTAGATATACTTTTTTAAGACTTCACATGACTACAGTGAAACGAAAAAAAACTACTGTATTCTACTGGGGGTGCAATGCATAAATAAGTTATTTTTAATATTTGCGTTATTGATATTATTTTTATAACTAGCTGTATGCTAAATAAGATTCTAATTACGTCCTTAAACACTGTCCTCTTCATCATAAAAACCCATTTCATTTTAAAATATGCGCCATATTTTATTTTCGTAACCATATCGAAATTTAAAAAAAAAAAAGGAAACATACTGTAACAAGCAGTTTTTGTTATTTTACTAAGTTCTACTGAACAGTAAAAAAACTTTATTTCAAAATATCATTATGAATAAAATTGATTATTTTAGAAAAGTAATTTTTCTCATGTGTATTTGTTTTTTTATTATTCATGTCAGCTCCCAATATAGAACATATGGCCTCCCAATAAAGTTATTTCAACAGAAGTTTTTTCTACGAGAACTGTTTGTTACTCAGTTGCTTAACCCTTCTTTTTCAAAAAGAGTAGTGTGAATAGAAGCATAAGATGCTAGGGCAGGGTGGGGAACCTTTTCTTCTCTTAAAGCCGCATTCGTTTTTCTGATTCGACATAAGGCCGCAGTAAACATTGACTATAGAATCTTTGGCCGGAAAAAAAATCATACCAATTTCTAAAGCCCAGAAATTTGCGGATTTCCCAAAATTATCAGCGTAGGACCTTTTCTTATTTTAGGTCTTTCAAGGATTTTCAAATTCAAAATGTGCAGAATTTCAGAATTGGCCAGAAGGCCGCACCAGGGTAGCTTTATGACCACAGGTTCCCTACGCCTGGGCTAGGGCAAGACAAGTGGTTAACTAATCGCTCTCGTTACGTCTAGTTATTAAAGGTCAGAAGAGTACGAGGGTATTTTTAAACACCACAAACACCTATGCCTTCGAACCGAAGTCGATAAATGCTGGTCGTACTGGGACTCGGATTGTGAGATCCGGTACTGATGAAGTCCACAGCGATAACAGCAGCGCCATACGACCCGACGTCAAATATTACCGAACTGATCGATTTTGTCCAGAATCATCAGATTTATGACTGAAAAACAATTAACAGGCCATTTTAAATTGGTGCAATATTAAATGTTTTTTTTATATATATAAATTGATTCTTTCATTTTGAATGTTGTAACTTACAATTGGTACAAGTAGGCTACGGCCACCGGCCAAGTTATACCTCGCGGCGTCTCCGAACATAAATTGTCCTCAATACCTTAGCCGCCATTTTACCACATTTTAAATGTTTAATAACAATTTAATTATTTTGGGGTGTCATGATTTTGTGTCGCGTAATGTGTGGCCCACCATGTTGACTTAATCGCGGAACAGAACACCTGCGGGCGCTTACAACGGCGGCGCAAAGACGCAATCTTTGGTTTTCAGTTTCGCTTTTCAGTAGAAATTATATGTAATCTTTTCAATTTTTACTTACTTTTAATATTATACATATTTTTTCTCTTGATTTATCAATGTTACTGGTAAACCAAAAACCAATTATTTTATAACATAAACTCACACAAACACGCATTATTTCTTGCTCCCACATCGTGCGCACTAAGCGCATTGATGGTATGTTAAAATAAAACACTAAATTTTCGTTTAAATGCAGTGAAATAGAAATCTGTTATGATTTAATTAATTATTAACTAATCTCAATTCTTACAGCTTCCAATTTAGTCATTACAATCTAATTTGTTAATTATTTTTCGATGAATTTTGTGCTAACTTAGTAGAAGTTAATTTTATGTTATATTCCTACTTAAAAAAATATATTATAAAAAGTTGAGTTTACCCGGGTAACGGGGTAGGTACTCATAAAAATATTTAAAATAGTTTAATAGTTTAAATCAGGGATGTGGAGTAGGGTAAAACAAATGACTCTGACTCCTAAGAATTTTTTCAATAATTTCATTTAAACTTATATATGTGTATACTATCAGATTATCTTTAGTCAGCCTATAATGCAGTGGCAACACTTTGGCCTATTGTGGCTAGAATATCATCATTTTTTTTTTTTTTTGGGTCTGAGTCGTAAGATTTATCCGACACTGACTCCATAGCTGGTTATAATACCGTCTTGGAAAGTCCTCGTGTACTATAAAGCTAAAGTTGGTTACAAATAACTATGAATGACTGTTACAGGTATACAAGGTATAATATGGCTGGTTAACGTGAGAATAATGTGATAAACAAAATTTACACAGACTTTAAATCAACAAAATCTCTCACATTTACTACCCCTAAGGGAAGACGAAGCATTGGAAGACCACTACTTCGCTAGATGAATGTGGTGTCAGAAGAAGAGAGAGTGCTGGAGGTGAGTGACTGGTGTAGGGAGGAGAAAGATCCATTGGAGTGGAGGAAATTGATTGAGGTTGATTGATCAAAGCTCAACCCGGACTGTAGCGCCAAGAAGAAGAATAAGATAGTATGGTTAGCAAACAATCGTTAAATTTGATAGAAATAGAAATAATAATATTGAAATCTACCAGTTTGGTAAAAGATTTTCAATTACATAATTTGAATTCATATTCAGAGTATTTTTTAATTTTTTTAATGATGTTAACCAATTTAAAAAATAGTTCAAGCAAAAAACTGCTTCATCTCAAACTTCTCGGTGGCGAATAAAAAAATATAAAAAATATATACGAAAAATCTACATCAATATTATATTATGTATCATTAAATAATAATTTATTTTTTAACCAGAACTGCCACTTTTTTATTCAATAAAAATTAATAATCAATTTAAATAAACTTTAATGAAAAAAATGCAGAAAAAACTTTTGCACTGCGTCCTTTCTAAGTATTTAAATTCACATTAAGGTGTCATTAGGGCCTGAGATGAAGAGGATGACACTTGTCCGTGGAATCTTCATTCAGTGTGGCCTTTTTGATAGCATGAGGCCGCTTATTAAAATTACATATGGGCTTAATATATGTTACGTGATTTGAATATCAAACACAACCAAATTAATGGCCTTTCTCCTTACGTCTGCATTAGTTTGCCATACACTGACGAATCAAAACCGATATTACTGTATAACAGTCGAGTTATCACCAAAACTTTTTACTTATGCGATTAATATTACAATCAGACACAATATATAAATAAGCTTTTTTTTAAAAAAATCGAAGGAAAATGGTAACTACTAAAAAATAACATTTTCTTTCCACCCTCAATGTGGACTACAAAATGGTAGTCAAATTACAGATAAAAGTTTTATTTTAAACATCATCCACCTTACTACTGTCCGTACATAATATTACTCTGTAATGGATGAGCATGAGCATGAGTCATGCGGGATTTCTTCACAGCGACTTCAATTTTTAGTTTCAAGTTTAGGAATAAAAGTTATACGTGACTTCAATATGGCTTATAAATTATTTTTTTTATCGAAAAAAAGCTCTCGTCTCTGAAGGGTTAAAGCGAATCAAAATATCAATCTAACTGATCGCAGCGTGCGTTGTGTCACGTGGTTACCATAGCGACGGAGATCATTTCGCTTTGATTTCGTCCACGCAAGACGTACGTACAGTAAAAATTAAGTTTTAAGCAAAATCTAACACATTTTTAGAATTGTGCTATTAATTTCTGACTATTTCTGTATATACATACATATTTTATGAAAAAACCTCATTCAATAATAAAAAAAACATTACTACTCAAGCGGTTGAGTATCTTTTTTTGTAACTGTGTCCGCTCCGAATGTGGAGCGATGTGAACTTATCAGTCCTCATAGAGCTTACATCAACATAAGATGCTTTACGAAAGCTACTTATTACTCAGTCGCTTAATTTCTCTTGTTTTAATACCGTAAGAATAACAACGGAAGTGGTAATAATATCGTTTTAAGATCGGATAGACGAGTACTATCAAACATAAATCAATTCATAAAACTTCCTGTACTGGATTTCAAACTCGTGAACACTACAATTCAACAACTTTAACCACTTTAACCACTTGTCTACATGCCCAATATATTTTAGAACAATAAAAGTAAAAATATAATTATATCAATTTTATAGTCAAAGTTAAAGTATTTACAAAATACATCTTAGTATACAAGAATATGTCCATTGCAGTTCTTTTGTAATATCCGTTGTTTTGTGTCGAGCCTTTTGAGAGCATTTTTGGAAGGAGTCATGGTTCCTCCGTGATTAAAATTTAATGAAATATTCATACAATTTATGAATGTCTTTATGATATCAATTATTTTTTACTGAAACGTGGTATTTTCAGATTATACACATTGTCGGCGCACTTTGAAACCAATATTTAAAAATAACAATAAATCTTTTGTGAAACATTATTTTGTGTACGTTTTATTATTATTTTCAATGGAATGAGATTAAAATCATTATTATAGTAGAGCAAATATTACTCAACGAAAAAATCATTCACAATTTAATCGACACAAAACAATCAGTTTCCATTTTAAAATTACAATAGATAACTTTTAAATTTAATTGCACATACATATTATACTTTAATAAAAAGCTTTGCGACACAAAATTAGGGTTACAATAAATAATAGTCCTGTTTATAAAAAAAAATATGAATACAAAGACTATAATATTTACTAATACATTTTTAAAATTCAAAATAATACTATTTTGAATCAGCGGAATACTCCATTCTGTCAATGCTAAAGCAATATTTTAGTTTTTGTATTTTATTGAATATGTTTTTTATTCAGAAAATAAAATACTAAATTGTACTAATTACACTTTTTTTTTGTTCACTTAGAGCAATATCTATCGGTTGATAGTCATTCAAAGTAAAATTGGAACTAGTGCAAATGAGTATTTTGTTTTTTTTAACATTTTCAAATCTGTCAATTTTACTTTTTCTGATAAGTATAATTGATTTCGTTGGCTATCGACTTCAAATCAACAACTTCGGCTTAACTCACAAATGTATATTTCAAATATATATATATATATATATATATACATATATATGTATATTTATATATTTATGGGTCTTATGGCGCAACGGTTAACGTTGCTGGCTTCTGTGCTCGAGTGCCAGTACGAACAGTATTTTTTCGATCGATTTTTGTTCGAAGGTATGAGTGTTTGTGATGTCTTTATTTTCCTCCCACCCTTCCTAGTCTTCAATAACTGGGCGTAGCGAGAGCGATTAGTTCACCACTAATCCTGTCCTAGCCTTATCTTTCTATCCCAACTACGCTCTTTGGAAAAGAAAGGTTGAGCGACTGACTAACACAGTTCTCGTAGAAAACAATCAGTTGAGATGCTCCACATTAGGAGCGGACATGGATTAAAAATATATCGACTGGGGTAAGGCAAAAAGACGTATCCCACATATTTTTCAAAACAGACTTTTATCGATAATCACAATGTATACAACTTGATACACGTTCTTTCAACGGAATGTAAGCTAAAAATGCCGAATTAGTATCCTTTTTAGTAGTTTTATCATAGTTAACTCGTACTTTCAAAAATTGCATTTGAGACGTTGTTCTTCTGGATTAGCGAAATTAAGTGTATTCTAGTACACCTACCATGTACAGACAGATATGCTATAATCGGAAATCGTCACAATTAATTTTAGATATGTCTAAATCGGATTTAGTAAAGTTTGACATATTTAAATCGTTTAGTGATACTATTTTAAATAAGTGTATACTGTATATGAATTCAACTAAAATATAATTAAAGATAATTTTTCAATAAACGTTTAATTGGCTGCAAATATGTCTGACATTGAATGCCGTTGACAAAAAGTGGGAATGTATTATCGTAATTGGCCATTAGTAGCTGAACAATACAGAGACAGTAAAGATCGCTTTTGCATTGCGCAAAAACTTCTTAGAGGCAGGCAAGCAATGTTGGCGCCGTTCAATATACTACGCAAAACAGGAAGAACAAATCAAACTGAAAATAAAACCAGAAACAAATGAGCTCCTTCAATAAAAATAATGTGGAAGACAACATAAACGTAAAATAATCGAACATGCAAAATTCGAATACCGCAAAAACAAATCAATAACATTGTCACGTTCTTATTTCAAAATAAATGAATCTATCATGGATTTATTTATATTAAACACAAGATTCTGCTTTATTGCTGATGTCACTCGTTAAGCCTGCATGAATTGGGTCCATTAAAAGTGAAGTGAGTCAACTAGTAAAATGGCAAAACTTTTTTCTTGGACTTTTAAGTACTATCACGTCTTTACTTGATGCTTTGGTGGATGGCATATTTTTATTTTACGAAAATAACACAATGACTGGGGTTCTATCACTTTTACGATACTTTAAGACGTGACGAATATTACAAAGTATCCAACTTTTTTTCTTAATTACCACTTCGCTCTCTTCACCTCTTGTGGGCCCAATTATTGTACTCTTTTTGAGCACACTAACAAAACTAGCATGATAATAGTATGCATGAGTTTCACTTTTAGGGTGTTCACTGTCAATACTTGGTGGAAAGGCATTACATTAAAAAAAAAATACTCAGGACTGTTTTCACTCATAACTTGCATTATCAACTAATAAGAGAATAAAATATTACATTAATAGCACATGACCATTTAAAATAAAAGTGGAATTAGTACAAATGGGTATTTTATTTTTTAATGCATAACATTGTTGAAACAAAATAATTACATACATATATTTTTCCTAATGGGGGGGGCAATCTATAAAATATTTTATGTTATTTATAATATTTTTTGCAATATGTACATATATAGTTTGCCAATTTCAGTTTTTTTACAATATACACATCATAATCTCAACCAGGGGGGGGTTTGGACTATTTGTAATGCACTTAAATTATTAGTCTACATTCCTGGTAAAAAATATTGTATAGACTTTTAATTTGAAATATTAAATTTAAAAAAATTAAGGGGGTCAAGCCCCAAACCCCTTCTTCCTGGTTGCGGCACTTATTGTGCTTGTTTATATGCTTTTTTATGCGTCATCAACAACATAATTTATATGTTCGTTTCATTCGGGAAATCCTAATACATACGTATTTTATACATTCGATTTAAAAATTGGTATATCGCTTATACTCATTATTTTCTTTGACGTGCATGGCGTTGACAACTCAGCTATATGTTTGAAAGTATAAATATTACCTTATACTTTTAAGGACTATTGGTTAAACTGATTAAAATCGATATAAGTCCGCGAAAACAGCTCTTGGTATAACTGATGAATAATATAAATATTGTCGTGATTTGATTAATTTTTGAAATATTTTTTTTTATAAAACATTCATCGTCTTTGGTGGGCCAACAATAATACGAATGTTGTTTCAATCGTTGCAGAGCAACATTTCAAAGCATTTATTCGTACTAAGGTCTAATGATCAGTAAAAGCGTTCGGAGTGATTTAATACGATTCTGTGTTTACATATAGACAGATTTTACGACTGACAATAAAATCAATTGAATTATGATGGTCGCACTTTGTACAAATGTTTTATTTCTTTTGCATCCTGCTTGCTTATACAGAATCAACAATTGAAAATGTAACGGCAGACGTCTCAACAATTCACATAGAATTCAAAATTATCACTTTTAGGGTGTTCACTGTCAATACTTGTTGGAAAGGCATTATATTAATAAAAACATTATATTCCTTTATACTTGATTCTACTTTATTTAATAGATCAGGACTGGTTTCACTTATTGCGAGCATATCTTTATAATTACCATCATTCACCATATAAAATTTATTAATCTTTGATGATTTTTTAATTATATGTGTACGGTGTTAAACATTTTAATTTTGTGTAATTATAGTCACTTATACTGTTATTTGTAAATTCTTTTCATTGTTTATGGTTGTTTACATCTTTTAATTCAATTTAATTTTGTATCACTATTTATGTATTTTTCTTATCAGTTGACAATGCTTGCAATGAGAAAAACCGGTCCTGACCTAATAAAAGTGGAAAATTGTGTTTTTATTATTCAAAATGATCATTTTAATATAATAAATAATAATAAAAACATAACAATTATTTCACATTGTTTTATTATGATCGTCGAAATCATTTACTGCCTTCATTATTACATACAATTCATACAGTTTAAAATAAACGAAATATTGTTATTTTAATTTAACATTTGATTCCTAATATTGTGTCATGTTATTTAACGCATAGTTTCTAAGCCTGTTTGGACCCGTGGTCTCCATTCTCTCTTTTTATATCAGCATATAAGTTTTTCGAGACTCGAAGACACAATTATTTCACGATTGATGAATGGAAAAAATGTGCGAAATTGAAAAATTTCAAAATAATTTTCAATTCTTTGAAAATTTTACTCACTGACAGATTTCAAAACATTACACAAGAATTTACGGATTTCCCAAAATGAGAAAAGACGCGAGACCTTTTTTTATCCAAAAATGTGGGTCCTTTTTTTAACCTCTCTCGCGGAGTTCAAACATTTTTCTCTTGCTGACCGATTTTAAAAACCTGTCTCTCTCCAAAAAAAATTTTTTTCTCTGTGGCCCCTTGATATATGCTGTGCCCCCGGTTGAGAAACCGTGATTTATCGTATTGTTTGACATTGTTTGTTATAACGTGAAAAAATCAATGTTTCAGTTATTTCAACATGATTCTGTCATAAAAAAATGTGCTGTATAATTGCAGTCACATTATAACTTTTGGTGTTATAATTTCAATAAAAATAATTCTTCCTAACAATTTAATATAACAGAACAGTTAAATTTAACTTGATATAATATATGAAAAGTTTACTAGGTATGAATTGAAATAAGTAATAAATTATACACATGCGTGATAAATTATATGTAATAAGCTTGCATATTATAAAATTTTGCACTTTAGATAAACCGTTTATTGTATGTACATATTGTAAGCATATCGTTAAAAATATACACACATATTTAATATTTATTACAATACTAAATCTTTCACTTATAAAGAAGAGCTGCAAATTGGAGTACTAACATCATATTTGTAAAAAACTTTTTCGCACCTTCATAATAAATTTGTCATTGAAGAATGAGCTTTATAGATTTGCCAAAAGATTCCAACAAAACTATATCTATCGCCGTTATCTAAATCTTTTCCAGTCAATAAATTATATGTTAAATTCTTCAATTAAGTTTTTTTAATTAATATTATTGGCTTTTGGTACTTACTCTAATTTATATTTAAAAAAAAAACAGTTTGTATTTTATCAGGACTTCGATCGCGTTAAATATCTTCAAATGTATGTCAAGCATTTGGGAGACAAAAATCTACTAAAAAGTACAGTTTTTAAGCGTACAAACGTGTTGAGTGGGAAATTGGACGTTTTTATTTGTTTTCGATGCATACCCTCACCGATTTTACGGTCTTGATAAAGCCAAGTTAGGAATTCGTTTATTATTGAAGTTAAATATATGCGTTTTATTGTGGTGTTATATTATTATGTTAACAGCGAAACAAACTTGTTTCAACAAAAAAACAAACTATTCAGCCACAAGAAAAAAAACATATACTTTAATACCTGTTTTTTACGAAAGCATAATTTTTCACGTTATTCAGTTATTCTTAAATTAGTTTCAGTACAATAAGTAGTATCATTATTCAAATACACAAAAATTGCTTGAATAAATCTGTTTCATTTTTTATTAAGCGTCATATAATATAGCAATCTAAGATAAGATATTGAAAAAATGAGGATCAATAAACAAAAATATAGTAAACAAAAAAAAACTTGATATTTGATAATAATTAACATATTTTTTTACTGAACGTTTACAGACAGCATTCATAAGGGGGATTTCTTAATTGTTCTTCGTATTCAGATGCTTCAGCTAGCCGAATCTTAAGTACGACATTTTTTTTGTTATCCATGTCCGCTACCAATGTGATCCTAATCGAAGTATCTTAACAGAACTTTTTCTACTATAACAGTTTGTTACTCGGCCCTCAACCTTAAGTAGGCATAGAAAGATATTTAGTAGGATGAAAGGGAATTTTTAAACATCGCAAACACTCATGCCCTCGAACAGAAATCGAAAAAATGCTTTTCGTACTAGGACTCGAACCCGTGAGATCTGGCACGGAAGCCAACACCGTTAACCGTTGTGCCGTAGGAACCGACAGTTCAAGATACATGCCTGAATATTTAATACGGAAAACTTATTTTACTCGACACAACATGCCCACAGTGGTCTAGTTGGTTAGAGCTTTCTCTACCAATCAGGTAGGTCTGGGTTCGATTCCTGTTAAGGTCATTGCCAAATTTGAATTGGAGACCTAAGACGTGGGATTTTGTGATGTAAATTCTTATCCTCGAGTAGATCTCGAGTGACTTACAAAAAATATTCTCATCGAGTTTATCCCGTATGATCTTTCAATTATAAAATATTTGGCGCATTGGCATAAGCAAATATTAAAAAAAAAACATAGAAATAATAATATCCAGGAAACTAAGTAGGAACATTTTTCGCATAATTATAATGTAAATTATTTGTTTTCGTTTAATTGCGGTGTATTTTAGTATCAGGATGATATTGTCGGATCCGTGATACAATGGTCAACGTCATTGGCTTCCATGACGAATCTCACACGTTTAAATCCCACTACGAACAGCATTTTCTCAATTAATTTCATTTCTAAATGTTTTTGATGTATATAAAGAGTGTGAAGCCATAGCGGGTGGTGGTGGACGTTGAGTACCCTTAAAAAAAAAAAAAAAAAAACTCTGCCACCTTTCCAAGCGTTAATAAAGGCGCGTAGCTATTAACTAACCACGTAGCCTTATCATTTTTATCCCTATACTCTCGTAGAAGAAAAAGAGGTTTAGCAACTAATTAACAAGCAATTCTCGAAAAAAACTTTTGCTTGGATACTTCCGTTTGAAGGTAGTTTGCTCTAAATTTAGAGCGGATATGGATTATAAGAGGGAAAATTCCGTTTTATAGTCCATTTCATATTAACGCCAAAAAAATTTAGAGAATACTTGACGGGGTATTTTGTAATATTTTTTTACCAGTGGCGGATTAACCACTTTGAAGACCCCAGGCGCAAATAAAAGTTGGAGGCCATGTTTTTCGAATAACATAAAAGTGCTGCAAAGCTCTTCGTAGAATAATAATTAATATTGAAAATTAAAATCAAAATTTTAGTGTTTATATAATATATGCTATTTTTGAGGCCCCTGAGATTTGGAGGCCACAAGCGCGTGCCTCTTGCGCTTGTGGAATAATCCGCCACTACTACTGAATGTCTGTATTTGCAATAGTTCTATTGAAAAAATCAAGTTATTACGCCGTGATGTTACTTTATATAGCCATGATTGAAGACAATAGATCATAGTTTTACTTGTAGCATCAGTTCACCTGCTTTTCTATGCTCAGTTCAACCATATCCAAAGATTTCAAAGTTCACAGAATAAGTACATTTAGAGGTTAACTGCACAACGTTGGATCTAGAGAGCTGTTCAGTGATTTATTGCTTCCCATCGAGACATAAATAATGCCGTCTAATAACGTTCTTTCCTCGTACAAATAAGGTGGGAGATTTAGCGTGAAAGATCGTGGACACTCTCGATTATATCGTTATTAGGGTCTTCACTCTAAAAAGGTATCGTGTAAAAGCATCATCAGTCAGTCACTGCATTTTGTAATACTGATAACGAAACTGGACTTTATCATCAAAACCTTCAGCGAAATATGAAAAATTTATCACTCAGAAGATAATCACCAGAAATCCGTGTTTTAGCATTTTATGTTAGATGTTAAAGTTTACAATAGAAAAATTTACAGATTATTGTTTAAGCTTATTGACTACAGTGAGTGCTATGACCACATTATTGTGCTTGTAACACCGTTAAACGTACATAACGTGTTACCCGATCCGAATTAATATCAAGTTTTTTTTGAGGTATAAAAATTATACATGAAGAGTTTGGTTGTGCCGCTATGAATTAATTTGGTGACGATATATCGAGTGATAATATTGTCGCACTTCAAAATTCATCTGTAGAAAAATTTTGTAAAAATAAATATCAATATTCATTTTGTATTCGTGTCCGCTCCCAATGTGGAGCATATGGCCTCTTAATGGAATTGTCTCAACAGAAGATTTCTACGAGAACTGTTTGTTACTCAGTCGCTCAACCTCTCTTTTTTTCAAAGAGAGTAGTAGGGAAGGAAGGATAAGGCTAGGGCAGGACTTGACAGGACAGGACAGTGGTTAACTCATCGCTCTCGCTACGCCCAGTTTATATAAGATCGAAATAGTGGGAGGGTAAGACATTTTAGACATCACAAACACTCATGTCTTCGAACAGAAATCGATAAAAGGACAGAAAAAATGCTATTCATACTGGGACTCACACTTGTGAGATCCGGCATGGATGCCAACAATACTAACCTCTGCGCCACAGGACCCGATAGATATTATATAATAATAATGTTTTTTTAATTGATAATTGTTTGACATTATTATTTAATATAGATTGATGCTAAAATTAACATTTTAATGCTTTAAAACGCTAAAATTAAAAACCGTAATTCTGTAATTGATTGAAATATATGCAAAAATACGATCCTCTAATTCAGCGGTGGGCTGCCAATACGTTAACAAGGAGCTCGCTCAATATCAAAGTAATTTATCAGTCATATGCAATTATATGCAATACTTTTAAATAAGCGAACGATTGTTATTTAATACATTTAAAATATGCAACAATATGCAGTTTAACATAAACTAATCAATGTAAATGGCTAAAAATGTACTACTGTGTATACTGGAAGCTGTCGTAGATAGTATATGTCAAAAATTGCAGTTATGTACTAGTTTGATCTAAGAATATTGTTTTCTATTAATTTAACAAGGGGCTCGCCGGCCGTGGTAAAATCTAACTCGCGTGAGCCCCTGCCAGCCCCCTCCAGCCCACCCCTGTTTTAATTAACACGATAGCTTTTCTTTAGGATGAATGATTAAAAGGATTTAAAATGAGTCACAAAAGTTTGGTTTTTACTCATTTACTTTTCGCTCCATTGTAAAACAGCACACAAATAATCTACCCCTATTAAGATTTGTTAACCTTGTGAACTTTGCGTAAATTTTAAAATAAACATTGTAAATAAAGCTCACTGAGAATGTCACTTCGTTATGGTTGCTACTACACTGCAGTAGTAGAAGTTTAAACAGTAGCCCTAATTTGAAGCCACGTAAAAACAAGTCAAGTAGGATAATAGCAAGACGCACTACGCCAGTAGTGCGCAATTTGTTTCACAATCTAGGCGATTTATCCATTTCCCATTTTTTCGTTGGAAGCAGAGCAGGGGTGGGCTGGAGGAGGCTCAGAAGGGCTCACGCGAGCCCCTTGTTAAATTTCAGCGCGGCCGGCGAGCCCCTTGTTAAGATAAGAAAATCATTCGTTTTAGTTAAAATCAGCACCTAACTGCAATTTCTGTAGATGGTTAAATTTTATTATAAAACAAGACTTAGTAGCCCCTTCATTTTTTCATTCAGCGTTGTGGGCTTCCGTGCCGGACCTCGTGGATTCAAGATAATCACTAGTTCTCTCTTAGTCTTATCATTCTATCCCTACTACTCTCTTTGGAAAAGAGAGGTTGAGCGACTAAGTAACAAACAGTTCTCGTAGAAAAAAAAACTTTTTTTGAGATACTTTCATTAGGAGGTCATATGCTCCACATTGGGAGCAAAAATGGATACAAATAAATGGATCAGATTTACCAAGCTCCTTGTTAAAATATTGGCAGCCCACCGCTGCCGCATAGTGTAAACGTTGTACGGATACTGATATTTCCTCTCACTGTTTGAGGCATATTATTTTTATAAATATTTTTTATTGTGTGTTATGCATATTAAAGGCTTAATTTAGTATCGGGATTTTCAATTTAAAACTCTAACACTGCTAGATGAATTCAGAGAGATAGTGTCTTTAGCGTCAACTTCGGATTTAATTTAAGTGTGGGATTTTACCTTCAGTATATGTTTGCTGATCTCATCGTTAAAGAGGTTTTTTGTATTGTGACTTATTTAGTTTCAATAAAGTAAACAGTCGCTCACAAATTTATTTTATGTAAAATTGATACGAAAATGGTATGGTGTTCATATTCGACAAGTTATGTTGACTTTTTCATACTGAAATAATATTCGTAGTTTGCGTTAATTATCAGTTTCTCTGATGTACATGTATGCACTTTACTACTGGTTTTATTTTATTTTTTTCATATCTGCATTGTTATTCGCTGCATTTTTTTGTCAAATAAAAAAGGATTAACATGCTATTTAGTATATTTATCGAAAACTCTCATTTGTTAGTATCAAGAATTATTAAGTATTTGTATTAAGTCGAAGGCCGTGGGTTGTGCATCGCTGCATTACACTAATGCGCGCTTAAAATGTACTCAATACTTACGATCAATAGCCGAAAGTTGAGTGTATGAAACTTCATCGCATGTCACGAGTGGGACCAAGTGAAAAATGAACTTGACAATTTATTGTGTTTTATTTTGTGAAATATGGTCACACAAGTTGTAGGGCGGTAGAAAAGATATCTCCGTGAGATCGCATATCGAGAAATTAACGCGGGGACATTGCCAAAGAGGGACATTTCTCTCTGGCAATGTCTCAGTCAGTGGGCGACCCACAACTTAAACTCGACACTGAGAAGGTGTTATGATTTTCAAAATCACATAGCGTTGATAATTTTGATGCGTTTTTTTTATGTTTGCTTTCCCGCCGTGTCATGGATTTCAACACAATAGACAAACGAGTACATTACCGAGCCGCACTATCATCAAAGAGAAGGAAATAGATTGAAGCATAGACATAAATCATCATTTCAATTTTCTCCAATTCCTATGATGAAAACCAGGACTGTGGATTCGGAGTTGGAGTCGGAGTCCAAGTCGCGAAATCGCGGTATTTTGGCAGAAGTCGGAGTCGTAAAAAATGAGCTGGTCTATTTTTTTTTGAAAAATATGTTTTATAATGTGTACTAAAAGAAAATAGTCAAAAGTGTTGACATTTCTTGCCTGGCTGACTAAAGATGATCTGATGGTATACATGTGTGTAAGTCAAAATGAAATTATTGAAAAATTTCCTCGGAGTCAGAGTCGGAGTCGTCTTTTTTTTACACGACTCCACAGCCCTGGTGAAAACATAAACTTTGTAATATTAGAATGCCACCAAAAAAATATTGTCGGCTTATGTAAAGATATTTTTTGAGCAAATTAAAAACACGATCAAAATATGTTGACGCTAAAGCTTTAAGCTGTAACGCCTTACTTGTTAAAAAAAGATTGTCTGTGCTAATGAGAAAGGTACTATTTTTTTGCCTTTATTAGAATCCTCAATACAATATGATATACTAACCACTTGTAAGGTGCTCACTGTGAATACTCGTGGAAACTCATTATATTTAAAAAAAAAAAATACATTTGTCAACTTCTGTATCATCTACGAATGACAAGCAAATCTCTTAGAAAACTTATGTTGAGATGAACTTCATTAGGAGAATATATCGACTGTGGAAAGGAAAAAGGACGTAACCCACAGTTTTTTCAAAACAGATTTTTTCCGATAATCATAATGCATACAACTTGATACACGTTCTATCAAAAGTATGTAAGCTGAAACTGCCGAATTAGTATCTAAATTTAGCTTTTAAGTTTAAAAAAGAAGGGCATGTGATAATTGCGATCAAGAAACAATACTGAATAAAAGGTTTTTTTGAAGAAAAAAAAAACAGATAAAGTCAATTAAAACCCAGTTTATCAGTCTCTATGCACTAAAAGTTTGTGTATATTACATATTTTTCCTTTGACCCAAAATCATCAACAAAACGTTTTATGAGCCTCATATAAAATTTGTGATGTGTGGGTTACGTCCTTTTTCCTTTTCACAGTCTACGGACATGATTTGAAAACAGATAAATAATTTTGGACAATTTGACTTGCTTGAAATACATTTTTTATAATTCAATCTTTCTGCAATTTATTTTTAACAAAATAATTTTAGAGTAACTTTTACTTTTATATGACTAATATAGTAATTTATACACAGATATTTTAATATTGTGAATAATAAATTCTGCCTGAAGCGTTTCAAATTTTAATGACCTTATACACTATTTAAATATTTCATTAAATTTAATAAACATAATTGAGTCCGTTGGGCGTAATAAATCTATCACTAAAATTGTTCAGATATTCTCGCCATATTAGTTAAAAGTGGTCGTTTAGTAGTTGAACGATCGTTATCATCGATTGCAGTCGATTAATGATGAATACTTTTTTTTTTTTTTAGGGTGTTCACTGTCAATACTTGGTGGAAAGGCATTATATTAATAAAAACACAATAATCCTTTGTACTTCATTCCACTTTATTTAATATGTCAGGACCGGTTTCGCTCATTACGAGCATCGTCAACTGAGTCAGTTGACGATGCTCGTAATGAGCGAAACCGGTCCTGACATATTAAATAAAGTGGAATGAAGTACAAAGGATTATTGTGTTTTTATTAATATAATGATGAATAGCCTAGCGCAGTATCTCATTATCATGTTAGTTGGAGTAAACATTTTTTTAAAACAATATAGTGGATAGTAAACCTTTTCTCTGGAAGTGATTAAGTAAGACATTACAGATATCTATACTGAATTGAAAAACCAACTTTATAAGAAATACGCACCAGTGAACTTTGAGGCTTATCGGTTTTCAAAACAAAGATGAATAATATTTAATTTGTGGCATCATTTGGATATTGCTTTTCACATTATTTAAAAATAGATTATTTTGGAGCTGTCAGACTTATGAACTGGACAATCGATACGCAACATGTTTTATTTTAAAACTTTAAACTAATTTTAATAACCTTTTATCATTTTATGAAATATGGGAGACAAGTAAATATTATTCTCAATTTTAAGTTATTCCAATATACACTACAGCAAGGGTGTCCAACCTTTGTTGCCATGGGATCGACTTTTCAATCTTAAGTTTTCTTGCGATCGACTTCTAACATGATTCTTATATTTGTAACATTATTGTGGCGCATTATTGTATACATTATTGTGGCGGGTCTTAAATCTTTTTCTCAAACATATTTTTTTCACGTAAAACATTTATTTAATAAATGTAAGTAAGCTTTTTTTTCAATGAAAGAGAATAAATCGGTTCATTTCTATTCCTATTTCTACAGGAATAGAAATATTATGTCAAATTGAAAAAAAAATAGTTAAAAATTAACAAAGACCAAGAATGCATTAACTTATGAATTGCATATCAATGAAACATAAATATTTCACAATGAAACGATTTTTAATAAGCAAGTACTCATAATCCTTTTTTTGCATGGCTTATTTATTTTCGAAATAACACGATCAAAATAATATAATGGAACCTATTTCTCATTTATCTAAATTCACTTAATCTTTTTTACACGGATTTAAGGTAGTCTTACATGGATCGTACATATGTTCTGTATAAAAAAGGATTGAAAGTACTTTAAATCATTTTTTTTCTTTGCGGCCCGAACCCACGATAATTTGTTTTATGCGGCCCGCTACAAGGTAAAGGTTGTGCATCACTGTGTTAGTTGAACGGAAATGATTTAAAATAAACAATACGTAGTCACTGTTAATACAGTGTAACAATATCAATAATATAACTGTCAAATATACGACTAGAAAATTCTAGAAATTGGTAGAGAAAATATGTCTTAAAGAAACGAATGAAATGAAAAAATAAATGTTGTGTTTGTGCAGCCGCAGCAACTTGAACTTTCCCACCTGGCCATCGTAATAATTTATCACTGGAGCTTTTATATGGAAAACAATCAGGTCGTAAACAATTTTTCAATGGCAGCGATAATCGAGCAAGGAGAAATAGAGTCTCACGATGATCTGATTACAGTATTATGTAAGGATGGAAAATTGTTTTGATAATAATAATAATTTATTAGACCATTTAGAGCTCCATAGAGTTTGACTCCATTCTAAGGTCAGAAAACATCTGGTAACTCATGGATTTTTGACACATAACTAAAACTGGTTACCTAAAACATAAAGCATCCCTCATTATGCAGTTTGGTTACATTACCAAAATGCAGGAAGAGTGTTTATTTTTAATTAAGGCTTATGCAATTCAAGTGATCCGTGTATTGCAGAGGTTCGTAACCTTATTGTGGCAACGGGCGCATTTCAGACATAGGATAAATGTGTTACACTTAATACTTTCGATGGATTCGGCGGTAACTTTGTGCAAGTTCATTTTAATATAAAATAAAATAACTTAGATTATTCCACGTATTGTGTACTGGAGAAATCACGATTTGCTTGAATGCGTCAACTTTATGATTTAATTGTATAGGAAAAAAACTTTTTTTGAACACTTATTGTGATTTCCATTCACAAATTTTATGACGAACTATTTGAACTGATATTAAACGGCATTTTTCAAAATTTATAACAAATCACTTTTTGAATGTTTGCGCCTCATTTTATTAATATTTTTGACATCTTTTTTTCTCAGAGATTTCCGACTCAAACTCTAAAGAAAAGACCCTACTCCACGACTGTGACTTCACAGCTAGGGATTCCAACTCGGATATCCGGATATATCCGACCTTTTTTAACTATTCGATATCCGGATATTTGGGAAAATATTCGTTATAATTTTAAATGAAATATTTTACAAAATCGACGAAAGATGATATGAATACTGGGGTATTTACTACCTGGGAGAAACGATTACTTAGGAGTAGTGGTTTTTTTTACCTTCTCCAAACTCGGGTATTATGAATATCTTATCTTGTTATCTTAATACTTAAAAGTTCGAAGAATCAGCTCGGACTCGAGGCAAAAAAAAAACCTATTATTTTATATTAAAATGAACTTCCACAAAGTTACCGCCGAATCCATCGAAAGTACTATTATTTTAATGTTTTGTTAATTTTATACTTACTGAAACTATCCGGATATATCCGGATAGTTTCAATTTTACTATTCGATATCCGGATAGTTGACAATGACGAATAGTTGGAATCCCTATTCACAGCCGTGATAAAAAGCGAGTCCAGCGTATATCCTAATAAGTTCAAGAATAGCTCCATAGGTGAGTGCTACCTGTCGACATCCTTCTCTATCTCTCTCTGCGTATTACGCATCGTAATATCGCACATGCGCAATGTTATGCTGTGCGTTTTAGACAGACAGATAAATCAAGACAAATGGATACAGTTATAAAAGTGAAATCATTTCATTAACCCTCCAAAGACGAACTTGACCATATGGTCACAGTAAACACCGTTGTCTATTGATCCCACTATTCATTATTTTTCTACCTGGATATCGTTGCTTTCACTCATATTTGGTTAAGAAGGGTTCAGACTTCAGTTAGTCATCAGCCGTGGGGACAAAAACGGCCACCAAAAGCACATGCAAAACTATTTACAGTTATTTTACTAATATATTTGTATTGAAATTATGTTGATCTAAAGAGGTCAAATTGTAAATATTTTTAAAAATTTCACGCTTAGCTATATTTCAACCCCGAATGTATGAGTGCCCATACGGTCACGCTCGTCCTTACTACTGTCCGTACACAATATTTCACGGTAATAAAACGATGAGCATGACCATATAGTCATGCGGGGTTTTTATACGACTTTTTTTTTTTTTAATTGTAAGGAGTAAAAGTTATTCGTGACTTCAATATGGCTTAAAAAATATTTTTTTATCGAAAAAAGCTCTCGTCTCTGGAGGATTAAACAAATTAAAGTTGAATCCAGTTAAAATATATTATATCACCCTAAATTACCAACGTGTTCATCAATTTCACATGGTACTCAACTCTATTTTCAAAATTATATTAATAAAATACCAAAATTCAAACTCTCATTAAAAATAACGGCGGCGCTCTTTGAGGTCGAAATTTTTTAGCATTATTGTTTTATGATTGTTTTTTAAAAGTCCTTTGCGCACAATCGAGCGATATCTGAACAGCTAATCGCCCCAATTATTGACCCAAAGTGTGAAATATCCCACGGTCTGAGCGCATACGTAACAAGTCAGTTGAGATAAATCAAGAAGTCGCGGACCGATTAAAAAATATTAAAATATATCAATACATTTTCAGTAAGGCTCCCGTCAGAACTATTTTGCATTCAATGAATAGTTGTTTTATTTATTCGAGCTACCAATCATTTTCTAAAAATAAGCATACCGTGAGAAATTTAAAAATTTAGCCCATGGCAAGTTCAATGCAAAATTATTCGCCCTGGGCAAGTTGGTTTTAAGGCCTGACTTTTTTTGTAGGTATGCCAAACAGGAAGTTAATGATGTTTTGTTTTTCCTGTCCTGAATCGAGGTAAAGTAACCTGTACCTGGAGTGCTATTCCCGCGCGCATAATACTTATTAAAAACGTTCTGAAATACCCAACACGTAATTGTGATGGATAGTCTGTATACTCAAAACGTGATTGTGTTGGGTATTTCAGATCGTTACTATACTAATCGTTACTCGGAAATAGCACTACTAAGGTACAAAATAAAACATATCATCCATTCTTGTTCGTTTTTATCTTTGAGAAAATAGTATTTTTTTTTATTTCGATATGTGTTACATAAAATTTGTAGGTCGGTGAATTGGCTTCACAATATACACATAATACAATTGATCCTTGAAAACATATGTTGTAGTTACCATAGAATATGTATGCTAGGTAATTTCTCATAATATTATTGAACAGCCTATTATTGAACAGATATATAACTTTCCAATCTACAAATGGCTGATAAATATAAAAATAATAATTTCACACTACACAATATCACCGTTAATAAAATATTTTCGATTTAAATAATCAATACAATTAAATTAAAAACCTCCCTTAAACTATGCAGACTAAATTTAATACTGTACTTGAATATTTATTGAACACTCTTATATGGGCCCATTAGAGAGAAGTGAATGAAGTGGTATATTAAAAAAAATATTCTACACGTCTTGAAGTGGCGTTAAATTGAAGTAACCTCAGTTAATTAATACACATTTGACATTGCAATAGTTTTATCTCCGTAAAATGAAAATATGAAATCCACCAAAACACTAAGTAAAAACTGAGAGTACTTAAAAGTCCAAGAAAAATGTTTTACCGTATTACTAGTTGGCTCACTTCACCTCTCGATTTCCCAATTAGGTACCTTATTAAGTTCAAAAAAACATTTTTTAGTATTGATATTATGATGAAAACACCTGTTCGCCGGCAAAAAGCAGTTAAGTCCACGTTAGCGCGTAGGTAATGTACCTACTAAGTGAGAGTTATGGACCGAAAATCACAGTAATCATCGGCTATCTAAAAAATGTTTCGGGCCAATATATCCCCCCAGTCTTCCCCTCTTTTGCTAACAAATCCGGCCATATGTTGGCATTTCTGTAATATACGAGAATGTATTCCATATGACCTAAGTTCAAGAGAAAACAGTATCATCTTCGTTTGAAGGCAAATGATGTTATTTTTTTCACTCGTGTTAGTGCTTACATACATATTCATGCATTACGTTTGAAATTATTACAGTTCGTAATGTTGTTAGTAAAAAGAACTGTGGCGCCAAAAATTTATGAAGGTGTTTTTTTCAAGTCGGAACATTTTTTTAATTGAATTTTAAACTGTATGTTTTTGGTGGAATCGGAAAAGTGGAATGATCTTTTTTGGTTCAAATAATGAAAAAAAAATCCGATCTACATTTTGAGACAAGAAAACACAATTCGACATAAAAAAAAAACTATCGAAATTTACGATTTCTCAGTATCTGTAACATTTGTACTATTAATCACTTTTATATTATATTCAATTATTGGTGTATACGTATTATATTAAAAAGTAAAACACTCTTTTGTACGAATTCCACGTTTATTAATTAAGATCAGGACTGATTTCTTCCATCACGAGCATTTTCAACAGAAGAAAACGTAAAGTACTTGAAAATGCTCCTGATTTCAACAAATAAATGTGTAATTAGAACCCAAGACTGCTCTATTTTTCAATCATATTTATTCTATTGTCTGGCACAGCGGTTAGTGTTGTTGGCTTGCGTGTCGAATCTCACGCGTTCGAGTCCCAGTACGAACAGCATTTTTTCGATTTCTGTTCGAAGGCATGGGTGTTTGTGATGTCTAAAAAATTCCCTCCCACCCTTCCGATTTTTTATTAACCGAGCGTAGCGATTAGTTAACCGCTAGTCCTGTCCTAGCCTTATTCTTCTATCCCTACTACTCTCTTCAAAAAATAGAGGTTGAGCGACTGAGTAACAAACAGTTCTCGTAGAAAAAACATTGTTGAGATACCTCCATTAGGTGGGCCATTAGGAGACCAAAATTTGGTTGCTATGAGGCGTCAAAATAATGCACGTTGTTATGACAACATTAAAAACTTTCACAGTCTATTTGACCCCAAACCCGCCCTAAGCACATCTCTCGATATACGAATATCAACTTTGTAATTTATTACATCTTGGTAAATTCTTGTCTCATTATTGTTAGTTGTGTCTAGTCTGTTGACTCATTTTTATTTCTAACGTGCCCTCTTAACCTTAGATACAACTCTTTCAGTATTCAAATTATTTAACCTTTCTATTAAGCATCCATTTCCTTATGCACGAAATAAAACCTGTTAAAGTATAATCATATAACGTGGGAGGCAGAAAAACGTTGGAATGATAATATTTTAACATAAAATCGAGATCACAACTGCGATGACACTCTAAAAGATTTTTATTCATAAATAATAGTTTCACCCACGCCGCTGTCATTCCGACATTTGATACAGAACTTTAATTTTAAATTTATACACTGGCTATGAAAAACAGTTCATCCAAGTCCAAGTACATAAATCAATCATTCTTAAACTATTCACATTTAAAAATGTCACACCAGCAATGTCTGCGCAATGTTATCAAAATTTGAATAAATGTCTAACAGGTGAGTCATAAAACTAAAAGGTAATTTAGTGTATTTCAGTTCTTAAAACTATAATCGAATTATACACACATTCACGGAACACTCTAGTAGAGTTTTTTTTTATAAGACGATTTTTAGCATTCGTTCTTATTAGGGATTCTGTGTCGAGACGTCCCGGGACTTTTAAGGTTTTTTACTGTCTTGAGTCCCGGGACTTAAGAAAGCCAAATTGTACATTTTAATTTTGAAAAAACCATTCCAACAAATAAAAATTGGATGCAAGCAATCGCTAATGTGACCTTAAAAGTTAATTTTGATTTAAAATAAATTTACATTGGTGTCTATCATCTGATGTCGTTTTATTTACAAATGTTTTTCACTGTTGTACAAAGTTACCAATGTCTCAATAGGACAAAAAAATGTATAAAAGCTGTATGTATTGTGATTTGTGAAGTAACGGTCATAATTTTACCCAATTCATTGTTATTTTTTCAATACATGTACCGATATCATCCCTTTTTAGTACATACATACAAATATTTAATTTAAATAAATTTATAATTTTATTGAAGGGGACATAAAAGTCCCAAGTCCCGGGAAGTCCCGGGACTTTGACTTTATCACGTCTCGAGTCCCGGGACTTTGAAAAACCCGAGACTTCAGAATCCCTAATTCTTATGTATATATGTTTGCGATCTATTTTAAAATTTTAAATGTAACTACAATCTACACATGTAAGTAAAAATGATTGTTTTTAAATAAATAACTGATGATATATCAATTTATTCAATTAATAAAAAATTTAAACCACAAATCCTTTTCAGATTAACGTTGTCGGCAACCTTTGCGTGTGCGTAATTATTATATGATTACGTGTATTTTTGTTTTTTTTTTTAGTTTTGTCGGGTCCATGGTGCATCGGTCAATGTCGTTGATTTCCGTGGTGGATCTCATAGGTTCGAGCACCAATATGAGCAGTATTTTTTATCGATTTCTGTCGCGAATTATGGGTTTTTGTGATGTCTAAAAATATTTAAATAATTACATATACGGTTGCAAAAATCTTATCGTGAATATTGAAAAAAATGAAACATGGGGATATAATTAAAAAATAATTTATTATAAAGAAACAAATTATTGTTAAAGCAACACATACACTTAAATATAAAAATAACCATTATTTTTATAAACCATACTGTTGTTCAGTAATGTTACAGTAAAATACCAAGTTAATATACATTAGAGTTCACGAAATTCTTAATAAGCGAAAATAATTCTATACATTATATTTATTAACTATCAAACAAAAATATTAACATAAATATATATTTCATTAGGCTTTGAATAATTTGAAATAAAATATTATAATTATTCCTTAAACATCATTAACATTAAGGGTAAGAGTCACGCTAAAGTCATTGTCGAATTACGATGTAAAAAGTATTTATATTTGTCGTAATAAATCTAAAGGTAGTCAGAAAAATATTTTTTAATTTTTAAGTCGATTATTAACTTCATTATTTAAAAAAAAAAGCAAAAATAAAGGCTTTCGTTATTACCTTCCAGAATATTAACGGTTTATTTTTTGACACTGATTTAAAAAGTCACAGATAGTTCAAGGATTCATCTTATTTACCCGAATCGCAAATTTTTTTATTTAATACGTAATTAGTGCTTTATTTGGATTTTAAAAAACGGTCAATATCAAAGCTATATACTACGATTTTTTTAGCAATTGAACCAAAAAAAGACAAAAAATGTATTGGGGTTTTATATATTATTTATTTTTTTAATCTTTGGTATATTTATTATAATTTTACGAGCTTTCGTTAATTTTCTAGAGAGTCTTAAAATAAATACATAATTGATAGTTTTAATAGGTGTCGCTGCTTGGATTTTTTGACGACATAATTTTGAAACGAAGAATATTTTATCCGTAAGTTACTTGTACGCGGCAGATATAGTAAGCATGTAGAATAACTTGTGTGTGTGTGTGTTTTGTCTCGTAAGCGACACACACACTACGATAGCTATGCAAGCATACCCAAGTCTATTGCAAAGATAATTAGTCTACTGAAAAGTGAACTTCTTGCATCATTGTTTTGGTATAGACTATAATATAACCTACTTTTTCTTTGATAGCTTATTTCTTATGACATAAGATTGATTCCTCTACCTTATTTTTACAATATATGCACAATAATAACTACCGTGTCTAACATTTAGAATACAACATACCTACTTTGAATTATTTATTGTAAATTTAAGATTCATCCATCATTGTTTGTATCGATTTTATAACCTATTTCATTCCGACAGCTTGATTCTTTTACCCTTTTTCTACATTGTATGCACAATAATAACTACCTACTGTGTCTAACATTTAGACTACAACATACCTACTTTAAATTATTTATTCTAAATTTAAGATTTCATCCATCATTGTTTGTATCGATTTTATAACCTATTTCATTCCAACAGCTTATTTCATATGTTATACGCGTTTCCGACACTATTCCGTAATTTTAGCACTGTAATATTTTAGCACGTAATTTTAGCACTATCAATAAACATGGATATAAAAGATGTTCGTTCTTCATCTTCGTCGAAGAAGCGTTGTCGTAAGAGTAATCGTTCTAAAATGATCAAGAATTTAAAGGCAGCTAATGCGGCTGCTAGAGAGAAGAAACGTGAAAATAAAGAAATGAAATTTTCAAGCATTTTACCGAATGACTTAAATTTGGTGAATGAAATTACCCCGTATGAAGAGATTTCCATTGGAGACTGTGAAGATTTCCACTGTAGTGGTGATGTTTTGA